>JAOXJJ010000481.1:11712800-11760758 GCA_025769935.1 Phoenix roebelenii
GAACAAGTATGGATTTTTTAGTGCTATTATAAAACACTGGTTCGGCATAACCGACTTTTCAGATAATCATGTTGCTGCATCTAATGGCTACTTCTAACAACAAAATAATGTGATTACAATATCTTGCTTCAAAGTAATGTCATTATTTATTTATTTAATAATGTGATAGATATGTTTTAGAATATCAATATTAGCATGTCCTCTTGTAAACAATGAGAATGGTATGTGAGGGTCATGACATATGTATATCGACATTCAATCACAGATCATTGCATTTTTTTTTAATGTTACAGACAGAGGTCCTCAATACCATTATTATGGCTATTGTAATATACACTGCCCATTTCTAAAACAATAAATAAAGTTCAATGTCAATTATTGGATCTTCTCAGATTGATGGTTGAGAATGTTCTGGATCAGCAAATGATCTTTAAGGAAAAAAAGAGGTCATGCTCCTTCGTAGTTGCAAGCTAACAATAATCAGGACTTCTCCATCATGTTTCCCTCATCTATTTAATTTGATCTAATTGTAGATTTTAAGAAAATTCATTTGTCATTTTCTGCTGCTGTGTGGGAGAGATTTTGAAGGAAGACATAACAAGAGAGCAGAGAGAGCTGGGAGCATAGGAACTGCAGAAGCATCATATTTGCACCCTCATGTATGGGTTTTTCTGCTTTGAACTGAAGCCTACATATTGCTAAGAGTAAAGAGATGAATGCTATGACGTGTCACCAATAAAGTTGATAAACATAGTATCTCCAACAAGAGTGCATGGGTTTATTAAAAATTAGATGTCCTACTACGTATCACAGTTTGTTCTTTTGTATTAGAGACATTGATCGGTGCTCTGCTAAATGTAGCAAGGTTGACCAATGTCTTTACATGTCTGCCTGGTGTTGCAGGAGATTGAAAATCAGAACCCATGGCGCTAGAAAATGACCATATTCATATTGTTACTTTCTCATATTCTTATAGTAAGGAGGAATACATCATCATCAAACATACATAAATCAAGAACCATTTCTAGTTAATTTTAGAATTTTCTTACAACCATTAATTCTTTTTTTTTTTGGTTTAGACACTTCATATTTTCTTGGAAATTGTATTAAATATCAGTAGCACATAAGTTTGGCTTTGTTTGCTTTCTCCTATTTATCTATTGGACATAAATTCTTTATCCCCTGTACCCTTCCCATTTGATTTCCTTTTTGTTAATAAATCAAGAGGACAAGGAGGAACATTGGATATTTATTTATTTTGGATAGAATTATATTGTTTAATGCATGGGACCAATCATTTGTTATTGGATGTAATACTAGCATTTGTATAACATATTTGGGTTATATATCAAATTCCATACGACACCTTGTTTGGGATACATTTCTCTTGCTTTTTGAGGGCAGGCACCTGCACATGTTATCACATAATATCAATAAATTTTCTGAGGATTTTGTAAATTATTTTACTTGTAATATTTTATTTATACTATCATTAACATTTAATAATGGATTATGTACTGCTTATCTCTATGGTGGTCTTATGCTATTTGTTATTTAAAGGAATTACTTAAATAATACCCTTTTCCAACCTTTTGTGATAGGTGTTAGGACTCCTTTATTTTGATATCTTGCTTTCTGAAAGAACTTTCTACTTTTATTTTTCAGCACTTATAGCAAAGATGAACATAGGAGAAGTCATATATGCAGAAAATGTAAATACACTTCCAAAATTCAAGGATACAGAAAATATCAATTATACGAGCTCTCTTTCTGATAGTGCTGCTGGCACTGAGTTCTCTACAGAAGACAAAAGTTATAAAGGTAATTGGATATCACTAAAGACTTGCAGTTATTATTCTATCATGAATCACTGCCTTTTTTTTTTCTTTGGTTCTTTTTTGTTGTTTACTATGTATACATCACGACATTCATTCTATTTTACCATCCAGATTCCAGACACATTATACTGATTCATATATATTATACTCCCTAGAATTTAACTATTATATCATCTTCATGGTACGTGCAGTATTAAAGTCCTATGGTTTGATAAATGAATAATCTTATTTGTACTTTGTATATAGTAGTTTATGGAAGATAAGTTAACAAATTGCTTTTTCGAAACAATATATTGATTGTTGTTTTGAAACAACCTTAAGTAATTCTAAGTGGACATGAAAACAATAGAATGTGTCAAAGAATTCTTAAAGTTAAGCCAAAATGTTGATGCCTCTTTCTCATGTATTGGAGCTTGACAATGAAGCCAAGTTGATGAGCTCTCCTAGCAATCCTTCGGTGTTCCATTGTTCCTTGCACACTTCTCAAGGGCAGCCAGACCTGCTATACCGTAGTCATAATGCCTTAAAATGTGCTGTATTCTGGTTGAGCAACATCATGTTTTCTTCTTACATAGTAAATGTTGGCTTGGTTGCAAGTTGTTTTCAAGGATTACCAAGAGGGAGTTACATCAAGCAAGATAATTGAATATAAATGCATGAATTGTGATATCAGAATCATGCGAAATTTGTCTCTACATGGAACAGTGTCTTTTCACCCCTTTATAATAAATTACACAGAACTAGCTTACTACTTCCGTAAATATGATCTAAATAGTAACTAGCTCATTCTTTTCTTTTCTTTTCTTTTCTTTTCTTTTTATCATTCTCTCTTGCATGCTAGTGGAGGATGAAGCTTGAGAACATATACTAGTTTCAGAAGCAATTTCTAGAACAGTCTTGAAGTTATAGGTTGGAACCTGATGTCTAACCAAAGTAGGGTGAATGTTTTCTCAACAACTAGCTTAACAGTATCGCAGTCAAGTTGAGGCTACATGTTTCAAAGAAGTGACATTGAAATGGCAGATATGGTATGGTCTTGTAATGAAGTATATCATCTTGAAGATAATTATGGTTTAGTTATAGATGGACGGTGGGCTGATTTGGTAGTCAGGCAGTCTGGTGGGGTAGCGAATAATAGCATAATGCAAACTCTAAGGCTGTGTTTGGATGCCAAATAGCTGACTAGGGGATGAATAGATGTAAACCATTTGTAACCACCACCAACCAGCTAACCAGCAGTTAAAGTTCTCTGCTGTTTGGTTGACATTCCTGTGGTTAGTGGGATAAAGTTGTGGACAAAGTGAAAAAGTAAGAAGAGAGAGTTGGGGGTTAACTACATTTCACCCTCCTGCATGAGATAAAGTTACCTTGATTAAGTGGCTTTCTCACCCTTTAACTGAATAACTTTATCAACCACTTTTTTCCTGGCTGGTTAAATAGTGGATAGTTAAAAGTGAAGTTCAGCTAGCATCATAATTGAATATGCGGGAAAGAGTGTCTCATGGGCAGCATGGAGGAGAGCAGGTGCATACCAAGGCGAGTGAGAAAGAGAGAAGAAGATATGTTGGGGCTACCCAAGGAGGAAGCAAAGTATACGAGGAGGTTTCCCAAGACTCCTTAAGGGTCTAGACATAATTAATTTTGATGTTTAATGAGGTCAAATAATTTAAGCTGGAATAGGGCCCTGTCTCCATGCCTATTAAATGGAAAGGAGAAAGAAAACTCAACCCCGCCCCAAAATTCAGAAAAATTAGAAAGAAAATCATAGAAAAATTGACTCTTCATAATTATTTTTGGAAGTCATTAAAAAATGAAAAATTTTGCACATGTTTTCTTTCGCTTAGAAAAAAAATTGCTTCTTAATAAATTTAAGAAGTCCATGGACAAAGAAAGGGAAAAATATTTTGGGAACTCCATGCACAAAAAAAAAATTCATTTTCAGTGGGACTCTTCGAAAAGGAAAAAAATCATTCAAAAAGAAACATATACACAAAAAATTCCACACAAAAAAGGAAAATAATTTGTTCCTAATATTTTCTAAATTAGATTTTTAGTGGGTCTCTTCATCGAAGGAAAAAAAATGTTTCATTCAAAAAGAAAATTTTTTCATCTGGGACTCTTCAAAAAAAGAAAAAATATTTTGCTCAAAAAGAAAAATTCTCCATGAACAAAAAAAATCGCCCAAAAAAATTCTGCTCTTATATGTTTTGGGAACTCTACATGCACAAAAAAAAACTCATTCATAATATTTTCTCCACGACCACAAAAGATTCAAAATAAATTAGAGTTTTAGTGGGACCTTCTAAAAGAAAAAAAATTCGTTCAAAAAGAAACGTACCCATGAGCACAAAAAAATTCGAAATAAATTAGATTTTAGTTGGACTCTTCAAAAAGGGAAAAAATATTCAAAAAGAAACATAATCATGAAAAAATTCCATGCACAAAAAAAAGAAAAAAATAATTCGTTCGTAATATTTTCTAAATTAGATTTTTAGTGAGACTCTTCAAAAAAGGAAAAAAATCTAATTTCTTTTGGAAATCCACATGCACAAAAAAAGAAAAAAAATAATACGTTCATCATATTTTCTCCATGAGCTCAAGAAGGAAAAATAATTCATTTGCAATATTTTCAAAATTAGATATTTATTGAGACTCTTCGAAAAAGAAAAAAATATTTTTTCTTTTGGAAAACCCACATGCACAAAAAAAGTTAAAAATAATTCGTTCATCATCTTTTCTCCATGAGCACAAAAAAATGAAATAAATTAGATTTTCAGTGAAACTCTTCGAAAAAGACAAAAAAATCTGCCTCTTATTTCTTTTGGGAACTCCACACATACAAAAAAAGAAAAAAATAATTCCTTCATAATATTTTCTATACGAGAACAAAAAATTCAAAATATATTAGATTTTTAGTGGAACTTATCAGAAAGGATAAAAATTGTAATACTTCTTTTGGAAACTCCACACGCACAAAAAATAAAAAAAATAATTTGTTTATATACGAAATAAATTGAATTTTTATTGGGACTCTTCAAAAAGGAAAAAAATGTTAGCAAAGAAACATTTAAAAAGGAAAAAATTACTCCACAAGCACAAAAATTTCGAGATAAATTAGATTTTTAGTGGGACTCTTCAAATTGGAAAAATATTTCGTTCAAAAAGGAACAATCTATATGAACAAAAAAATTCGCTCAAAAAAGTTCGGCTTCTTATATTTTTTTGGAAACTCCACACGCACAAGAAAGGGAAAAATAATTCATTCATGATATTTTTTCCATGAGTAAATTTGATTTTTAGTAAAACTTTTCAAAAAGGAAAAAATTCATTCAAAAAGGAACGTTCAGAAAGGGAAGAAATACCAAACGTAAAAAACAAATCATGCACAAAGAAATTCATAATAATTATGGGAAGTCATGTAAAAAAAAGATGTCTCATGCACAAAAAAATATAATTCGTTCGTGATAAAGGAAAAAAAATGGCATTCCAAAGTTGTGTAGAAAAGGGAAGTTAGAAAAATTCCAATTCTTATATATTTTTGGAACTTCAAAATAGAAAAAAATTTGCTTATTTATTTTCCTCCACACACGAAAAATTTCGAACTTGAGTTTAGGGACTTGGGATGGAAGGTAGTAGGAAACCTAAAAGTAGCATGTCCTCTATTTCTTCTTGCAATTAAAGTGCCACTCCATGCCACGACGATCGAAGCGATTGGGAGGGTAAGTGGTGCACCTCAAATTTTTTCTTTCTATTTTTGAAGTTATTATTACTCTTCTATTACATAAAATTATATTTTCATTATCATTATCACCCCACACATCGTGCGGGTATCATTCTTGTTTGTTTGTCACACTAACCTATGAGGTTTAGTTGTATTGTCTAAAAACACAGCATTATCTTGATTCCTGGTATTTGAGTAAAAAAGGGGACTATTACATCAAAATCTCAACTAACAAGGAGAATGTAGATAACATTATTACAGTTTAAGAAAAGAAAATTAGCTTAGATGTACCAATTTGGGTTGAAATTACCTCTATGAATATCCTCTAACCGAGTAAATTAGCATTTATTTAATAATGAAAATTACCTCTATGAATATCCTCAAACATATTTAGTGTTCCTTTTCCACTGGGATATTTTTCATAGGCACGCAAACATTTTCTTTTTTCTTTTTTGGTTTGGGTGGGTGGGTTGGAAAGGAACATATCTAAACTTTTTGATATTACATTCATAATTCACAATTTTTTGTAGGCTGGACATTTAGAAGCATCATGTCTCAAGATGTTCAGAAAGATGAAAAAAAAATTAACAAGGGCTTTTCAAGAGGCTCCACTTTGATGAAACCTACTGCAAGTCAGCTGGCCAAGCAAAACCGTCCACGAGAAGTTAAATGTGCCAACAGATTTGTCCATAGGTGATCTCTGTTTTTCAGTTTCATTCCTCTGCTTAATGTTATTTTTATCTTTTTTTTTGGATATTGTTCACTAAGTATGTTGCAGTTTATATGTTTAATATCAATGTGTCATAGTGCTTCATAACTTATACCCTATATTCTCTATTGATATAAATGTTGCTTTTGCCTCTTGAGACATTCATAATAATTTCCTTGGTGATTTATTCTTTTCCTCTAAATTTGATCTAATCTTTTTTTGCCATCTTTTAACCAGCCCCTATAATTATTTATTTTGCACTAACAACTGTCAAAGTTTTATGTTGAGCTTGTCTTACCTATGCTACTCAGGGTTCCGAAGTCAATATTACAAATAAGTGCTCAAAATGTCGAGGATGAACCTGAACATTTGGTTCAAGCTACCAAAAGACAAAAACTAGAGGGGGGTCTTTCACGGAAGGTGCAGCTAAGTTTTGATATCTCAATGCAATGTATCTTTTGAATATCATTTGGGACTGATATACTTGTACAATTTTCTACTAATTTTTTTACAACATACACTTGTGTCTTAATACACGTCAGTTTCCAAAATAGTAACTGCTTTATGCATTCATATTTCACAATTATATGCACCCAAAATGGCTTTCTATATTCCATTAAATACTTGCATTTATAGAAATTGGAACTAATTTATGGTATCAATTGCACGAAAAATAAGCAGTGAACATTATAAGGTAAAACTAGTTCGAGTTTTGAAGTGATAACCTATAGCCATGTACTCGACATTAAAACACTAAACATAGGATGTTCTCTCTCTGTTTTCATTCTAATATCTCAATTCACTTTTTCATCGTGTCTATTATTATCTGTACTTGTTAACTGAGACTATTTTCTTTAGCTAAAACCAAGATACAATAACATCATAATCCACAATTAAAATGTATATTCAAGTTTTGCTTCAAAGCTACCTCATGTAAATAATCCTAGCACCAAATCTTTTAAATGTGTTAATCTCAGTCTTCTTGGTAGGTAGTTGCGAATGAGATAACGAACACCTTGGTTTATCTTTATCGATAAAGAAAATTTTGCCAAAATAGGATACAACAAGATATTACAAGATTTCTTGAGATTTACCAGAATTATAGGAATCGAGATATCAGAAACTCGGCCAAAATGGTAAACCAATGATAAATTACCATATTAAGAGATTGATTTGGATATTTAATAATTTAAAATAATACAAAACTATAAAATTACTAGAGGAACATATACTAGAAAACCATACCACTTCCATGCAAGAAAGGGTTTTTTATAGCACGTGACATGAAGATAACAACTTATTCAAAAGAATTCTTTAATCGTCCATGAGAAGCTTTACTCTGGAGTTCATCTCTATGTAGTGAAGGTTTGTTGAAAAGATATTTTATCTACCTAATTATGCTGTGCTACATGACAATTGACTTTATACTTTCATCATTAATTGAATTAATGTCATCACTTGTATTAAATTTCTCCAATTTACTTCTATGCAATTTTTTCTTCATCGCGTTGTTCAAATGTTTATCGTATGAAGACCAACCTCTTCTATACCTAATGGTCTTTAGTGGTCACATTTGAAGAAGGTGATAGTCTAGGGTTTCTTGCAATTATGTTCTTGAAGTTTAATCTTCCAAGAAAGTGGCTTTGGAACCTTGTTCAAGGTTTTAAAGTATAACATCGTATGATATAGATCTTTTTTGTGCCATGTCATGGCAAGATATTTACAAATCAATATGATTATTGATGTAAGCAATAGGTAATGGAGTAGCCATATCACATGCTTATTCTTAAGCATAGTATGCTGTACCTGATGTATACTTAATTTTTTGCTCATTATGTGTATTAACTAAACCTAGTCATCGATTGGGCAAGCTAGGCCTTGTCTAGAATCGAGTACTAACATGCTTGCCCATGCTCAACTTGCCTAACCTTGGGCCAAATTTTTAAAGCCCAAGACTAACTTTCAACTACGTGGTAGCTTTAACATTGGCATGGCTTGAAGAAATCTTGGGGATATATCTTGTGGTGGCATTGGCATTATCACCTAATCATGAGATGGGAGAGGTATGGGAGAAGAATGAAAGGAGAAAGTGAGCATGACATGAGATTTTGGGCCTAAAATTTGCGCATGACTTGGCCTAATGGGTCAAAACTCATGTCCACACTTGCCAAATGAGTGCTCCAGGTGGGTCGATGGGCCCATGCCCAGTTGTTGCTACGACATACTCATTTCGGTGTAAAACTATGCAAAATCTGCTTCATGGGCTGATGCAATAACAGGCATATGATTCACTCCAATACATGCTACTTTAGTTGCAAGAAGTATTATCAGTGATCATAATTGTCTTCATATAGTAGCAACTGTTAACAATAGTGAAAGCGTCATATGTAGACAATTTAGTAACTATAGCTCTTTTTGACATTTAGATGAGGTGTCTTATGTAGTATGTATTAGTCTTTCATGGCCAAGGTGCTTTTGATTGGTCTGTTGTTGTTTCTAGCCCATTAAGGATTACTTATCAAAAGAAAAAAGGGCACCTATGTTAAGGATATATGTTAAAGATAGTACTCAATCCAATAATGAGGCGCTTCTTTGTGCTTGTTTATCACATCAAAAATTTACCTTTTAACAACTCAATTGAGTTATTTGAAGTTCGCCTTAGTTTGTAGTCTGAGATTTTGCATGTTTAGTTGTCACATAGTGAGACGTCGTCTTTGTAGGCATATATTTTTGCAAGAGTGGACTTTTTTTCCTTTTACTTAATTAGAGGATTTTTTCATTTATACTCTAATATAATTATGTAAAGACCCAAGTCTCCAAAAATCTAGCCAAAAGGTACTATTTATGTTTCTTGACCTTGTATTAGTATCCAAGACCTCCCTAACACACAATCGATGTGGGACTAATAACAATAATATAACAAGTGAGTATTGAAGGAAATGTTTTTTTTGTTGGGGGGGAGGTCCAAAGTATCACTTCAATATATTGATAGAATCAAAATTCACCGTGCTGGTATCGGAGCCTGTACCAGTCGACCGACGGCACGGTTCGGTATGCCCCTATGTTGTTCCATGCTGGGCCTATACCGACACAACGAGAGGGCGTGAGAGAGGGAGAACGAGAGAGAGAAAAAGAGAGAGAAGAGGGGAGAGGGAGAGGGAAGAGGGGCTTCAGAGGTTGCCGGAGGGCCCCAGAGGGCCGGAGGAGGGGCTCCATTCGAAACAGGGGTCTGTTGGGGCCCCTTTCTTTTATATGAAAATTTTTAGTTGTCGGCAAAATTTTCAAAATAAAAAGAGGCCCCGACAGACCCCTATTTCAAACGGAGCCCCTCCTCTAGCCCTCCTTTTCCCTTCCTCCTCTCTCTTTTCCTCTCTTTCCTTCTCCCTCTCCTCCTCCTGCCGGTTTCCTTTTTTGAATGATGGAACCATCCCGATTCGCCCCGAACCGGAAGGTTTGGGATGGTTCCACATTTCTTAGATAGAATCTTTTTCTCAATTAAAGAATATAAAGATAAGTTTCTCTTATGTCATGTACTGGAAATTCTTATCAAAAAGAAAAAGTAGTTGTTTCTTCCTATAATAAAGAATTTGCTCTCGTATAATCTTGTATATATAGTCAAATAATCTAAGAATAATTTTCTATCCTGGCATGGAAAGAAAAGACAACATAGAGGATGGGTAGAAAGAGTCCTTCCTTTGACTTGATCTATAGCTTGAAACTATAGATATAATTATGGATCCAACAATTAACAAGTTTAAACCTCTATGGCAATTGTACTATTCACAATAGATCTTAATTCTATTTTCCTATTGGATAGGAAAAAATAGTATTCTTAATGAGGACCCGGTATACAAAAAACTCTTATTCTAAATATCCCAACAGCTAGTTCTAACTAATATTGAGTTCAATACATTAATTAATGTGAATCATCCATCTTAAAAAATTTTCAGTTCTTTGGCCTATGTCAATTCCGGTTATCCCAAGACTTTATTATTTGTTTGTCACACAAAAAAACTTTTTGAATGATAGGTAGATATGGATTTTGCTAAAGAAAAAAGGTTTTACTGCAGTTAAATATCCTCTTTTCTTCCAAATATTCCTATGAATATGTTTTTTGACATAGAAATATGTTGTTTTGGAACTGCCATTCAAAAAAGGCTTCCTTATTTTTGTTTGTCATTGTATGTGAATGACATGTATCGTTCCGAATAGATCGATGCCCATGCAGGTTCTCAAAAATTAGTTGAATGTTTTTTGAATGGTCCATATGTCTTCCTACTTTTATATCTAGCAAGTGTATAATAATGTTTCACAACTGATACTTGGTGTCTTTGTGTTATCTTTTTTAGTTATTTATTTTCAATCCTCTAATCATGCAGTAAATTTCGAACAATGAGTTTGTTTAAGCCAGAGATCAAGGAATTATCAATATCAAACATACTGACTAGTTTGATTTTGGTCTACCAGTCGCTAATTTTTCAGCTGATTTTTGAATCAAGCCCTAAATCTGTTAGAGACCTCTTTCTACCATCTTCCCTCACTTCAAAACCCTAAACAACATCCTTTCTTTTGATCTTCAGGCACTAAATTCAGTTTTCTTACTTCCTCTCCTGTTCTCAAGACTTGGGCAGAGAGCAATAAAGCAGATTTTAAACCCTAAGCCATCTAATCCTTAGGGTCCTCTCATGCAATGGTCCATCCCGATTGGGACCTACATTAGTTTGGTTTCAGAGCTGAAGAGTCCTATCTTTATATTCTTTCCCTTGATCCTCCTCGTATTCCTATTTCTTTCCTTATCATCATGTTACCATACGGAGAGCTAGGTTTCAAGGTTGATGGCTTTCATCAGCCTATCAAATATGAGAAGAAGGTTTTTGAGTAGATGTCTTTTGATATGACATATATCAAAAATGATTTGGCATCAATAAAGGTTATAGTTCTAGCCATGGAAGGCTGAACTGTGTTGAATCAGCCGGTTTGGGGCGTATCAAACCGGACCAGTCGGTTACTGGCATAGTTCGGTCCATTGGTTCGAAATGGAGGGAGAGGAAGAGAGAGAGAGAGAGAGAGAGGGAGGGAGGAAGGGAGGGAGAGGAGGAGAGAGAGGTTGAGAGGAGGGCTTAAAGTCCTCATCTCGTCGGCAGGGGGTTCCCTTGTTTCGATGCCCTATAATTTTTTTTGCCATTTTTGAATTAAAGTCGGCAAACCAATTGCTGACTTCAGTTTAAGTTGGCAAAAAAATAAAATCGACAAATGGTTTGCCAGCATCTTGAGTGAATTTGGCAAAACATTTTCCAACTTTAGTTCAAAATTGGCAAAAGAATGGTATGTTTTCGAATGGCATGGTACGAACCCATATTGTATCGTATCGTCCGCTAACCAGTACAAGTCCTGGTACTGGTTGGGCGAAACTTGGTTCTAGCACTTGCAATAGTCATACCCAGCAATATAGAGAACCACTTTATGAAGAGCCTAAATCAAACTTCTAGATGTGAGTTATATGACTGAAGTTCCATCATATAGTGATGCTGTAATTGAAGATCCATCAATGGGGAACCTATAATTGAGGATTCATATAATGTCTCGATTGAAGAAGATAAAATTCATGAAGACTTTCATGGGGAATGCGTATAAGAAGATCATGTGATTGCCATGAAGTCAATAATTGGAGCTAAATATTATTTTGAGGATCCAATCAATCTGGATTTCTGAAATCATGTTGTTTGTTTCAATCTGCGATCAATCAAATGGTGCATGACTATAAAAGGAAAGGTGCTGCATCAGGTATCTAAATTTTCAATCATGAGGAAGTTTGGCATTGGCCATCATCAACAAATGTTGAAGATCCAATTTTAGTGTATTATGGTAGAAATCATCAAGATCTTGAGCATGAGATCAGCATGAGATTCACACAATGGAACATATGATGTTGGAAGCATTAAAAATCCAACAGTCCAAGCTTTTCTATTTTATTTAGTTTTGAAACTGTTGTGGTCTAAGTTATGTTTCTATAATTGATGTGTTGTAGATTCAAGATATTGTATCATGAACAATGAACACTCCAATAATCATGATCTTTTTGGAGTCCTACTAGGAGCCAAATAGGTTGGTACTCAATGGGATGTTAAGGAGACTTCTCTCAATAATTTGTTAGAGTCCTAGACGACTCAAACTAAAGGATTGGTTGAGATTATAAAGGGTCCAAAAAGAGTCATTGAAAAGAGGATTGCATGCAGAATTTTTATGAATGAAAAGCTTATTTGGAGCCTGGTTCTGCCACACTTCTCTCCCCTTTCTTTTCTATACCTTTCTCTCTTTGTTACTTCCATTCTCTCCATTAATACTGTTCTTCATCTCTATTTATCTTATTCTGTCTACAGTTTACTTATGATACAATTTAACTGGTCATCAGATTTCAGTCAGCAAACTTTATCTCTGCTTTATAATCTGCCAGGTTTAAGTGTATCAATCTTTTCCTCCTAAATTCCATTTCATTTTTCTCTATTATTGATTGCAACTTTACAACTGAGTTTTCAATCAAGCCCTAAATCTTTTATGGCCCTTTTTCTACCATCTTCTCTCACTTCAAACCCTAAACAAATAATTTTTTCAATCTACCATTGCCCGAAATTTAGTTTTATTACTGTTTGTTGACTCTGTCCTGTTCTCACTTGGACAACAAGTTATAAAGCTGCTTTTAAACTCTAAACTATCTAATCCCTAGGGTCCTCTCACATAATGCAGGCCATCCCAATTTGGTCCTGCATCATTCTGCTTGTGCTTTTGTTTTGTGGACACTTTTCATCTGAAAAGTACATTTTTTATTTTTTGCTGTTGATGTGCTTATGCTTAATCTTCATATTTTCATCGAACAAAGCTTATACTTAGGTTCTTTTTGGCATATCAAAAAATATGCCCGAACCTGTTAACTTGTTTTAAAATTACACTGAACAGACAAAATTGCCAGCAGCCTTATACATAGGAATATTCTTCTTATGCATTACAGGTAGTTGGTGTAAATCAACAAACTGACTTCATGCATAAGGTTCCAGAAAAGGTATTCTTCTAATCTGGGAGTAAACTGGCCAAATGGGTTTGGAGATACTTTGGCAATATTGTCCTTGTTGGTTTTGGTGTTTCACTAATAATTTCAATCTTAACATAATTTTATGTATCATGCAGAAGATTGGACCTGATTGCAACTTTCAGTTTTCAAGATTGAGACTCACCATTCCAAGAGAACCTGAACTGGAAACAGCACAAAGGGCACAAAGACTAAGGGCTCAAAGATTAAGGTTGTTGTTTGTCTAGCATATCACACATGGAAATTCATCTTTGCTGTTACAGTGAAGACATCCATATATGTTTTGTCAATTACTCAGGTCCAATGATGGCAATCAATCTCAGGCTGGGGGAATGCCAACAACGTCATCATTCAAAGCACGACCACTGAATAAAAAAGTTAGTATTTCCATATTGAAAAAAAAAAATTAGACAGTTGCTGTACGCTTCCTTCAACAAGTTTGGACATGGCTTTCATCTAAAAAGGTTCTGTACATTATCACAGATTTTTGAAGCTCCTTCCTTGCCCCTTCGTCAGAAAAGCACACCGCAGTTGCCCAAGTTTCAAGTAGGCAATCTGAAGTTCTGATTATTTACTGCATTAGCAAGACATGGAAATAATTTATTTTCTGCAACTATGTGGTTCTTCTTTGACATCCTTTCTTCTTAGGTGTTCAATTTAAAGACTGAAGAGAGGGCTGCTCAACATGCGTCAATTGCCTCAACGTCATTGGTATATTGCTGAAATTCCAAACCATGCAGCTTTCAGTGTTTACTTTGTCATGTGTTTCTAAGGCACAATGTCAACAAATATTGTTTAGTTATTCAGCTATACAGATTCAGACATTCATTTTGTACTTGCCTCTTTAGAAACATATAACATCCCAATTTCAGTTTCAATAGGTGGTCTTAATTGTTCTGTTTTTTCAGATAGCTAAGAATGAGATTCCTATTTCTGCTGTACAAGATCTTGCTACAGCATCAAAAACATTTGAGAATCAGCCTGTTGATCCTTCAGAACTGCAAAAGTAAGTCTAGTTTGAGAAAAGAATAAACACTTTTTTGCTTATGGTTTATTATGAACATATATATGTTGTCAATACCAGAAGTAGCTAAATGAATTCATACATTTTCAGCAAATCCTTTATGAAACCCAAGGTCTTCCATTTTGTCAATAAATGCCTTTTGCTTATGCTTCATTTTGAAAGACTCTTCATAAAGCAAAGGCCTTGCATCCAAAAACTTCGACACTTCTTTATGCCTTGGATGCAACAATAGGAAATTGGACTCTTGCTCATCCACTGTCCCTCTCCATAGAAAACACTCATTCACACACCTCCATGAAGATGTAGCATGAATTCAGCAGTTTCCTTCAACCATGTCCTATATAAACCTTAGAAATTTATCTTCGTGACTACATCTCCTTTGAAGCCTCATCACAATGCATCCTTGTGAGAAAAGTAACAGTAGCACAACAAGGCCCAGCAAAGATGGGGCTCATGGCTTTCAGAGGCAAGGGTCTTCCTCCCAAACAATTAACAGGCATTGTGTCATGCTTGCTACATCACATTCTCTACGTCTTTTTCCTCTCCTTTCCTTTCTCTACATCTCTTCTCTCGAATTTTAATTTTTTTAACCAGTATGTTGCATGCTACTTGCCTTTTTACTGAAGTAGTGGTAATTAAGCTTGTTTTCTATGAATTTGCATGTTTAAGTGATGACTAATATCCATTGCATAATCTACGCCAATGCCATACATGGAAACCCCTAATGTTAACGATCTGAGATTCTGATAGCTACTAAGGCCTCTGATCCTTTCAGACTAGGCACCTTTATACTGTTCCAGTATATCTGTGTTCTAGATGAACATGTATTCTAAGTACCAGTTGCAAAACAATGTACAGTGGTGTCCACTTTTGCCACTGATTACTGTTGCATGGGCAAGGTAATCAGTGGCAGGTTTTGACAGATAATCGAGTCTGATTCGGCAACGAGCAAAAAAAAAAAAAAAGAGATACTGGGCACCTTGAAAAGAATAATGTCAGTTAAGTTATTTGTTAAAGTTCTTGAACTGTGAAACTAAAAATACTAAAAGCTAAGAACTATATTTTCTTTTATCATAAACTTGTGAAAGTGTTTCACAGTTGTTAAATGCCAACTTAATAGTGATTCATTATTTCATAATGGCACTCTTGATTTCAGATATCCTGATGATTTCTTGTGCATGCTAGAAGCTGTGTTCTAGTAAATCACTGATCCATAAATCTTGAACAGTGGTCATAAGTATTCTGCAGTTCTCCTTGACCAATCTGTAAAATCTACAATAGAAGAATTTGATTAGGATGTTAAGTATCTGCTTATGCATGTCTTGCCAATATTTTTTGACATATATTTCTTCAGCTAGATATGAGAGTTGATAGATTTCTCTTTTCTTTACTACTAGGTTAATCTTATGTTTGTGCATAAAGAAAGTTAATCTTATGATTCTCAATTGCCTTCTTTTTTTTTTCAGAAAAAAAATCCATTAATATTTCTTTGGATGCCTGGCATTTAGGAGTTGGGTTCCATAGAGTTGACTAATGGTCAACAGAGATGGGCTAGCTCAGGTTGGCTGTGGAATGGACTCCACCCATAGATAAAGCCTTTAACTAATTGTGGTCATTCACCTTTCATTTTCTAGAGTTCCCTACAGACATATGCAACTACTGCAAACTAGAAAATAGTGCCTCAGGCAAGTGACCCCTCCCCTCCAAGGTCTTGATCGAGCTACCGATTGGTTATGCTTCCCACTCCACCCCCCCACCAAAAAAAAAACAAAAAGAAAAAAAGCAGTGCTTTGTGCAGTGGGTTTTTTGGAGCATCTCTTACATTTGTAAGGTGTCCTGCACTTTTGCCTTGTTAAGAGACAACATCTACCTCGTAAAAATCGAAACCATTAAATAGCTCATCAGGTACTTCATCTTTATGTCAACATTGTTGCCTGTTGGTTTTGTTTGCAGTCATTGCCAGAATGAGTCCTGTCTCCTTATTCTGATATCCTGACTATACTAATTGAAGTGCTTGTATTTTTGTGCCAAATAGTGCTTGTATTTTATTGATATATTTTTGTTGACATTATAGTGATGACCGAAAGCAAGATGAGCACAGAAATATCTTGCCCAGGTTCAAAGCTCTTCCGCTTAATAAGAAGGTACTCCACTCATTATTTTATCATGATATTGCTCTCTTCATACCCTAGAAATCACTTCGAAATTGCCACCTTACATTATGTATGATGGCTTTTTGGATTTATCCATGCGTAAATATCATTTTCATATGAGCTTAAAGCCGGTTCATGGATTATGACATTTGAAGTCTAATGCCATCTCGCTTCCATGTTAAAGAAGCTATACTCTGGAAGGTACCATATTCTTGTTAATTATCTGCTCATTTGAAATTATAATAACTATTTCTGTCCATTACAGATCTTATCAAGCAAAGGAGATATCGGTATCTTTCGAAGTACCAAACAGGAAATAACAATACCCATGGTATCTGAAACTGCATCCCTTAGAAGTTCTATACAAATTAAATTTAGAAAATTTTTAAACTTCTAAATGATTTTTGAACTTTTCGCTAGGAATTTCACTTCTCAACAAGCAAAAGGTGTCGGCAAGACCCACCAACAGAACTTTTTAACAAGGTGGACTCTGAAAACTTCATATAGTGCTCCAATGTAAAGATAGCATACTATTTTGCTGTTTTAACTCAAAACACATGCACACAAACTATTATCCTTTTGGCTATCAGAGTAATGCTTACATCCTTTTTGTGTTTTGTGAATCTTTCTTTCACATGGCTTATCGTTTGTCTTGTTATTTTTGAATCTTTAGCTCTCTCTAAATTCTGATGCCCGGCTGACTTCTGCGTCTCACACAAAGTTGGGATCGTCTTCTAAGGGAGTTACTAAGGTTTTCAATTTTTTATCATTCCCTTGCTTCTGTTACGTTATTGTCAAATTTGTATTCTATGTGATTTTAAACTTCTTAATTGTACTCATAACTCGATGAACTAACTGATGCAAGGGTTCAAAAGAGAACATGATTGTTTCCGAACAACTAGGTCATAAGGTAAGCTATACAGTATGAGAGGATGACACCCTTATTGTTCTAATTGTAGATTTTTATTTTTCTGTTGCTTAATTCAGTAGGAAAGTCTTCTGATGCACAAGCTGTTTTTATCTTGTCGAATCAGAGAATTTGTATATTTGCTTCTGTAACACCTGTTTTTTTGTGATGTTCGTTTGAAAAAGGAAGAGGTGCAAAAGCCGGGGATAAAGCAGATTGGTATTGCAAGTGGACTGTTCTCAAAAAATGGATCGCGATCAACTAAATTTAGGTAAATTTAGAGAAATACTTATATATGATAAAACACATTTGCATGTTCCTTGGCTGAAAAAAGTAAATCTTGCATGTTTATGTGTTTTAAATATATATGGATGGATCGATAGCTCAAAGAATTGTTCTACCTAATATAATGCAATAACTGACATCTAATGCATGAAATTTCCATGTTTAAAACAAATTAGAATTGCATACTGTCAGTTAGTTTGGTATCACTGCCTTATTGTTTGTAATTTTATTAAGGTAATGAAACTATAATGGTTATGGCAGCTATTTTCACTATCAGTATGTTGTATGTTGAAATTTTCTATGAAAAGAACAGCGAATCATGTTAGTTTCTTTAATTGATACATACATGAGCTTCTTCTTGTTCTTGGGTTTCTTTCATTGGTAATCATGAAATAATTTGAATGCAATATGTTACCCACAAATCTATTTAGCAAACTGTAATATCCCATGCGGACAACAAATCCGTCTGTCATTGACATATCGCAGGTGGCAAATATTGGCAGCACCTAGAATAACAAATTATGTAAGCAATTTCTCTCCTAAAATTGCAAAAGAGTTAGCTTATTTCACTCTAAGGGTACTAGAACACTTACATAATTTTGATATTGTAGATTGTAGCTTGGTGGGATGTTCACCTGTAATGGTTTTATAATTCATGATAGCCCATCGTGATTAATATCATGTGGCACTCTTTAAACACTACAATTTTCCTCTTCATATAGTTTATTGTTTTTTTCACTTCTAGATGGACCTTTTTTTGTTCCTTTTCATAACATTCTTAATAGTGACACTAGAGGCTTTTTAGTTTAAGTTTCATGTGATATTGGTCTTCAAGCTCTGGATGTCAAGCCTTAGACATGTTACTTTCTAATTTTCATGCCTTGTTTCTTAGGGCATTAGCACATGTAACTCATGATAGTTTTAATATCGTAGGTCTTCTATTATATACTATAAATGCTTTGGATATTTTAGTAGAATAATTTCATTAGCAGCTTATTGTTGCCTTGGTAAGATCTGAACTGAAATGCTATTGCCTCTTGTTCATGAACTTTAGCAGGAGCTTGGGCATCCGATGATCCTTAAGTGGTATATATTATTTTGTTGCTATTTTGGCTTTTGGTTTTGCATGAAAAAGAAACTTTCCATCGTGTGAGATTTTTCTCTCATCCGACAGCGAGGAATTGAGATCTCGGCAGCAGATTTTTGGCGTTGCTGAACCTTCGATCTCAAGTTACACATTCTTATCAGTTTTTAGCAAACAGAGGATTCCCATTGGTGATCAGGCTTGTTAGCGATCTGGCAAATGGAATGGTAGAGAAATCTGAAGCATGACTAATTGTTGTGATGCTGGTTTTAGTTGTGAGAGTTGTACAGGGTATTACACAAGAGAGCTTCTCATGTACTTGCACATGCAGTTGCACAACCGCAATGGTAATGTATGTTTTCTTTTATTTACGGTTGCCATCTATTACGCTGGAAGAGATGAAATTGTTTTTTTGTTCATTGTACAAGACAAATAAAGCAGACTTTTCCGTGATTGCTTTTTTTTTCGCAGTTCACGATATAGTTGACTTGTGAGCAAGCTTTCTCCTATGTCGAAACTTTGAGCTTGTTACAATTTCTGATTATAACAATTTAGAAATCCATGGATCATTAAAATCCTTATCGATCCAGCTTTTAATCTTTTCAAGCCAATTAATGTAAACCGCTTTTCCGATAGATACAGATTTCTTTTTGAACCATCGTACCATTTGCCAAAAAAAAATCATAAATTCTGCAAAGCTACATATTTTCTCCGTTCTAGTGGATCCGCAAGACGCATGTTATATGCTATTTTTTCTTCATAGGATGAACGCGACGCAACCCTTTTTACCTTCCAGAATTGCTCTTGGTGATGGAAGAAACAAGGGAAAGCGAAGAATGCTTTGCCCAGCGCTTGATATCATAGGCCTTTTTGACAGCCTTCTTCTCCTTGCCCTGTGACCTGGGTCCGGTGTGTCTCTTCTTGGTAATGGCAATAGCGAGATCATTCGGGAACAAGGAGCGCCATACAAATGCATGGAGGAGCGTCGATACGAAAAGCAGCGAGACCATGGTGGATGACATGAGAGAGAGGCTCAGCGCCAGCGCCCTGCTAAAGAAACAGGGAACCTCCTCGGCGTACTTGATGCCTGCCAGAGACGCCGTCGTCATCGGGAACGTGTAGGACCACCACGCCACCGAGAACCTGCGACAAAAAAAGGGAAACCGTCGCGCGCGGATGTGTGAGAATTGAGTTTCATGGTGGATATTCTAGGGTCTTGGTCATCTCTCCTCACCTGAATCCTCTGAAGAAGTTGATGCGCACGACGAGGGAGATGTAGAGGAAGAGAGCGATGAAGTAGAAGGTTCTGGACACGGCGTCGAATCTGCCATAGATGGCGGCCCACGCGATGCTCGCGGCCGATGGCGTCGCGATGAACATGGAGTAGACCGGGTGCAGCTCCTTGGGCAAGGCCTCGTTGGTGGGCAGCCTCTGGTACAAGGTCACAAACACAACGAGATAGTGCGCCAGCCCGATCGCCCAGAGGAACTTCCCGGCTTCCGCCCACCCCACCTTGGCCGCGAGGACGGCACCCACAAAGTTGCCGACCACCGACAGGTGGGAGGATGGGTTCGCCACCTTGCACAGCCGGCGCTTCCCTCCGGAGAGCCACTGCCCGTATATCTTCAGCTCCAGGAGGAACACCGGAGCGATGAAGGCGCACCAGATGGCGGGATGGAGCTGCTTCGGTGCGAACGCCGGCGGGGCTGCGATGGCCAGGAACATGCAGGCTATCCAGGGGGCGAAGAAGAAGTTGACTCGGACTGGGTGGAAGTACTCGCGGCGTATGGCCTCGAAGTAGAAGGCGCACTTGAAGGCGTAGGTGATGGAGACGGAGACGAGGACAGCGAGTGCAAGGAGCCACAGGGCAAGGTTGATGTAGGGGCTCACGTCGAGGAACTTCATGGCGGAGCTCGACGCGAGAGATCCCCATAGGATGGCCTGGCTTCCGAGGCCGAGACACATACCGAAGCATCCGATCGGAAAGCGGAGGAGGAACGGCCACACCTCGTCTTTGGGGAGTAGGATGTCCTCGGAGTCCTGTGAGCTCGCTCAATTCATTGCCAGACAGACTAACTAGATGCATGCATGCCAGAAACTGGTAGCTGAAAGAGAAAGAAGATGACTCGGCCGTTTTCTACTTACCCTGACTTGGTCCAGCTCGGGCCCTCGAAGGGCGGCAAAGTATCTTCCGGCGGAGACGCTCTCGTTAACCGGGTCATCTGGCCCGGCTCCGGCGACGCCTTCCAAGTTTTGGAGATCGAGCTCGCTGTCCTTCCTCGACGGAAGCAGTGAGTTCTGCTTGGTGAGTGTGGACTTTGTTCGGAAGATGCTGAAGTCTCCCTTCCGAGCACAGGTCTCCACACCACCGGCAACGCCAACGCCATCTCGGAGACCACCTAAGCTTTTCCCACTCCGCGGCAGAACCTTCGTCTCCGGCTTTCCGTTGCTGCTGCCGCCCTTCAACTCCTTTTCCATGCAGAGTGCCGCGACGCCGGTCTCAAGGGAGACCTGCCGACTGAAACTCCTATGGTCCTGTGGCTTTCGCTCTCCACCTCCGCCACCTCGAAACTTGGCAGGCCCGTTCATTGGTTGCTTTCCGGGCTTGTTACGGCTGCTGCTGCTGCTGCCATCGTCGTCCAGGAGCGGGTGGACGTCGACGAAGTGGGCGTTGGGACCGCTCGCCATGCTGATTTGAGGATCCGGGAAGCAAGAGAAGGCTCATGACGGTCGGGAGTAGAGAAACGGTTATAGAGAGATTATGTAAGTAGAGCTGGGACGTAGTAGTTATGTCAACTTGGGATCTTTTACATGCACATGCATTAGGAGCCAAGACTTTTGTGTTCTTACGTGCTAGCTATGCTTTTGGGTGGTTGGCCGATGGGTGCAGAAGGATGGGAACCATAGCTTTTTTGCAAAAGGGTAGGGGGCTTGTCACGGGATGGAGGAGTTCGTGGAGTCCTGTGGTGGACAAAGAGATTTCATTGTGGAATTGCCATCGCGACACGGAGGTGTTTCACTCTCTTCACGGATTCGCTGAGCGTGGGAGGCTAAAGGTTTGATAAAAGTGCTGATTCGCTGATTGCGTTATGTAAGAGCAGCAAACGAATTTCAATTAGTTCTTCTGGCATGTTCTACAGACCCAAGTCCGTCGACTGCAATCAGATGGATCAGGATATGGGCTCGGTCGACCGGACAAAGACTGCATCAAGTCCCATGGTTTGGGTTCGGTTTTGTGAACTCGCAAGCTAGCTAGCTTGAATTGGTTCTAGGTTGAAGAATGTTAAACTGGCTTCAAATGAAACAATCCGAATTCAATATCAATCAATATGGCACGGATATCAATTCAAAAAATAGCATGTATTTTTTGTCCTATGATAAACTTCAAACTCATTTTTAGCGTAGCCCTTATAATTGGAATCCTGTTAAGGTGCACATATATATGGGCCGCATTCGTAGGAACGATTCTCGGGTTGGGTCAGGTTTAGAGGTGGCAGCCTGGTTGGGCATGGGTTGATGCTTATAACTTAACACTTTAGCTACAATCCTTTACTAAATCAGGCAGGGTCGAAGCCGTGGACAACTTGTGGCGGACCGGCAATGGAGCCTCGTGGTGGTCATTGGGTATCTTCTACTGTCATAAATAAAGCCACCTCGTAAAACCAAAAAAAAATGTACTTGAAATATATACCTTCAGCGTTTATTTTGCCACAAAAAGTTATCATGTATTCTTTTTCCGGCTAAAACTAAGAATTACGAGCCTCGTTAAAAAACTTAAACCAGATCATATACTAAATTGCCATGACAGGTTACATGAAGAGGAGGAAAAACTATCCTTCTCATATGGTAAGAATTATACCAAAGTTGGACCGATCACTTTTGTGTTCTCTTATATGTAATTGTCATCATATATATTTATAGGATAACATATTATTTATGAAACTAATATGATTATCCATTAAAACAATTACTATCTAAAAGCATGATTAGTTGAATATAAACATAACAACCAGTATGTAAACGGTCATGGTTTACCGGACAAGCTATTATTTTAGATTCAAATCTCCAATAGCCAGAAGATATTAGTTTAAATAGCTTTTATTCATTAAAATAGTGAATGGTCTAACAATGCCATTGATCATTTGCTAACATTTTTTTTTTTATTGTAATCATCAACGATAATTATCATAACATAAGAAGAAAATAGTTCAAAAATGGCTTTTGCAATCTTATAAATGATCTCCAAGTAAAGGTTGTTATATAGCCTACCAACACCTATTATAAAACCATGAACAAATGCCATAATGAAGTTAAGAGAGTGACAAGGTCAGGTAGCTTGAGTGGTAGGTTCACACATATTTTACTTTTGGAAAAAATGAATAAAAACAAGGATTAGGCCATCTAACGTAAAGCACAAGAGACCCCTTGGAGACGGTATTGTTAGAGAAATAAAAATAAAATTGCCAAACATTATCAAACAGGCCCATGTTTACCGATATTGCCTTAATGCTGCATAAGAAAGCTTCGGGAAGTTTTCTTACATAAAAAGCTGCGGGTCCTCAAATCCCACTCACCCCTCTATTTCATTTTCACGAATAAAGCATCCACTTGTTATGAGGTCTTAAAGAAAATTGATTGATTACAGAAACATGGCAAGTTAAATAACAGTCGAAACAAAATGTTAATGGACACGGCGAAACTAGAAAGCTATGTTAACAGATTATCTAAAAGAAAAAAAGGTTTAGGTCTATCCGCTCTCCAGCATCTCCCTGTGAACATGCATGCATGAGGTGCTGCAATATTTGTAATGGTACCTGTGGAATGGAACTTTCCCAGCCAAGGAAGCATTACAACATGAGCAAGTACTGTCGCTCGCTCCACTCTTCTGCTCCGAGCGAAGCGGTGGTGCTGCAGTCATGCTGGCTCCACTTTTTGGATCCGAGCCGCTCGGTGGTGCTGCTATTGTGTTGGCTAGAGAAGCATTAAGAGCTGCTATTCTTCTCTCTGCTGCAGCTGCTCTTCTCTCTCTCTCTGCTGCTAGTGCCCTTCTCTGTTCCTCCTGAAAGCAACACATTCAAAGCTTAGATTGGTAATTTAGTTACACACCAATATGAGCAGATTTGTTGTATTTTTAGTATGTTCCGACCTCCTTAGAAATGATCACGGACTCATTGGATTGTGGCTGCTGTTTAAGGGCTTCCTGCGCCTGCAGTTGCAAAGACAACAATCAAACAAGGAAAAAACTAGCAATCACTCGCCATGTCATTTTCGTTGACTATAATGAACTATTTTGTTATTGATATTTGTCATGCTACAGCCTCGCATCTCTTGGGAGTTTAGTCATGGAAGTCTATACGGCATATGCTATAATGAATTAGCAATCAGAGCCAAAAGGCCACAAAAATACTTCTCTTGAAAAATGAGAATATACAAAACGTGAAGCAACATCACCAATAACCAATAAGATGTATCTCAGATTTAGAATGAATTATCGCTATGGAAGTAAAATAGACCTTTGCCTTTTCTTTTGCCTTCCGCAGTTTCTTCAACTCTTTTGATTTTGCCTTCCTTTTGGCATCCTTCTCTGCCTACATATCCATTGAACTGGATTTAGATTTCTTCATACAGAAATAACAACAAAAGGCCTCTCCCAAAATATTTAAGCAACAGTAATATCACCGTACATGATATATGTTTTGAAGATCATCAAACTAACAGTTGAACATTCTTGCATTAGGACAGATATGTTACTTATCAGAATCCTGTGCAAATTTAAGGAAAATTAAGATTGCACCCACCATTTTATTCATTAGGATGCATAGATTATGTGGAGTGAAGGGATATTGCTGTAGATAAGATAATTTATTAAGAATATAGTACTGTACAGACTATTTGGTCTACAGCATGGAACAATGAAAAATACCTGTTTTGCTGCCTGAGATTCTTCCATTTCCTTTGTTAATGGACTGGGCACATTTGCAGCATGCCAGTCCCACTTATCAAGGTTTAAAGCCATGAATCTTCTAAAAGTATTTCTGACTTCCTTCTCTGTTGCCAACATATATGGAGTCCGACCTCTTGCATCTTTAATGCAAGGATTCAAACCTTCTTCAAGAAGCTCCAGGGTTCGTTGAGCATCACCAGATTTTGTTGCCTCATGAAGGGGTGTTGTCTCATTTCCATTATATGGAGGACTTACAATGTCACATTTAGCTGGCAAACATTCACCAACTGAACTTGATCCGGAAAAGGTTTCCTTGACTTCCAACTGCTTTCCTGACTGCACTTCATTTGATTGTTGCATGCTACTGCTATAATCACCCATATATGAAGGTAAGTCATCCTCTAGATTGGCTTTCTCATCTACCTCGTAGGCCAATTTTGTCAAATGGTAATATACTCTCTTGGCTTCTTTCAAGGTGGGCCTATGGACTGTCATAGGGACATGTCTACAGCTCTGAAATCCAAATTGAGGCTTCTCAACATCAAAAAGCATCTGACGGCTTTTTGATGGAGCATAAACAAAAATGCATCGCGAGGAATCAATGTATGGTTTCCAAGTCACAAGCAATTCTTGAATTTCCTGCAGAACAAAGTTTGCTGTTTAACTCATTAAGTATGAACAAAGGGGACAAGCACTGTATCAAGATGATGTTGAAGTTCCTATTATAATTACAACTTGAATGCTAGCAGATACTAAGAATCATGAAGCATTAAATAACGGGATTTTCAGTGATCGTAGAAGAATGAACACTAACTAGCAGAAGCTAACCAGGCAGTCACAACTCTGATAAATCATACCTAATAACAGCATTTTACCGATAGTGTATGATAGATAAAATCAGAATATGGTAAACAAGGATGAGACCTAGAAAATTGATTATGTTATGGCACCTTCTTAAGTGCAGCTTCATTATACCGGCGAAGAGATGAACCAGCTGAATTTGCAGCTTTTCCAGTTCCATCTTTAGCAGATTGCTTCTTGCCAGCTTTTGCCCTAACAACATACCTGCAGATTGATAGCAGAAGCTTAAGTGCAACTCGAGAAACGCCAAGTAAATGTGCAGTTTCAAAACAAAAAGAAATCAAAGTGCTAAAAACTGCTCAACTAAAGGTTCTGAATTTCAATGGTGATCTATATCTGCATGTATATGTAAGCAGTAATAATTGTTAGACTTCAATAATTGAGTTCCTGAATATAAACAATAAGAACTGTATTTGTTGCAGTTTTTCGGACATCCAGTCCCATAAATGTATAACCGGACCTTAAGCTTAAATCTAATAAGTAATGTCTCATATGAAATGATGATAAATGATAGACAACCTAAGAGCATCTAAAAAATTTCACAAACATAAAGGCTTTACATTATGAAGATGGAAACTTAAAAAATGTTTCAACCAATTACCATTTAAGTTGAACCACGTCTCAAGCTTGGAACAACTGAAATGAGCAGAAGTGGACAAAGATAACATAATTGGAACTACTTGTTCATCATGCTCTAATACTGGGTTAATGTTTTTACACGAGGTGAGAATACTAAATGTGATGATGATCAAAAAAAAAATACATCACCAAATCTTTCAAAGGGAAGCTTCATCAATTAATTTGGATATTTGAAGACAATGATAAGCCCTTTATAGGTACTAGTTCACATTGCTTCATTACTGCAAAAGATAAAAAGTCCTTGTCTGACATATTTTAGTATTAATTTTCTGTTGTAGCATCATGATTTAAATGGTTCGTGTTGATCCAATCTGGTCCAGAGTTCAGCTCGTCATAATAGCCAAACCAGCAAACTCTTTTAATTAACAATCTACTGAACAGGATGGTCCACATAATCAAGTAATTGTAAAAGATGGTATAAATTATATTAGAAAATAACTACACCATATGGACACTTTAAAATCATTTAGACTAATTAGATCTTACTTTTAGATAATCTATATGAGACATTGCAGCATAATAAATATTTTATATATCATATATGTAGCAACCTATAAGCAGGCCTTGGCGCAATGGTAAGGTTGCTCCATTGTGACCTAGGATTCCGAACATGAAAACAGTCCCCCATAGAGGGTAAAGCTGTGTGCATCCCCCCAAACTCTGATGGGAGCCTTTTGCACAGGGGCACCCTATTAATATACATAGCAAGCTATATGACAAGTCATTTATTTAATTGTGACATCAAGAAGTTTTCCACCAACCTGTGAAATGTTTTATGGGCTATGATAGAGTTGCCATCAAAAACACATCCAGCAAAGTGTCCACCACTTATTAGCAACACAATCCTTAAGTATGTTTTATCTCGAGGTTCACAGACCAAACCTTTCAATCTATCTATTAACTTGTCCTCCTCTATATTTGATGTATATCCAGCATTTCCTGTATGGACTGACTGATTACTCCCGAACTGAAGATCTTCAGATTCATCCAAAAGCAAACATCTCCAAACAGAAACTGTATCTCCTGAATGAAGACGGAAATACAATTTTTGTCCAACCCCTTCTCTTCCTTTTGCTGACATGCCAGTGTTTGAAATGGACGTCTCTTCAAACTCATCTTCTGATCCCGATATACTGGATACATCAAGGTCTTCAAATAAAGAATCACTATCCAACTCACCAAAGTCCTCTTCCTTGACAGTATTTTTACCAGCTATGCTCAGCTTAACCTACGACAGACAACGAAAATAAGTAGATTGTACCAAGAACAAATTAGTTTTTGAAATCTGCCAGGAAAAGAAGAAAAGACAATATATTAAAGTGCCAACAAAATGTATGTATCCACGAATTATATGCTATAGTTTCAAAAAGAAAACAAGTAGAAATGTAGAATAAAGAAATAAAGTTGTCATGTACACATTATTAGTCAAAGTAATTCCGAGAAAATAAGAACAATCACCCTATAAAGCTTACTGAAAATTTCCAAATGAAAGTATTAATTGATAAATATGCTAGAAGGTTTCCTACTTTAAATGAAGAATGCATGTGTTAGACTTTCATGAAGAAACTTAGTCAAGAAGACAAAAGAGCTCCATTATAGTCTCAAAAGAATAAAATGGGAGGCATCAGACCAGATTGTCTCAAGCAGAGCAAGTTCATATTCAAGACTTTTATTTAATCTCAGCGCCATTGCAGAATAATCACAATGCCCTGCAGGTAAACTAAAAGAACTTCGTGATCAAGGTGGCAAAAATCATAGGCACGGTTTTACATATATAACCAAGTTTCCCAGAATTAAAGGAAATAAATAATGGAAACTGGTTCCTGCAAATTTGAAACCAGGATTATCATCAAAAAAAAAATAAGGTCACTTAGGGGAATAAAGAAAAGAACGAGTCTAACCCGAGACCAAAAAAAAAAATTCTCAAACAAGAATGTTCACAACGAAGAAAATAAAAAAATAAAGAAAAGGAAATTGATGGATTTCATTAGCTCTGCTAATGACCTAACTTATTTCAGGTTTCTGATTCGACTTTGAGACCATCCTACAATATCTTAGGTCACATATTGACCCTTTACTATATAAACAATTCCACGTAAGTGATGGGAGGTGCATCACTCATGCAAATCATGAAGATTCGTGCAATACATATTCTACAATCTCATTACTAAGAGTCTAGCCCTAATACCCTCATCAGAACTTAGAGCAAACTTCAAAAAAAACAACACAGCCAAGTGAAGCCTACAAAGTCGGCTTGGAATCAAATAATAAGTATGTCAGATAGATGATTGTACATTTCTTTATGCCTTAGAAAAGGCAGCTAACAGAAGAATTGAATGTTATATCATATCTTATATTCTTAAAAGACTTCTATTTTTAGGACAATTGGGAACTGTGGGGGAAGACTTAAAGAATTACCTATACAGCCACACCCAATGCTGATTAGGTAATTTTGTGTCATTCAACAGCAATCAAGATGTAGCATAGCATGCATATGATACTATCTCATGACGCCTCTTGAAAATGGACCAACACAGCAAGGACAAGAACAAGTGTGAAAAAGATGTAAGATCAACACACTAAGATATGCTAGAACTTCTCAATTTATCTACACTGAACACGAGAGCAATTCAATTTTAGCCTTCAAATTCTGCCAATGTATCCCAAAATCTCAATATTGGTTTTGTACTGTTGTTCATGCAATAGGCTATGCTCTGATAAGGCCACCTCCACATCAAAGGGGCACATCCAAAGACTCACAGGCTTGAGAGAATCATTTGCCTGCTCCAAAAGGTCTTCAGGTGGTTCTGGTTCTTTCAAAAAAACCAACAAAACAATCTCATGTACTTGTAACTACTGCCTCCCCTTTTGCAGACACAGGGGCACTGCCGGGCAAGACTGCAATAACACAGGTGAAGGCTAGACACAGCACGGATTGTTGAGAGTGCTGATCTGACAGGGCTCCAGTAAAGGAACACAAGAGTTGACACATAACAGTCCTCGATCACAGACCAGACACAATTTTGTTGGAGAAGTGTCAGGATTAGGGCTTGGGCAGCATGACAGCCCGCAGCTGTTCTTAGATATAAACATAGACATGAATATTTGAAATCTCCTCTGTTTACTTGCAGCAAGAAGCAAGACAAACAAGTTTATATCAATTTATACTGTTTTTATAGAGACACGGATAAATGTTTTTGTATACAAGAAACACATATATTCAATTACTTTTATTCATCTTATTGATCATTGTTTAACAGACATGATTTCTAAGATATAGGTGCGGTTCTTTTTTCTACGAACATCTAATAAAGGAAATTGAACAGTTTGTTTCAATGTTATGGTTAACATGAAACTTCAATAATAATGAATATTCTGGACTAAACTATGCACCATGCCATCGTAATCCCTTCACATAACTGTCTTCGATATGAATAACCTCAGTAACGAGTCAGGGTTTCATCCTTGGATAAATTTTTAAAATAAGTGACCTTTCCATGCAGCGCATGCTTAGTTTTCCCAGTTATGATATGCTACAAGACAGATATATAACTCTAAGAAACGAACTTCTCCCTAGCAAAACATGTCCATCAGCGTAGCAACCTTTATTGTTTCTGTTTTTCAGGAGAATGATCGAAGTCTGCATTACATGCCAATTTCAAGGCAAGAGATCAAAATTTCAATAATTATCTCACAATATATGATAAAAATATATTCTTCATTGATTACACTATCATTCTACCTTCATTTTTTTTCATAAAATAGCAAACAGGCTCCACCTAATCTAATCTTTCAACTGCTCACGGTTCCATCCGTCCTTATCTTTAGTCTTCTCTGGTGAGGAAAACCTCTCTATCTACTAGCGAGGAGAAAAAGGAGCAGACTTTAAAGAACGAATTGGTTCAACCTTGGGATTTTAAAAGAAGGAATCAGGAACACTCAGTCCCCCGCTCTCTACCCTATAATTCGAATCAGGGAGGGAGGGAGAGAGAAAGATTATAATATATAAATATATGGAAAGAGAGAGAGAGAGAGAGAGAGAGAGAGAGAGAGAGAGAGAGAGAGATTACGTTGAGGCGGTGGAGGTCGGACTTGAAGTGGGATCGCTGGTCCTGAAGGGAATCGAACTCGGCCTTGCAGGTGTTGCACGTCCACCTCGATGCCACCTCCTTCTCCCACTCCCCCTGCCCCTTCGAATCGACCTCTTCCTCCCCTTCGTTGCCCTCGCTTCTTTCGCTCGGGGAGGCATCGCCGGGTTCCGGCGGCGGCGGCGGTGGGAAAGGTGGGAGGCGAGGAAGGCGGGAGCCGAAGAGGCCGCAGGAATCGAAGAAATCGGGGGGAAGGTCGAAGACGGAGAAGGATTTGGGCTCCGCCCGGCTCCGGTCGCTCGCCGCCATCGAATGCAAGAGCCACGGCCTCGGGGGCTTAAAATCTCTTCCGCTTATCAACGGGCGTGCAATAATTTCGATTTATAAAGTCCGCTGCCGTTGATGGAAAGATGACGGGGTAGACGGCTGAGATGAGGAAACGATTGCCATCTTGCAAACAAAGTGTACGAGCAACGCGATAAAATTGATAGTTGTTTTAATACATTAATTTTGATATTTGATTATTAACAGACATTATTAAAACTATAAGACAGGATTAACGTTCTCCACTGATATCAGTCTAATGTCTTGATGTAGATGAAAATTTTAGTTATAACAATTATTATACTGGTTCTCAAAGTCTGGGGCAGCTCAATACATTTGGAGGCCTAAGGCAAACTCACTAAGAGATTTTTTTTTAGAAATTTAATAAATACAAAATTCTTTTTAAGAGAGCAATCATTTGTGTAACAAGGGAAAAAAACAAGCTATACACTTTCAGATGGGAGATTCTGCATTCGAGAAATCTCAGGTTTGCAACTACAGAGACGTTCTCACTATATTCACAAGAATTGGCACTGAAGAGAAAAATAAGCGAATCAAACTTAAGCCAACCTCGGAAATGGAAGAGCTGCCCGTTGAAGTATTTTCTTGACAGTGCTCAGATTTACAACTCTAGAAGAACGATAGCTTGCTAAAAGAAACTGAGAGAAACAGATGCATAACACCTTGACGTTTTCTAGAATATAAATGTCCCATAAATACAAAAGACCTAGGTATAATATGTTTGCAGAAGCCTTTCGTAGTTAATTTCTTGGCACAACCACCATTACGTAGTGAAAAGATGGTCATTAGTATTTCTGAATTTTAATATGATTAATTGAATATTTTAAATTTTAGAATTTCAATTCAATTTATACATAATATAATGGGAACAATGTTATATTTGTTGTTTATACCTTTATTTTTTTATAATTTTATAATGGATAATAACATGTACTGTTATATATAGTTATCATTTGTTTCAAATACCAACCCAAGACTCAAGCCATAATTATTGTTCTATTATACTTACAAAGAAACCAAACTGCACCAAGGAATACAATATCGTTAGGAGGATACGATGTACTGGAATATCAAGGGCATTGAAACAGGGATAAAAACATATTTATAGATATTAACAGAAGTTAAAAGGAGTTCTGCACATGTTAGCACCAAAAATATTTTGTTTCATATCAACTTCATTGAAACCTTCCAAGAAGCACTCATAGCCCTTGCTGAAATGGATGTTCCTTACACCGACCATACGTGTGCAGGATTGAAGCATTAATGTGCTGGTCGTAGCCTCGTAGGCCAAGATCTTGTAATTAGAGCTGATCATAGGCCTGAAGGCCCGCCCAGCCCAACCCGCAATTTGGCAGGCTTGGACATCAATAATAGGCCCGTGGGCAGGCCTGGGCAAAAAAGGCCCAATCAGAAAATCGGACCGAGGCCAAGAAAATGAAAAATTAACCCGACACGGCCCGAGATAATACTACATTTAATATGTTAATTATATTAACTAATTATATATTATAATAATAAAATCTTATACTATATGTTGATGAATAATATCAATGTTTGGTCTCTTGGATGGGCCGCATAGATCGAAGCCGTTTGTCTGATAGAGCATTGCGGATCCCACCGTCCAGCATCGAAGCGATACACACAGCCGAAACGAGAGTTTAACGCCGATTTGAAGAAAAGTAAAATAATAAAGAAACGCGGGAGCGGAGGAGATGCTCCTTCTCCTTCTCCGAATCCGGCCACCACCGTCGCCGCCATGACGGGAGGCAGCCACTGTGAAGCCTGAACCCGCCCACCCTCCACATCCCAAAACCTTGACCCTTTCCTCTCCAACACTCGCTTCGACTTCCGCTGTCTGATTCCACCGTCTCGCTGACAATCTTCGATCCCTCTCTCCCCTGCTCTCACCTCTTCCAGCCAAAACTGTGTCTTCCCCTGCATCTCCGACTCTGGCCCATCTGCCGCTTTTGTACCGCCTTCGCCTCCGACGACCACCGCCGGCCTGCCGGCCCTTCGGAACAACGATCGATGTTCGGAGATGAAGGGGAGAGAGAATTGCGTACAAATGGAGATGAAGGGAAGTTAATCCAATGTACAACCATAGTAGAATCTCCTTCCATCCAAACTTATTGAAGAACCATATCACGAAGGCAATCCCAAGCTCAAACAAACTCCGCAAGTAGGACCGTACAGGAGCTAAGACGCAGCCAAATGGCCTGCACTAGGCGCCCCTGCTGGTCCCTTACAGCATATCAAGCAGCTGCTTTCTCACCAGAAATACATCCATCGAAATTGAGCTTGAGAGCACCAAGGGGAGGAGCAAGCCACCGAACTAATATCAAAACTGAATGTGAGGGGATAGGATTGGGAAAGGCTAAAGATGCAGAGATCATTATAGCAGCAAAGAGCTTTCCTTACCAGTTGTATTGGTGTCACATTAATGGTCTGAAATAATCCCTCATTCCTTGCATTCCAGATCAGCGTGTATGCAACCATAGATCATGTCCTTTTCTCCACCAACGTATTAGCCATTATATCTCAACTAACCAACCCCGGCTTAAACCAGAACAATAACAATCTGATACGTTGCTACACTGTGTACTGAATAAATATTCCAAAATACGTTTCAAATTAGAATTACTCTGACAGCATATATTATTCAATGAGCACAAACCCCAGAAGTACCTAAACGTAGGTAGGTACGCATGCACTACTGTTTCCCGGTCGGCGCGCGTCAACTTCCCTCCTCCGTACATTAGTTGTACGGTCACATCCTTCTAAACCAGTCGGTTCCGGCGATCGAACGCCCTAAGGCACAGACGTCTCCCGAAATCCTCCGCCGAAGTCCCAGCCAGCTTCTACGCCAGGAGGGGCTCGTGAGAATCGCGAGGCTCGAAGCTTTCAAGGACAAGCCTTGCCTCATGCCCGTCCATCGTCTACAGACTACAGGGCATCCATCACGGCCAACTGCAAGCCTTGCCCTCGCCCCGTCCCACCACCACAAACCATTTACAATTCGGTAAAAAAAAAGAAAGAAATACTTATAACCTCCCCGACATGGAATCTCTCGAACAACGAGAGCATCTTTACCACGCAATAATATATTTATATTTTAAATTAAACTCATAAACGACCAGGCATCACTCCACGTGGTTACTCTCTTTACCATTCACCGGACCACAGTGGTACCATTCACGCTTAGGTGAAAAAGCTGCACGACCTTTGCTTGCCTGTAGCTAATTGAGTTCAATGAGTTGAGGGAAGATAAAAGAGAGATTGGAAGCTTCAAAACAAGCCCACGACGTCATTTTGACCTCAATCATACCACTCTTTGCCATTACTAGAGAAAGAACAAAAGAAGAAGAGGCTCATGGGAGGTGTGTAGGGTCACAGCCCATGGGGTTCTCCCCCAAAAGACACACCAGCAGACCTTGGTGTTCTTCTCCAACACTTACACATCTAGACAAAATATGAAAAGCTAAAGATACAAAAAAAGAAGAAAAGAAGACAAACGAGAGAGAGAAAGTCTAAACTCTCAAGGAGGTGCGGTTTTACAAGCGGTCCCGCACTGTAGGACGCTGGTGGGCGAGAAGCCAAGCCTTGCAGGCGACACGTTGTTGCTGCCGCCGCCTCCGCCACCTCTGCTGCTGCTGGAGTTGGTGGTGGGCATCAGCTGGAGCCCACCGGCAGATGGGATGGCAATAGAGAGATTGGTAGCGGTGTTACGATTATTATTATTGTTGGCTTCGACTTGGAGAGCGGCGGCAGCAGCAGCAGCAGCAGCCGTGGTGGTGGCGCTTGTTGCTCCAGGTCCTGCTTCCACAGGCTTTCTTGAACGGTTGCGGCCGCGGTGCATGTGGCGCTCGCAGTACTTCTGGTCGGGGACGACGTCCCGGGAGCACCGCCACTTCTTACCGTCGGTTCTCCGGCACCGCCCGGGCTCCGGCTCCATGCTATTCCTGTAGTCCAAGCACAAGCTACCGTACCCCATGACTGTTGTTCAACCAACCAAAAAAAATATTTCAGATTACACGCTAGGCCAGAAAAATTAACAGTATTCTTATCCAACTCTTATAGAAAGGAAGTAGACCATGAACGTGATAACTCCAAAACCCATCTAAAGCCCCAAGGACTTGATTAAAACAGTTCGATGTCCGAAGTATACATCGGGTCATCTGCAGTACTGCATCTTTTGCACCGCTTGTACGTCAAGTCATCCATCTCATAAACGAACTTACCACACCAGCTTTAATGATGAAACATTTGTAGAGCATGATCAGAGTAATGAATATAATACTTCAAAACGCTAGTACCTCTTTTTTGTATGTAAAAGATGGTCATCCCATCGGCACTTAATTAAGACCAAGAAAAGAGCTGCATCTGAAGGAAATTAAATGACGAAGGTGAATGAACACTAGTAGTAGTCGTATGCTTTCTTTTCCACGAAAGATGTTCCATCATGAGTTGGGAACCCATCTAAGAACCCAAAACAAGGCCCAACACACAATCAAATGATGCACCGAATGAAGCGGAGCAAACCAGGAAAGCCAGCAATGAAAGAAAAGAAAAGAAAAAAAGGGTGAGCGCGATAGAGAGGAGGGAGACGGAAGAGTCCTTACAAGAAGGGTAGTGATAAGGGCCGTAGGAGGAGGCGGCAACGCTCTTCCAGATGGGGAGGACGAGGTGGAGAGGTACAGGGACGCCCGCCGCCATGTACTTGTAGATGAGCGCCTGGTGCTCCAGCTCTTGCAGCTGCAGAAACGTGAAGGCCGGCCTGCTGTAACCACCCCCCACCTCCAACCCCAGTCCCAGCCCCAGCCCCAGCACCAGCGGCGACGGAGCCGCCATCGTTACCAACTCTACATCCATCACAAAACTCATAAATCTCACCATCAACTCAACCCAAACCAGCGAAACCATAAAGAAGAGAGATGGAGATAGCGGTAGAGAAAGAGAGTGGAATGGTAATGATTAAAAAGTGAGCAAAGTAGTACCTGAGGCATCTGATGAAAGGCGAGGGACTTTGGAGGACGGTTGGAGTGGGCTCTGCTGCTGTTGGTGTTGTTGTTGTTGCTGTTCTTGCGTTGGTGGTGGGTTCTGCTCCTCGGCCATCCTCTGAACATCTTCTACACGCGCTAAAAGGGATGGTTTTAACATGACAAGGCAGCCGCAGCTGGGACGCTCGGATCGGAGAGCAGAGAGAATCTCAGGGGGGCTTCACTCAGAGAGGAAGTATCGATCCGATCCGCTGCTTCATTCTTCTCTCCTTCTCTCTTCTCCGAAGCCCATCGGCTAAAGTAAGTACTTCTCGGGCCAAACCAGAATCGCTTTTGGTGACAAGACCCGAGAGAGCGTCGTTTGAGATTTTTGGCGATGGGTAGTTGTCAGATATGGAGTGGTGACTCGAGGGAGGGGTTTATACAACGCCGTTATAAGTGAAACGCTTTTCTCGCCCCGGGGCCGTTAAGTGCCTGCTGCTGCGGTCAGAAAAGTCGGTTACAAACATGCTTTCGGCTTTCGCTGTCTACCTCACGGATCAGGAGGCATAGGGTGCTATACGTGTGCGCTAGCTTTCGTGCATGCCAGGTAAACCACACCATTTAAGCTAGTCCAAAGTCTATCTCCAAGTGAAGAGCTTGCTATTAAAGGAGAGAGTTGCCTGCAGTAATTATCCATTTTAGTAAAAAAAAAAAAAATATTATAGGGATGGCAATTTTTTAGATGCTTAATTATTTTTTACATATCTAAGAAGATGCTCAAAAGAAAACGATCGTGTAAGAACTAGGCTATGCTCAATTAAAAATATATATATATTGGTGCATAACTACTTGATGCGAGATTTGCACCCCGTCACCGGCATAGCGTCACACCGATCCGAGCAGTGAAAGAAAAAGTATCCCTCGGAAGGTATTGTCTGCTTTGGGGGTCGAGCGTACCCGGCACCCTCCTCACGGTTTTGTCCCACAAAAGACATCTCCCGATAGAAGGGTTATTGAGCCCCCCATTATATGGCACAGACATTTCCGCTACACAGTTGATGTGGAACTAAATTCGGGAACCATCTACATCATAGCCCCCCAACGGGAAGGTCCTGTACCGGGTTAGAGGCTCCTTGCTGAGAAGACGGAGGGCCAGGCCCTCCTTCTAGCGCCATCTGATGCGGGATTTGCACCCCGTCACAAGCATAGCCCCACACCAATTCGAGCAGCAAAAGAGAGTGTTCCTCGGAAGGTATTGTCCGCTTTGGGGGTCGAGCGTACCCGAAGCTCTCCTCACGGTTTTGCCCCACAAAAGGTGCCTCCCGAGGGAAGGATTATTGAGCCTCCCATATATGGCACGGACCTTTCCACTATACGGTCGACGTGGGATTAAATTCGGGAACCCTCCACAACACTACTAATTTTTCATTTGCCGGCACACCACAATTTATGTTCGGAAATTTATTGGTGAGGTTGATTATTGTAGTAATTTACACCGTATATCAGTTTAGAATCCAAGAGTCCAACCAGTTTTTTTTTTTTTTTCGAATTAAGAACCAAGTTTGAGGGTATTAAGTTTTAGTTGTTTGTATTTGCAAAATTAGGCAGACTAAACCCTGCCAATAGGGCGTGTGGAAACTGTACATGATATTTTTACTAGCCGTTATAATATACGTCTTTAAATGAAATCAACGACCGTTATAACGTCTGTAGCGATTCAGAAGAGAGAGAGAGAGAGAAGGGGGGGGGAGGGCGGCAGAGGAGCCATGTGTGTACGGCGTGAGCAGCGAGAGTCGTCTGACATGTGTCAGCCTTTCTCTATCTATCCCCATCGCTCTCTCTCTCCTCGCTGCTGCTGCCGCAGCCTAAAAGAAATTCGTATTCTATTAGGCTTACACGTCAGGCGCTGCCCCCCTTGAATTGCGAGTCCAAAACCGAGGACCCTCTCTACAACCCCCTGCCTCTACGCATCATTCTAACTAACCTCGTCTATCACGAATCAATCGTCCATCCCTGACCCCTCGCTCAAATCGCGCTCTATCTTCCGCAGGAGCAGGTTAACAAAATAGTTCACCAGAGGCGGGCTAAGAAGGAGGTGAGACCACACCAAATCCTCCATCTATTCCGATTTAACTCGCACCGTGCACCCAGCAAGTTGCACGGATTGGTACCATCGGCGCTGTGTGAGCCTCCCGCCGTAGGTGGGCCCGGAGGTGGTGGGGTCCAGCTACAAGGACGCCGGGTCACGTGAAAGGACGCAACGGTGGTGGCCCATAGCCGGAGGGATTGCGAAGAGAAAGGAAAACAGGTGGGCCCTCTCTCTCTCTCTCTCTCTCCGACACCAGGGTAAGAATAGTACTCAAAGTAAAATAAAAAAGATACCGGACGACTGTTGCTGTCCTTCGCAATGGGGTGCCTAGAAAAGTTCTATGGGAGAAAAAAGATCTATGGTCTGTGATGCATCAGACAAATAACTAACGGCATATCATTTAACAAGTATAGCTTTTCTTACCCACGAGATGAGGCAACATTGACCGTAGTAAATCCAAAGGATAAACTACGTACACGGTAAGTAAATGAATCGCACCGAGCCTGCCGCGTTACCGCGTATTGTTGATGCTTATCGTTTTGGTAATCGAGGAGTTGTCCGACACTGGGCCCCACTGTCAGGTTCTTTTGCATGGCCCTTTTTTTTTTTAATGGTTTTTAGGACTTTCCTCTTTGAACGTGGGAAAAAAAAGGGCCTAACTAGAACGGTCCCTGGGTCAAACCGTTAGCAGCCGTTTTAGTATTATAACTGGCGTATAATACATGCAGTAACGATACTATTTTTTCTCTTTTTTCCCAACTTTTTTTAATATAATAATTATAAAAAATAAAAAATTAATGGCTAAATTTTTATTTGCAATTAATTTTAATGATGATCGAGTATAAACTTTCATCTTCTATCAGCAAATAGCAACCATATAAATTATTTTATTAAGTTGTTATTTAAATTTATTCTTTGTTGTAACAATAATAGACAACTAATGGTAGTATTTTTTACTCATGTTTCACTTCATAGAAATATTATTCCTGAAAATCTACAATTTTTTTAGGAAAAATTGATGCAAAAAATCGAACTTTCAAAAAAATATTTAGTTAAAAATGATGGAAATGGCAATAATTGTTGCTATTGACATCAAAATCACTTATTGTAACACTAAATAATATGTTATAAGATATTCATATATCAAAAATAAGAAATTTATTTATCAAGAGGGAAGGTATTAAGATTTTATAAACTAATTAAAAGCTAAAATATTTTGATGCATATAATATTCCCATCAAGAATAGAAAGTTTGATAATGACTATAGTTATTATATATATATATATATATGTATGTATGTATGTATATATGTATAATACACTGAGGTAATGTTTGGCAAAGCTTTTAGAGAGCCAGAAAGTACTTTTTAGCCATCCAAAAGCACTTTCTAGCTATCTAAAAGTAATTATAGATGGTATAATGATATTTGGTAAAACATTTAGAAGCTATTTGGGTTCCATTAGAAGGTTGAAAAGGTTTACTTGAGAGATACTCTATTTTGAAGCTTTTCATGAAGTACTTTCTAGAGAATGTTGGGAAGCTGCTTTGGCTTTAATGAAATTTTTCTAGCAACCAGGATACCCACAAATGAATCTCATAATTGCATCTTATATTATATCATATATTATATTATATTATATTATTTCATTATATTATTATAATAGTATAATAATATATTACTATATTATATCATATCATGTATTATCTTATTGTATTACGTTATTATACTATACTGTATAATATTATATAATATTATATTACAAGTGTTACATTACAATAATATTGTACTATGTAATAATACATTACTATATCATATCATGTCATATTATATTATTATGCTATAATATGTTAGCATACAATGTTATATTGCACTTTATTGTAATAATGCTATATTTGAATACATATTATATCATATGATATTATATTATAATAATATTATACAATATAATAATACATAATATTATATTGTATTCTAATCAACTTTGTTGCGGGGGGAGGGGGCCTTGAATTTAGTCCAACATCGGCTAGTAGCGGAAAGGTTCTGTGTCTTAAATGGGGAATGAAAATCCTTTCCTCTTGAGGCATCTTTTGAAGGGCAAAACCGTGAGGACAGTGGTCTCCCCCCGTCTGCGCTGGACGCGCGGGCTGGAGCGCCTAAAGCGGACAATACCTCGGAAGGAATACAGTCCTCTTTCTCTTCTAGCTTAATGTGGGCTATGCTATTGTGTGAGGCTCCGGCCAAAGACCGTCCCCGCAACACTATGCAATGTTCTTTAATATCATGTTGTCATATTAAAATTATTTTTTTAGTTTGATTATCAAATATATATTAAAATTTCATGATACTTTAAAATTATAGTTACCAAATAGTAAATATTTTTTTATAAAAGCTCAATCTTTCAAAAGTTTTACTTTCATAAGCCTTAAAGGTTTTACAACCAACAGCCATCCAAATAGGACGTGAATCCAAAATAAAGAACTATATTAAATAAAACCCTCTTTATTATCCAAAATAAATTATCGTTAAATACAGGCCTTGCTTATTATCTAAAATAAAGAATTATATTAATAGCATTATCTATAAAGGCGTCCACGTGATACATGGAGAGCTTAGCACAAGCCTCTATTTTAGCTATATCTAATAGAGAGGGCTCCTACTTTACATAAATTTTAAATTGAGAGTAAGCATCCTTTATGACCATATAATGGTGTTAAAATGGACTGTCTTAATAGTGCTGCAAAAATGCATCTAAGAACATATACAGTAGTAATCATTCTAATTAAACAGACAGAAGCATAGTGTCAATCACAATATTACAAGGATATAGTACATCCAATAACAAGTTATTTTATTTTAAATTAAAATAAAATTTATATAAATAATAATATTTATTAGGAAAAGGATTCAAACTTCTGAAATTGTGGTAAATAGCCACATGGAGAAACTGACGTGGAGTAGGGAAAGGTAGGGTAAGGAAATATGCTTAATTCAAAATATGGAGTGCAGAAACGCGGACGAATGAACATGTCCCATGCATAAACACACCAGAGGAGTTGGTGACATTTTTCCAATTATAGACCTATAGGAGCAATGATTTTCATAATACAAATAAACAAAGAGTTATATTATACACCTTACATTAGATATTTGATAAAGTAATTTGAAGATTTCCAAATAAATTGTGGATCATGCAAACTACAGATCCATAACATCAAAGGTGATCTACATTATAACAGAATGCGCAGAAACAAATATTTATATATTTTGATGATCCCTCACTTATATATCAAGTACAAATTAAATAATATTAATTGCATATTACAATAAAATATATTACAGAATGCACAAAAATTTTGTTGATTATTATCTAGACATCTTAATGCATATTTGAAATTAAATTCGCTAGCTTTTGATAATAAAATTGTAGTAAAATATATTATCATATTGTTAGTACAATCCACCACTTGATACATAGATGGAAGCCCAATAAACTTCATGAATTTCTGTTTCTAAACATTCTTTTGTAACAAAGATTATCTTGAACAATTAGGACTTCTGTTTTGAATTGCTCAGCATTGTTCTAACGTGGATTCAATTTGAATCCTTTTTTAAAGATTTAATGTGCAGCTTATAATCTAGCTTACAAACAAAAAGCTCTCTTTTTTAGTAAAAATGTAAAAATACAGCGTACTCAAAACACGTTCACTAAAACAAAGATCAAAATTTCAAAGGCTCACTCACAAGAACGAAATTTATGACATGAGGATATCTATTGCAATCCAACAGACTGATTGCTGACAAATGAACGTAGGTCAGATTTATTAAATTGTTTGAAAATTACATTCAAGATTAATAGGAAAAAGATTCATAAAACGAGCTTCCGCTGCTACTACAGCTAAGACATCACTCTTTTAAGGATCACTCGTTCATCGCATGCCTACAGAACACCAAATGAGTTTGATGGCTTGATATACCATCTCCCTCACAAAGGACTAAAACCCATATTTCCCCTGTAAATCCCTCCTGTACCAATTCAAACTAAATTTCAAACTCTCACTTTGCTGCAAGAAGAAATGTTTTATATTGTCAGCTCATTTGGCATATTTACAATTCAAATATGTCGCAGCTAATTCTAGTTTACAATCGCCACGCTTAGATTCATCAGGCGCTCGGACCTTCTCTACCTATCACATAAAGAATTACCTTGAAACCGTGAGGAAAGTCAAAATTCCTGGTGTGTGAAATTGCTGCTTGGAGAATTGGATATTAATAAGGGCTTCAGTTGAATGAGACACTACTGCATGAAGCTGATATCAGAGTGCTCTGTTGTATGCTTCAAGCACGGTGGCTTTATCCTGAAAATATGAAGAAACAAGGCAACTTTAGACATGAATGACCATCAGGCAAATACATAATTTGTTCAGTATCTCAGTCACAACAAAGCGTTTTAAAACAGGTTCCTAAAAGAAAAAAATTGATAGTATTTTATGAAAACATGATACCTTACATAGTTCGACATTTCAATGCTTTCAGAAGTTCAATTCCAAACACGTAACATACTAGATAGCATCAAATTTACAAGAAGCATGAGAAAATGAATATATGGATAATGATAAAATTCATGGTCCTTGCCATTGTCCACTTCCTACTACACCATCTAGAAAACCAGGAAATATTATGAACTCATCAATTCTTGAACTTCTCGAGTTTCACAAGAAGGTAATGTAAACAGCCCAGTTTTGGTTTTAGATCAGTAAATAAGTTTATTGGCCACAAAATAACACATACCAGCAAGTGAATACATCCACACCTTAATATTCAAACTATAACAGAAAGCAAGTGAACGCACCTCATTCTGCACGTTGCTCTCTGCAGGAAACCAGTGCATGAGAATGCCAAGATGCATCATAGCAGGTATTAGTTTGAACACTAGAGGAGTGGTTACCTATAGCAAATGGAAAACAGAAAATAATTATAAACCTTGAGAACAAATGTCGCCAGTCAAATAGGTGTGTTGATGTGGAAGAAAGATACCAAACTAAGAGCTGTCGTTCCCAGAAGTAGAAGATACATTTTCCCCTGCATAACAGAAATTACAGTAAGTAGAATCCTAGTCTGAGAGACCTAAGGACTAGCTAGAAAACATGCATAAGAAGAAAAAGTTAAAAGCTTAAATAAATAACATATCGAATCAAGGCTAATATCAAAGTTGACATAGGAAAAGATGTATGCACAAATCTTATAAAAATCACATAGAACCATGTACAAACAGAAATTACAGCAGCTCGAAGATGCTGTGACATACAATGTCTATCATGTTATTGCAGTGTAGGGATAATAAAACATGAAGGATCAAAAACAGACAAGGATTAAGGCTATCTTTGGAGGTTTATAATTTCATAACCATGATTTTATTTTATTCCATGTTTAAAATTTTAAATTCCAAATCTTGGTATTTTTTTAAAAGGTTATCAGATTTTTAAAAAATATATAAATTTGAAAAAAAAGGAGAAAAATCAGATAATAAAGATGATAGAAAATTTCAAATTTGTAATTTTAGGATGTTTGTGTGTAATTTCATTGAATAACTAGACCCCTAATATCACAAAATTAGGCCTTAATTTCAAAAGACATGCAAATCATGGAATTATCCAAAAACAACCTGCATAGCCATATGAATATAAATTTTCAGAAAACATTTCTCTTGAGTCAAAATTATCTAAAGCTTCTGCTCCCAAGTTCACCTTTTGCATATTAAGGATGTCCAGGTACTACATTACAAAGTTATGTTTGGTGAATGTTTAACTTTTAAAATAAATAAGATGTTATATTTACATTCATGACCTAAGAATCCATTATCTAAAAAAGAAAATCTAAACATGTAGTAGTAAATAACACAATAAGTAAAATATAGTATCTCGTAGATTCGGTAATCATTCGAGGGTGAGAAAAATTACCTCAACAAGATGAAGATTTGATGCACGACTCAAGAGAACAAATGCAAATTCACCAATTTGAGCTAACGACAAACCCACCTTTGAGATCAAATAAAGTAAATGTGAAGGGCCAAAGAGGAATCCTGAATCATAATATGATCAGCAATTAGTTCAAGCAAAAAGTGCTGTCAGTGATACTCACAAGAAATGATGTTCTGGTGCTGTATCCAAAGGCTTTGATCACCACAGTTACCACAACTGTTTTAATTATCACAACCAAAATGACAGATGCAAGCAATATGTCAACATGGTTCCACAGAAAGTGTACATGTATGAGCATGCCAATGCTAGCAAGGAAGAGCGCTGCAAAGAGGTTACGGATTGCTTCCACCTTCAATGCAGAAAAGCAATAAAAATAATATCACTTATAATGTATTGTGCACCTAGAATGAACATAATAAGATGTTCAAGTTTAAAGCATACAGTCCACTTACCCCAAAAAAAATAAGCATACAAGTTGAAGAATGAACTGCTGCCAATCAGCCCTAAATATGACCTAATCAATTCACTTTAACTAAGGAGCTCGAAAATTCATCTCTGATAATAACATGTTTATGACCAGCACGCTACAATTATACTTGTCTGAGTTGAATAAAGAAAAGTGAGCAATGCCATAGCTGACTCCTACTACTTTTCCAGAACAAAGGTCAAAAAAAGCTATATACTAAACAATCCAAATTAGACAGGACCTAACAAATTTCTTAACAAAAACAAACACTATAAGACAGTATTTTCACCAATATCATATTGTAGACTCTGAATTTCATTATAGAGTTTTCCTTAACCCCATAGAAGAGTCATTTTCTTCTCTCTTGACTATGATCAAGGAACATGCGTAAATTATTGATGAAATAGAAACCCTAGTTGGGCTATATTACCATGCGAATTAATGATATCAAGATTGCAACGCCCTCTTGTCATGAGGTTTGAGGTTGGTTTATGCTAGAGGAGCTCAAGAAGTGGTATTTCTATGTTTCTTTAAGTGTTCCTAGTCCTTTAGTTTATTTGCAGAAGATATGGCATCTGGATTTAACAATAAGGTGCATAATAAGAATACAAAGCAATTATTTCTTAGTGTTGATTCCTCAGGTGGTTTTGGTGTTGCCTAAAGAAGGTGCTTTTGTAACTTTAAAGCAAAAGTACTTTTTTACAAAAAATAGATGTTTGTAATATTGTCCCAGAAGTGATTCTACAAGAAAAGGTCAAAATAGTGCTTTTAGTCCAAGCTAGAAAACCTAGCTTCTTGCTTATTTCGTAAGAACTTTTTGAACAGCAGAAACAAAACCCAACACGCCCTTATAGTTCCATCTCTTAGTCCTTCTTTATGAGTTAACAAAAAAGAAGATAAGAATGAGGGATAAATTCAGTATGGCCCCAACTGTGGATGTGCTCCTACACAACTAATAAGTAAATTAAAGATGTATAGAACGAAAGAAAGAATTGCCAAGTCAAGGGAAATATTAAAAAAGACAAACAACAAATATCAAATGGTAATGAGTACGTAAAAGAATCTTAAAGTAAGATCAAATCTGAATGGTATGGCTTTACACAATACACAAAGAAGAAGCTCACCTGTTCCAAAGTATGCTGTGCAAAGTCAGTGGTGGATATCATGACTCCAGCAACAAATGACCCCAACTCAAGACTGAGACCTAACTTATCACTGCACTGAGGAGAGAGAATTTACCATGGAAAGTACATTAGCAGGTAATAATCATGATAACCATTAGGCATTAAAAAACAATTAGGACATGTAACATCGAGTATATTTGACAGATGATAAATCAACTAGCCCTGCGTTACAAAGGTAGAAAAGGAAGGTATTTTATTTTTCTTGCTCTTTGGTATCCTTCAGCTTGCTAGGACCCTCCAACAAGACAAAGTAATGACTATATTAATCAAAGAGCTGGTGCTGACTTTTTTATGTTCAAGAGGTTACCATCCTTTAGGTTCATTTTAGGTCATGCTCATAGTAAGAAAGCTTAGAACGAATATTGGCTAGTATTTAAAGCATAAACAGGATATATGACTAGAGTATATTCAGTTCTGGGGACAAAAACTAGGATGAAGATTGACAAATAATTGTCTTCTTGCTATGCATTGTGGATTTCATGTTCCTAAAGCCTTTGTAAAGATTTAACATGATGGCGCTCCCGGGTTTAAGGTCTAAGCGTACCAAGATTTGATTGATGATATCAGTTAAGGGCTACTAGGTTTATATTCTAAAACTGAAAAAAGAAAAGGTTTAGTTTGTTAAACAGGAGAAAATAGGACGAAGTGTGAGATTTGAAAAAAAAAAAGATGCTTGAGACTAAAAGCACAATAATGGGGTTGAAGGAACAAGTATAAATACAAGAATATTTTGTTAGGAATGTAATAAGGTTCCACCCCAGGACCGCCGAACCGGTACTAGGACCCATACCGGTTGGTGACCGGTACGGTTCGGTTTCAGAACCGGCATGCCCATTTTTTTAACTTTTTAAGAGTATTTAATTGGTAATCACTCTTTTTGAAATTTTTCAATAATTTTAAGTCCAATTTAATGTTTTTTGAAGTTCTTTTATATTTTTTTGATGTTTCTATTATTCCGGATTAACGTACATGATGCATTTTATTGTTTTAAAATGATACAAATCATAAAATAATTAGTGAGATGTTGCATGCTACAAGGAACAATATAAAATATCTTCAAATTAAGTAGTGACGTATGCTACAAGGAACAATATAAAATATCTTCAAATTAAGTAGTGACGTGAAAATTATAAAATAATACAGTCAGCCTGGTTCAAGGAGCGAACAGGCTGGTTCGCACCAAGTTGGCATCGAACCGGCCGGTTCCAGCATGTTCCAGCTAGTTCCGACCGGTCCAGTAGAGGTTCCAGCCAATATGGACTGGAACCGAATTGAAATGCCGAACAGACCTAGTTTCGCATCGAGTCGGCTCGATACTGCCTGAACTGGGCAGCCCGATTCGGCAAACCCTAGTTCCACCAAAATCTAAACCAAAAAAAAAATATTTGGAGTAACATATAAAAGTTGATAAACTATTCATCATTAAAAAGAGTAGAATCATCACCATGGGCCTGACGCAGTCTATAACCTCAAAATGAAATAGCAAGGGCAGCATGAGTTACGAGATAAGCACATATCCTCATCGCAACAATGCAATCAATGGCAAAAAGGTTAGCCAATATACTAAATCAATACTCCATGATCTTTTTTGTCACCCTCTACTCAAGCATTATGCATCTGCCTTCTTTCTCTCCTCTCTCCACTCTCAGGAATCTGAATCAACTGAAGCCATCTAATCCATCTCACATGAAATGGTTGGTTTGACAACTGAACCATTGAATCATTGGCATGAAATTTAATTTACATGCCAAATGTGAGAACTGGCAATGATTTCATTGATGGTTTCGGTTTCAATTGCCCCCTAGTGCTAACTGCTGAAGGTGCATGTAGGTTTAATAAAGCCATATGTGATCTGAAGCACAGACCACACCTTAGTGCTGGTTTAAGTCCCATTCACAGACTTTGTTTTCTAATAAGCAGACTACAACATATGGTAGATAATTTTTCGTTCATCCCTACAAATTTGTTAGATATAAAGTATTATATGAAATTGATATTGCTTAGCATGAAAATATTTAGTATCGAATTTTGAAACTTGTTCGTGTCAGTACGGTAGATATATTCTGTTTATCATGTTGCGTCATTGATTGAAATTCTCCAAAATAAATAGATACAACAACACCATTTAATTCTATTCAAGTCACCCAGTCAGTATGCTTCTGACAAGTGGAATCATGTTAAGATGGAGCTTGAATCAGGAAGCTTTGGTGAATTACTTTAGCGGCAAGACGAGTCCTGAAACCATAAGAATATCACACAAACCTGTTCGGCATCATGAATTACTACTTACCATTGATTCACTAAGGTTTTCTCCTTCAGGTTTCTCAGTGTTTCTCATAAAACAGAGATTCAAATTTATTAAGTCAAAGCAAATATATTAACATGGTCAAGGTACCATCGAGTCAATGGAATGTCCATCTAAGAGGTTTAATGGTATGTAACAAGGTCTGCCGGACCGATATCAGGGCTCATACTGGACGGCAATTGGTTTGATACGATACAGGTATGTATCATACCAAGCCAGGGTGTACCGAACTAGGGAGGAGGAGAGAGAGGAAGAGAGGGAGGGAGGGAGGTA
>JAOXJJ010000481.1:11760858-11794273 GCA_025769935.1 Phoenix roebelenii
GCTTACCTAGGCATCGATCAACATCGGTCAGCGTTGATCAACATCAAAGAGTAGCAAGACGAGCGATCGAAAACTGCGCATGGTGGAGCTTCAAAGCTCCGATCATGGTGGAGGGGGGGAGGAAGGAAGGAAAGAGAGAGAGAGGGCAGTCGTGGCCTTTTTCGGGGTGGGGGTTGGTTTTAAGGGACCGTACCATTCCAAGATTCCCAACTGCCTATGGAAAGCTACTTTTGCCAGCAATCATCTACAGATGTGGCTTAAGGCCTGACAAAAACTAGAAACAGAAGCATACAATTTGCAGCACGATATCCAATGATGACTATATAATAATATTTGCAACTTGATGCTATGAAACATTTAGTGTGTACTTACCCAAGCTAGCAATAAGCAAAAAGCGACTGAGGCCAACTGATAGAGCTCATTTGTCTGCAAGATTAGCAGAATATTAACTTAAGAGAGAGAATTGTAAAGTTGAATTTAAAAGGCTCAAAAAGTGCAGAAGTATATTTAAAGAATTCAATTAAGAAAGAATTTCTACACAACTCTGTCAGAAGTGCTGCATGGATAAACAATAAAACATAAAAATGAAGAAAATATAAAATCCAGGAATCCTTGAGAGTCAATCTGATTGTTGAGCAATCCAAACAGCTGGCAGAAGTTGCATGGGGATCAAAGAAGCTTTACTGAACCATACCGTGTTTTTTCTTAGATTTAACAGGATGAGAACCAAAGGATCCATTACGTTGCTAAACAAGCCAAACAACTGGCATTTGAATAGATATCAAAGAATCTCTATTGCACCATCCTATGTTCATTATTAGAGCTCAGAGATCCTTATGAACAGAATATACTTTAATGGACTTCATTTTGATCCTAAGTAGGCTTCCTCTAGTTTTGATGCTTCCAGGTTGTATTATAAGGCCCAATTTCTATACAGCCCAGTTAATCTTGAGCAGAAATACACACAAGGAAAGATCCTGCAAACAGGACAAATTGTTCTAACAAATTTCAAGTGCGCTTGTCAACGAATATCATGCAGACTTGTTGAGGCAAAATATGTTTCTAAATTACATGAAATATTTTACAATGGGGATCTTGTAGCAATGTACAGGCCTAATAAACATTGCAGCAACATGATGCACAGAAGATTACCAGAAAACCAGAACATGGAGATAAATTAAAATACAGGGGGAAAATACAATGATATCTTGTCTAGCATGGTACTGTTCAGGTTTTATTCCGGACCAAAACAGTTCTGTCTAGACTATTCACCTTATAATCACATGAAATCGTATGTAGTTTCTCAAAGAAGAAACATAAATGCATTATTAGCATTTTGTTAACAAATGAGTAACATAGAAATGTATGACTTCCATTTACTTCACTTACACATCTTCAAGCAGGTATTCTACTTCCAAACTCACCAAACAATTTGAATTCATAAATAGATAATCACTCACTTGAGATGACAACTGTATCATAAGCTTCAAGAAGCGGGGAATAAAAGACCAAGACAATACGGAGGCAGCAGTTATGAACATGGACAACACCAGCAACCTGCATGTGAATGAAGTCTTCAGTACTTCAGTATAGAGTGTAATTAATGGATCACCACTAACATTCAGTATAGAGTGTTAGCAAATCCTCCTGTCTGAGTATTATCACTGCAAAAATTAATCTTAGATATGAGATGATTTATTCGATGAAATATCTAAACAGTTTTCTCATATTGATTAACATTAATTGCAAAATTACTGAAGGTAATTACAGATTGCAATCGTTTTTTGTAGAAGCCATTAAGATCAAAGTAGAATATATCAAGTCGCCAGAATAAATCCTCTTACAACTTGGACATGGACATTATTCCTCTGAAAAGGCCACTGCTACCACCCAAAACTGGAAGAAGCGCAAATAGTAAACCCACAGCACAATCCTGAAATAAACCATATGCATGGAGATGTGCATTAGAATAAAGGTTTCAGGTATTGGTGAAGGTGATAGTGCTGGTCACGGAGCACATGTGCCAGTTCCGTGCCAATGCATGTAGCGAGCAGTAACACAACATTTTTTTTGAAAACAAAAGACTTAAAATCCTTCTTATACATAAGAATTTTTGAAAAAGTGACTGTCAACCCTGTGCAAGTGCTGTTATTGACTGGCATGGATCTGCATGGGCCAGCTCTTAAAACCTTGCTTAAATTAAGCTTTGGAACATGGAAAACATATTTCAATTCATGATGTGATTCTTTATACTTTGAGAACCATTATTTTTGTTATCTGACAGCTTTGAGAATACAACCATGATTCATCACTGCAGTGCATTTGATGATTACACATGTCTACCCAGCTAATAACTTTTTTAAAAAAAGTGGACAAATAATTGCAAGCATATAAAGAATCCACTAATAACATGATCAAATGATGGGAGCCATATGACTGATGAACTTCTTCAGAGGCCCATTAGCAAAGTTATTGATCAAACAGGAACAGTTGGAAACGATCATAGTAGCATAACTAGTGAAAACAGCATTGATGTAAATGAAGGGTAAAATTACAGCCCATTAGAATATTGTTTGGTAGCAAGATGGCTGGCAAAACCAAACCTGAAGAATAAGAGTCCCAATTGTAACTTGACCATGAAGAGCATTTGTGCTATTTTTTTCCACTAAAAACTTTGAAACCTGGTAATATAAAATAAGTGCAATGTATTAGAACTAACAGGAAAAGGTCAGACTATAGTAAACTGTCCTGCAAAATTATATAGGGTAGACTTGAAATTGTCACCACTGCAGTAGATGACATTGATAGGAAGGAACCAACAAATATGCCCTCTGATAAGTTTGCTCCACATAACTGCAGGCAGTCAACAATTTAAAGCTTTTAGGGAGAATAGTTATCTATCAGATTAGCATAATGGTGACCTTGAGCATTAGTCAGCAACTGGATTCATAGAAACTATTCATCATCTCATACCATGGCAGTTAGGCCACATAGGAACATAAAAATAATTATTTGAAGTAGCCCTCCCAGAACAGCAACAGCCCCAACAACTTTTAACTGACAGGGATTAAAACTAGAATAAGTGCTCTGGTGAAATGCAATTGAATGCATTAACTTCCTGCTATCATGTTCAACAAATCACAGAGGGTTTCAGTTCAATATGAGTTACCTTCGTCAACGAAAACTCAAGGCCCAATGCGAAAAGGAGAAAGACCACACCAAATTGTGCAACAGTTTCAACCTTGAATGCAAATAGCAATTATCAAAAGATGACACTAAATACAATGATAGCAGATGTTACTTCAGTGCAAAATTGCTGGACAGAAGCACATATAGTGAAGTTAACAAAGTTCATTTAGCAATATTTTAACAGTAAAGCAGATGTCACTGGCGTAAAACAAAAGACATTCAGACATGCCACAAGAATGGAGTACTACAGTTTCAAGATGACAAGTATTACTCAGGTTTTGGAGCTGTCATTTTTCATTTCAGCAACAGTAACCCAAACCAGTAAGATAAACAATTATCTTATACACATAAAATTTTGGTATAAACAACTACAATTCAAATTTTATTCATTTTGACTGTTTCTATTCATTTTTCAGCATAAAACAAGTGGTCACCCCGATAGAACTTACCTTTACTTAATTGATCTTGCCTACAACGTTTATCTCAAAGATGAAAATCATAGCACATAAAACACCAAAAATATTATATTATAGAACTATTTTCTTCCTCAAAGGTGTTCTCGTATGCTGATTTCTGCATGTAAGCAACATGTGGTGGATGAATATCCACCTTGAGATCTCAGGCTGTATCCATTAGCACTGACAGATCACCTGTAAAGTGATTTGTCGTCATTTATGTCCTTTGTTGAGATTCTTTTGTCCCTTCATGCAATACAAAAGATTTACTGCAGATCTCCAGTCTTTCCACTTTTCTTCTCTTTGTTTGCGTGTGATCAGCATCATCACATCTTAGCAAGTTCAAGATCTCTTCAAATTAGGTCAATAAACAAGAAGAAAAGGGGTTAATGACCCATAAATGGGTCAGATACGCGTATTTGCTTTGTGGAAGCTTAATCACATTGTGGAGACTGGAAATGTTCCCCCCTTTGGCCTTGAAAGTGAAGGCATAGAATGTTTTCTCTATCAGTAGCGTTACTTATTAAGCTTTGTCATGCAGATTATCAACCACGATATTTCAGCAGCAGGAAAGTGGTTATAGTGGCTATTCTCCACATGATTTCTGCGTGAATGGAGTCAGAGCTAATGCCAGATCAGATTGCCTATTAAATCTGTCTAAAAAAATGACAATATATAATTGCAACAGTTAGTAGTTGTCCTGTAGGGCTAGAGGACAAAAGAAAAACGAATTTTCTACCCTCTTTAGATTACTATTATATGCAGGAATAACACAAATAAGCTCCAATAATCAGTTCTCACAGCATTAAAGAAGACAAAGCGTTCATTTGGATGATATATTCTATTACTGAATATTACTCGTCTCTGGTAAGGTTTCTAGAAGACTCGTACATATTTGCCACTTATAAGAGATACTGAGACACATAGGAAGCAAAAAGAAGAATTTATGGTTGCCAAGGTTTTTCTCATGTTTTAAACCTGAATATGGAGCGTTCAAGCCTATTTTGACTAGCAATGAGATGACTTCTCTATATGAGATATACTCCAGAGTTCAAAGGATTGCACCTGCTGGAATTACACAAATTTATATGAATAAGAGGACAGCCCTCGATACAAAGAAATAGGAATGGTAGAGGAGGTTCTGGTCGTGGTCCTACTGAGGGTGGCCATGGATGAGAGGAATCAACAGATAAATGCATTTTCAACTACTCAATTATGCAATTGAATTTTTTTCAGAGTTCAGACCTTCAAGAGAACAAACATAAGCTAAACAAACATATTCACTTGATCACAGAATTGGCAAATAGTACACCACCTGTCTCCCACACTCCAGCTCATTCATCAATGAAGGATACAATTAACTACCCAAGAAATGAGTATATCATGCTCAAAACAATAATGAAAAGCCTAACTTTCGACTTCATCATCTGCATGAGCCACAATTGCACTCTAAGTAACCCACTGTCTGTTCTCTAGATACTCAATCCCCAGGGTCTAGATACTCAATCCATATCATCAACAGATGGTTCATCTACAAAAGTTGCAGGTGTTGGAGGAACTCACCTTCATCCCAATTAGCCTATTTCTTCATTTCTATATATTTCTAAGTTTCATAAGAGTTTTTTGATAGACAACAGCGGGTGAGAGCAAACCATTGTACATTCAAATAAAATAACTCTCTTTGGGCGAGAAAAAACCCATGCAAGGCAAATACTCTACTTCACGTTCATCAATCCCAAGACAGTTCACTCCATCAAATACTTCCTCCCCCTCCCCACGAGAGACTCGGGCCATCACTCCACTCCCTCGTCCATGCCCCCCCCCCTGCTTCGGAATCCATCTCTCCTCGCCCCAAGTCCACGACATCATGCCGACCTGCGTGCATGCCGTCGAACCGCTTCCCACGTCGACGACTTCGTGCCAAGTCTGCTTGCATGGATTCCGCTCCCAGTTTCACGAACTTTCCGCTAGCGACGAACCCACGTGCATGGCATGTCGTCGTGCTTCCTCCCGCTCCCAGCCCCATCACGGCATGATCTTCCTCTTGCAAACCCGGCGCTGCGTTCCACTTGTCGATGGCTACCCAAATAGAGGGATCCATCATCCCTCCCCCTTTCAGCCAAAACCATGTCCACAAGGTTTGCTTTCCAAAGATAATCTTTGATAGCTGCTGGCTCTATCGTCGTGACGGTTGACTTTGCCCCCGCTGGGTCCTTTCCACATCCTCCACGCGATCTATTTCTATCAGATAGGCTTGTGAAGTCTTGCACCGATGCCTCGGAGTGAACTTCTCGTTGCATTTGAAGCAGAGTCTTCGTTTCCATCGTTGTTGTATATCCTCCCATGATATGTGTTGGTTTAGTGTTGGAGCGGAAAACCGCGATGCAGGGGTCGACGGGTTCGGAAGTCCACCGCTATGGGCTGCTTTTCGCTTTTGCTCCATCCTCTCCTCCCACATTCGAGCAACTGTAATGGCTTCTCGCAAAGAATGGGGTTGTCGCATGCGTACCTCCTTTGCAATCTCTTCCTTGAGTCCTCTGACGAACGTTCTGATCAACACGTCTTGCAGCCAACCACGAACCCGGTTGGCTAGTTTTTCAAACTCTTGTTAGTATTCCCTCACCGTCCCCTTCTGCTGAATACGTGAAAACTTCTCGTTGAAGTTCACGTATTCATTGGGTCCGAACCGAGCCAACAACTCCTCAAATATCCTCCATATGATCACCAGCCCTTCGTCCCGATATGTCCGTCGTATCCACTGCCACCAGTGGTTGGCTTCCTCGTTCAAGTAGAACGAGGTAGTGGACATCCGTCGGTTGGCCGGAGTGTTTTGGCTATCGAAGAATTGCTCCGCTCTGTTGAGCCATACGATCAGATCGTCCCCGATGAACTGCGGAAAATTCATTCTCGGGTGGCGTTGGTTTTCAGCGTGGTCCTCCAAACGCCCATGACCTTCCCCCCAGGGTGAAGGAGGGAACGAGGTTGGCATCTCCAGCAGTGGTTGCTGGACGGAGACCAGGAGGTCGCGGATAGCCTCCAGGGCCTCAGGAAACGTCCCTCCACACACATGTCCAAGCTGCGAAGCTCTTCCTGTACCACGCTCATCTCGGCCTCCAATCGCTCGATCCTTTTCTTGTTAGACATCCCGCTCTGATACTAGTTGATAGGTCCCAACCAGAGATGGAGTCGAACGGAAAAAGAGAAAGAATTGGTAGACTACAGCATGTGAGAGCTAACCACTGTACATTCAAATGAAATAACTCTTTTTGGATGAGACAAAACCCATGCAAGGCAAATACTCTACTTCACATTCATCAATCCCAAGATAGTTCACTTCATTAAATACTTCCTCCCCCTCCCCACGAGAGACTCAAGCCATCACTTATCAACTCCTCGCCATCACTCATCCACTCCCTCATCCACCCCACCCCCCCCCGCCGCCGCCTTCAAAATCCATCTCCTCTCCTCGTCCCACGTCCACGACATCGTGCCGAACCTGTGTGCATGGCGTCGAACTACTTCCCACATCTACGACTTCGTGCCAAGTCTGCGTGCATGGCTTCCGCTCCCAGTTTCACGAACTTCCTGCTAGTGACGAACCTACGTGCATGGCCCGTCGTCGTGCTTCCTCCCGCTCCCAGCCCCATCGCTGCGTGATCTTCTTCCTCCTGCGAACCCGGCACTGCATTCCACGTGTCGACCACATGGTCGAACCCAAATAGCGGGATCCATCATTTTTCCATAAGAAAAATTGACTTCTTACATATTACTTATCTAGCATTCTATGAAGAAAGCGCAATGTTGTTGGTATCATAACCTCATTGAGACATTGTCAATTTACTTATCTCTTTCAATAAATGGCAATTGAATAAGATATATTCCCACATTTATTATGCAAGATCTTAGCATATAATCTATTTAAGATGGGCATGTAAGCACACCAACCACAGAAGCATATGAACATCTAACCAATATAACAAATTTACAAGATTGTGCCTTTTATATATATGTAAAGATAGTCTCAGCTACTATGCTGCTTTTTTAATTATTTTCAACGTTTTACCACATCCAGAGGATGATACAGATTCACTACTGGAAAATTTGGAAGGCCCACTCAATTGGACTTGATTAAGGCACAGATCAGTGAATATAAGGAACAGAGTTTTTGTGCACGGATGAAAGCTCAAAAGCATGCAGTTGAACCAGAAACAAACAAAAGAAACTTTGTAAAAAAGAACAAACAGATAAATGGTTAAAAAATTACCTGCACAATTTCACTGATGAAGTTCAGGCCCCCTGGACCTATTAGAGATCCCGCAAGAAGGTAACCAACAATGACCTTGCAATCATAATTATAAAGTTAATACTAAACCTTTAAAGGAGTAGCACTGTGAAAATAACAGAATCATTATTGAAATGACTTCCCAGCATATGTCAGCAATGAGATAAAATCATGATTCAAGAATATCATATGAGTACTTACTGGCTGTCCCAAGCAGGAAAAGGTAATACCACCAATGGTAGCTGAAACAATCACAACCACTAGATCAGAAATCAACCTGCAGGTATGCGTTGTCACAAAACAGGGCTTAAATCAGTAGTGAAAATGTTAAACAATGTTACCCAAGAAAGTATCATCACCAAAATCTTTATTAGGAAAACACAGTAAGATATATGCTAGATATATAAATCAGATTGAGCCCACGCAATAAAATTAATCATAACGACCTTAAATCTACTTGAAGCACTGGATATTTTGATTTACGATTCGACATCACAAATACATTGTCCTGCCACAAAATGAAGAGCAAGCAAAGCAAAAATTCTTCAGAAAATTCATAACTCGGAAGCAAGACACCTTGAGCATAAAATTATTAATGAAATGTGCTTATCTACAGTGAGCTAAATACGAAATCAGCAGACCTTTCTGTCTATCAAGGTTGTCATGTCATCAGAACCCTCATTTTCCAGAGTATCATTTTTTTTTACCTTGTCATGAGTAATAATAGCTACAGTCTCCAAAACAGCCTGAAAAGCACAAAATGTTAATGCATGGTTCAATTGGTAATATCAGAAGTCAAACCATAGACTGGTCCAAAAATTGAATATCGTGAGAAGATAGTGATATACAAGGTTCATAGTGCAACCAACATAATATTGCAGATACACAAGGTAGTTGGCTAGGCCACGATTTGTGCAAACATGTGATATATTTTCTTAAAATAATTTGCATATGACAGAAAATTGAGAAATTACAAGTAAGTGTTATATATGGAGGGACAAGATTAAATGAAAAGGAGATCTTTTGCCTACTACACCCCCCTAACCTAATGCATATTTGCAAGTAAAGCCAGAGGGTGTTGAAGAGAATAGAGCACAAGCTTATTTGGCTTGATTTGAGAATATGCATAAGGGGGTGTTCAGTATTTAATAGAGGCATATAATAGTGTAATATGCAAAAAGAGAAAAAAAAAATCAGTGAATCGGTAGAAAAAATCTAAGCCGTTCAGAGCTAAGGTTAGGTATAAGTGAACTAAATGCATGGAAAATCCCCTTATTTGGACTAGTAGATATCTTCGTCAAGAAAATTATTTGTATAAATGATGTTCATGAAATCGCAAGAAATATAACCAGATAAATCCCACATACGCATGCTTAATAGGGATCTCTCAAAAGTTAAAGAGGATTTTGTTTTCTAAGAAATGACATACTCATAACAGACCATGTAAAATCAGTTTCAGCCATTCACACCTACCAAGAGCCACACTCTCCATCTGCTGGCTTTACCATATACATTTTCTGAATGCCCATCAAAAAATTGATAGGGTTTCCTTTTCTCTACCCTTCCATGTATATCTGTATTTCTGCAACATTCTCCTTACGGAGGCCTCGTCTTGTCATTGTTCACGGTGACTTACAAACAAAACTGGTTCTCCATCCATTTTTTATTTTTGCACTACCTACGGCTTGTCTAATGCATCCATTTCTGACTACTCTCTTCCAATATGGTATACCAATCTCGGCAATGCTACTCTTATTAATTATGCTCATAGGTTTCCCCCCTTTTAATCTCAGACAATCACGCAACACTTCAAAGCATGTGTCTGCTTCATCCACCTAGTTCTTATTGAATTGGTCCAAGCAGGTGTTCTTTGAAGAATTAGCTTCTACAAGGACTTTTAGGATGGATAATAGCATCTTTATAACCTTTTTCTCCACGATTTCAGCTTGCAGCAAGATGACACATGTATAAGCAATTCGCTAGTAAATTAAATTGAATAATTTATAGGGACCTAATTTTTGAAAAGTAAGCTTAAGATATATACTTTTGAAACTTCATTTATCACCTTCCTTCCCTTGAAAATAATGAACTCTCATAGGTACCTCAAGAAAAGCATATGATGCCAAATGGTAAACCATTTCTTATCCTAATAAGAACCCAATTCCCAATCAATGGTATTTCAACCAAAAGTAAAGAGAAAATAAGAGATAATAGTAGGAAGAAATATTCAACCATTTCAAGGGGATCTAGACCTCCAAAAGCATGTAGGTAATCCTATTAAAGTGATTGCTCGAAATTGTGGCCTCTAGGGCAGTACATATTTACAGGATTTACCATTACTTGTTCTACAATAAATAGAAAAAGAAAGAGAAAATAAGAGATAATAGCAGGAAGAAGTACTCAACCATTTCAAGGGGATCAAGACCTCCAAAAGCATGGAGGCTATTTTATTACAATGACTGCTTGAAAATGTGGCCTCTACATATTCATAGGGTTCACCATTAATTGTCCTACAATAATTAGAAAAAGCAAACTGAGATAGCCAATCACCAAATGGACTGGGACTCCTAACTAGACTCCTACACCAAATCAATCCTAAATTAGGATATCATTATAGGATGTACCATTCCTTCCCACTTCAAAATGACCTAGTCCTCATGGTCAAACTTTGCTCAATGCAACACACTGACCATCTTTTGCATCAAACCTATCCTTCAGCAGTCTTGCAACTCACAACTGTCACTATCATGGTAGTCTCATGATGAATCTTATAACCATGCCCACTTACGAAAAAATACCAATCAAAAATTCAATCACCATAGAAATTTGGACAACCAGAACAAGTTTAGCATTCATATTTTCATACTCAAGGAGCTCAGCCGGAATCATTAGGCCTTTAACAAACTCTTTTCTCATTAGAGCAGCATGATGAGACTCATACCTTTGTACTTGTGATATCTCTCTGGAAAAATTACCAACGTTGGTTTGGATTCCCTTTTGCACGTGAGATATTGACTTTAAGATTGCTAGATGATTTGACATCTATACTTTCTATCAAGGTCTGCCATCTCGATGCCAGACCTCATACTGGTACTATGCTGATAAAATGGTAATACTTAGGTCAGTTCGGTGCACTAAGACTTGAGACACCTCCTGTACCGAGTCTCGGTTCGATACCCGGTACGCATGGTATAAAGTTGTACGCACCGATATGGTAAACCTTGATTTGTGCATCAAAGCATGGATCTTGCAAGTGTTCCATTTTTTGTTCAATTGGCTTAATCGCAATGGTGACCAATGTTGAAGTTGATTCACAAAGATCTTACTAAGGTTAGTCAAAGGCTTGAGTTATGAGCCTGAAGGGTTGATAGAAGGAAGTCCTTGAATAAATTAAGCCTTTGCTTCAAGCCTTGATTCAAGCCTATTCTCAAGTTGCAACTCTGGATCATCAACTATTTACCCAAAAAATCACTAGAAACATGGTGTAGCACAAGATTGGTGTTCTAATACCAAGATAGGCAAAACCTCCAAAAACCACTAGGTTAATTTTATTATATTGACTACTTGGATATATGGCCTCTAGAGCACTACATATTTATAGGTTTTGCTATTGCTTGTCCTCTAAGAATTTGAAAAAGAAACTAAAAAACATGAGGTAGCCAATCCCTGATGGATTTGGACTCCTAAACTGAACATATCAAGATAGGGAACCTATCCATTCCACTCATTTCTCTCCTAGTCGCATCATAGTCATGCAAGCAAGATGCTACATTAATTAAACGAAACAAGTCCGAGCTCATATCATCGACTTATAGTAGCAGCCATATCCAAAAAAAAAAATTCACTTACCTGTTACAACCATCATAAAACAAAGAAGCATAAATTGCACTTTGACTTACTCATACACCACGTGTGCGAACTTGAAATTCATGGGTCACCCTTATCCTTGATAGGGAATTTGTAAAAAATATATCAAGTGAATCTTATGCACTGGTTTTTGAGGTTAAGAAAGAGTCCCTTGAGATATAAGGATGTGCCGGACTATTTCATATTTTTCCTCGGACTGAATATTTATAAAAACTATGAAAAAAGCAGTGATCAACACAAGAAGGATTTTGAAATTTTATGATTCCTTGCACAATTTGAATAACTAATCAATTAGTCAAAATCATGGAAAATAGAACATCGTCAAGTACTGCAATACCAACGTGGAGCCACTGACAAGGATTTTGAAGTTTTATGATTCCTTGCACAATTTGAATAACTAATCAATTGGTCAAAATCATGGAAAATAGAACATTGTAAAGTACTTGTAATGCCAACATGGAGCCAGTGATGGATATGACTATTCCTTAAAATTAGGAAGTGCTAACACGTTATAAAGTAGGTCACAGGGAGATACATGCAACTGTGGGCAAAAAAAAAAGATTATCGTTTAGTCAATTCTTGTGCTTGCAAGCTACCATTAAGAACTTTCTGTAGCATATTCTGAAAAAGAAAACTAGATGGTCACTTTCTTCATGAAACATAGTTACACAGAGAATAGTGAAAGAAAGTGTATGGCCACAAATAAATGCAGGTATTATAAAACACCAATGTGCTGGTTGATACCCTTTATAAGTACAATTTTTATTGAGCATGCCTTGTCTTTTTCAAGTGTACTTTTGCTTTCCATTCTGCAGATGAAATTCATTAATTTCCATTTTTCCACATATATGAAAAACAGTTTGGATTAATATGGTTAGACCAAGTAATACCAGAAATGTATTGATCATTGCAGTCCTTAAGATCATGATGCAATATCATTTCAATCATTGATCTTTTAGAATTGCATCATGCTGGAATGTCTTGAGATAATGAAGAACTATAAATAACTTACTTTCTACATTACAAAGCTTCGGCAACAAAAATACAAGTAAATAGGGGGGATAAGGGGAAAGTCACACCTACTTGATTTTCTGCTACGCTGTTATTGAAGCTATTTTTATCAGTTCCTGACAAACATTTGAAAATCAGCACATCAGCACTACAAAATCTATAACAAGAAGCGATATAACAAAAAAACATGATCTAAGTACAAACTGCAGTTGGTAGATATGCTGATATGATAAAGACAGGACATGGTAGTGCTAAGGTCAAGCTCAAATGCATCAGCATAAAGTTATGAGTTCAATGATGCAAGATGGAGTAGCAGAGTGTATCATGCATCACAAATACAAGTGTGGTCTAAAAATACCCTGTTCCATACAAAAGTGAAGAAAATTACCCGAGGTTTGCTTTCTCACAAAAGTTCATTTTCCTTCACTTGTAAGAACAATCGATTTAGAATATAAGACTAGCAGATCCACATAGAGACACTCCAAAAAATCAAGTTACTTTAAATGGGCTTCTAAATCTCAGTATTTGGTGTTGCTTCTGCTTTTTCTAAGAGTCTTTCTCAAAAAACACTTTTCCATTTAAGTTCTTAAATAGGAAAGACCTTTTTGTATACCTGTCATTTCATAATCAAGTAATGTAACCACACTTATTCAGACTTAAACAAAGTTTCCATAGTTGACAAGAAATAAATTTCTGATGGAAGAATAATCATCAGTAGATAACAGTTTTGAGCACTGAAAATAAAATTTAGCTCGAGTTAAAAAATTTCTATTCAAACTACTGTTCTTATGTTAAGACATAAGAGTCTCTCCTTCTAAATAACTATACTCAAGGTTTTAAATCTCGTAGGAAGGGGGTGACCCAATTTCTTCATGGAACGGGACGTCCAACTGTCCCGCTCCGGCCCAGCGACAGTCCCGATCGAGTGTCCCATAGGTACGCTTCATCTCTCTCCCCTTCTTCTTTCCTTTCTTTTTCTTTTTCTTTCTCCTTCTTTCCATTCCTTTCCTTTCTTTTTCTTTCTTTCTTGTTCTTCTTTCTTTACTTCATTCCTTCTTTACTCCCTTTTTCCTTACGTTCCTTGATTTCCTTTTTCTTCTTCTTTCATTTTCGTATCCCTCCCTATCTTTCATTTTTCTTCTTTGTCGTTCCTTTCTTCCTTCTTTCCTTCCATTCCTTTTCTTCTCCCTTCCGTTCTTTCTTTCTTTTTTCTTTTTATTTCCTTTCACTTTTCCTTTTCTTCATCTTTCTTTCTTTCCTTTTTTTCTTCTTCTTTCCCATGCGGATGAGTTTTGGAGACCCAACCACGTCCCGAAGACCTTGACTATATACTAATGTCGCAACATCCTAATAAAAATATGACATTGTTATTTCTATTGCTAGTAACAGCAGAGGTCAAAAAACAGACCAATCAACTTTGCAGAATTTCTCAACACAAAGAACAAAAATCTATACTTCCAAAAAGTAACACAGATAAGAAAATACTCTAAAAGCAGGCAGTTAACAATCTGAACAATGTGAACCTAGAAGCCAATAAAAACAAGAATGGAAGTTTACTAGCAGTAGTGAAACTAGTTTCTAATCCCATGGCCTCATATTCATATGTTAAATTTCAATTCCGACCTCCATCCTTCCCCTAATCACCTACTAATCCTCTTGAAGCAAATGTTACTTCTATATAAAACCAACCAAGAACAAGAACAAGTCCCTCCCATCCACCCCCAGTATGTATCTATATATATATATATATAATGTTCCGCATCTGGTCAGCTTTTTTAAAAATCTTGGTATCAAACTTAGGTCCAAAGATCGCACAAAACCCTATTTTCGGAATCTTGAAGCCATCAACAAAGACAAAAGGCCACATTCGGTGGTTCTTCATGAAAATGAGAAAAATTATTTAAATCCCCCTACCTTCGGACGCATCATCAGCGTCCGAGAACTCCTTATCGAGCACGCGATCGAACATATCGGCGAAGCTTCCCTTCCCAGAGCTGTTGTGCGACGCCCCCTTGGCGAGCTCTCCGTAGAATTTCTCTCTGGTTTCCTTGTCCGGCCTTGCGGCGACGTGAACCCTCGTGCATGACGACATCAAGACTAGGAAGACGAGCAATCTGCGAACTCCCCGGGCCGGATCCATCCCGGCGGCCATCGGATCGGAAACGGGATCTACCGGCGGCGATCGGCGTAGGAGAGCAAAGGGATCTGGGGAACGGAAGGAAGCATTAGGAGGAGAGAAGCAAGAGAGGAGGGTTTGGAGTCGGAGGAGGAACAGGGAGGAGAGGAGAGGAGAACGCGATGGCTTTTTGGTGCGACCGCAAGAAGGCTGGAGGCTCCAACGCCTTCCCTGGTCATCGGTAGGTAAACTGTTCAGGTCGAATGCTTCCGCCGGGATCCACAGGATGGACGGTCTGTGATGGTGTTACAGGATGGACCGTTAAGCTGCAAGTTCATTAGGATTGGCTCGGGGCAAAGATTGACCCGGGTTCATTTAGAATGGATTTTTTTTTTTTTTTTGTTACGTCAGAATGGGTTCAATTAGAATGAGACTTAGAGGTCAGCATTTAGACCTAGATCTGAACCCAACTGGTGGATCAGGTCCATCAGGATGAGTTCCAAGTCAAGTCTAGGTTCGTGGAGCTAGCTTCAAAATCTTGAGCTAATTTTAGTTTCTTGTTGATTAGGATCCAATTGGCTTAAAACGAATACTTGAGGTCTATAGATTTTTTTTTTTTTTGTAAAACAACGAAATAAGGATTTTCGTAAGCATTTATTACATCTAGATCAGTGCAATTATAGACCTCATCTTAATAAAAAAATAATTTACACTGAAAATTATTTACTCTATTAAAATAAGATAATGTATTTTTGCAAGATATTTATAATTTTTTAGTATAATTCAATGCAGTCCCTACAAGGAAATGCAGTTAATTTTTTTGAATTGCAATTTTTTGAATATTTAAGTGTCAAAATGTAAATGTCATTGTGCAAAACTAAAAAGTTTGCATAAATGTGCTTTCTTATATTTTCTTTTGGAGGAATATGGTAGGAATTTCTTTTGTTTATTTTGAATCCCAAAATGCTTTTTATTCTTGCAGTATATACTAAGATGAGCGCCAATTACCAATAAACTAAAGCCTTATTGGGTATAATATGTCGTTAGTTATCGGTTATTGTTTGTACTTATTCAATTAATGTGAGCATGTATATTGTATATTTCATCCATACTTGTTGTGACAAGTGCATGACTCAATTTACAATTCAAACAATGTTGTGCACCAAAAAAAAAAAAAAATCTACATAGATGCCCTTTTTTATTTCATTTTATTTTTTGTTTCACATAAAACTAATGTTCCTTTGTTTGACTATGCTATGGTTGAGAATTCATCCTTTTTCATGTTAAATGCATCAGTCCAAGTAATGGAGCTTTTGAACCTGAACTTGATAGATATAAAAAAAAAAGATAGAGATGCCTACCAAACATCATGCACCCAGTGAAAGGACAAGGAATAGAAGAAAACTTCTCTTGAGTACATTTAACCTGTAATTTTGTCAAAATATTCTTTACAGGTAAGACTCAAGAAAATGATAATTGCAGTACATTTAGTCGCATGAAAAAAAGATTTGTAACCTCATGTCTATATCTCAACTTGTTATTAAGTAGATAAAATTCAAGATGTAAAATTTTCTTTATTTTTTTTAGTAACTTTCTTGAAAACATCGATAACCAAAAATGCTTTCTAAATTCACTGCAACTATGTTTACGACTATTATACATTTGCACCCTCCACATATAGTTTTTCCACTATAAATTCAAACATGACTTTGTAGAATCAAATTCCTCCTCCAATACATCAACCATGCGGCTTTGAAAAAAAAAAAGATATTTCTTAGACTTGGGGTGGATCAAACCAAACTCAACCAAACCCAACGTGTCTTTTAAGTCAACATGTGCCAAAGTACGTATACTTTGGCCTGAATCTAAAAAAGTCAGCCTAAGCCCAACCTGATTTTCTAAAATTAGCCACCTAATCTGACCCAACCCAAAATTTGACCATGCTATGAAGGTCTTATTCAAAGCAAACCCAACCAAAACCCATGTACTCATGACTACGCTCCCGATAGACCCTAACATATTGCTTGAATCAAACTAACCCAATCCACATTAAGTTCAGGTTGGAAATTTTTGAGATGGATTGGATTGTATTTTTGCCACCAGATCCATTGATGGACTAGGATAGCATTGTGCTGGCCCTTTTTTGTTTTCACAGAACAAAAAGAAAGAAAGAAAACTAGGAATCTGTATTTAAGAAGACATCTGCATTTGGACTCTGCTTAAATGGATCTTTCACCATATCTCAAGGTGGTGCAAGCAAAAAACAAAGGGTTGCACATGCACACGGGGCTTCAGTATCAGAAAACTAGATCATACCAGGAATGATCCATGGCTTCTGCCACGCCACCCTGATGAAAGGCTGGTCAAGCCTACGTTGTTAATAAATTAAACTCGGCATATCTCAAGTAGTGTAATATGGGGGTCATCTTTGCTAAATCTTGTTCTCTTATCAAACTATTCACAAAGAAGGATTTTGATTTTTTTTCTCTTAAAACGGTTCGCAAAGAAGTCCCCTTTTTTTTTGGTAAAAACGCTTTTGTATTTGTGGGTGTTGCTGGAAATTGTACCTCGGGGTGACCACTGGCTGAAAAGGAGGAGCTCCGGCTAGCGATGATGCGTCGACGGTGGGCTGCATCCTTCGGAGGACCTGCAAAAAGCCGGTAGCCGGAGTTTCCGGCGCCGGCCCTCCGATGCTTAAGTCAGAGGGGGCTATCGTAGAGAAGGAGATAATTTGTATGTGGAAGCTGAAGCTAGAAATCAAAATCCTCCCCTTTTATAAGCGGAGTGCCAGGTTACCTGAGATTTGACTAGGCGAATTAATGAGTTACAATCATGATTGGGTGTGATCGTGCGCATCAAGAGTTGCCGTGGGCGATTGAACGAGATGGAGTGGCGCATTAATGAGTTGCCGTGGGTGATTGAACGAGATGGAGTGGTGTATTTAATTGCTGACAGTTGCTCAGGCGGAGATCACGGGATCAGATCCCGGATGAGGAGAGGAGGAGCTTGATTCCTGATGGACTGGAGAGGTCCGCTTCATCCTTTGATCAGGTCTCCTTTGGACTGGAGGTCGATCGGGCTTAGTTTTGGCTGAGATCAGGACCGCTAGGCTGCGCGCTCCGAGGTCGAATGCCTCTGAGGCCGGGCTTCTTGAGGTTAGACGCCTTGAGGTCGGTCACCTTGAGGTCGGGCGCCTCAAGGTCAGGTGCCTCTGAGGTCGGGCACCTCGAGGTCGAGCCCCTCTGAGGTCGGGCGCCTCTGAAGGCTGCTGCCACTGCACCCGTCGTCACGTGCCGGTAGCGCCTCCACGTGTTTTGAGGCAATTCATTTTTTCTCAACACTACCCCATGACTTTCGAGTTCGAGTAGCCTATGAGCTCGGGCGAATGAAATAATTATCATGCTGGCGGGATCGAGCAGCTTTAAATTGCTCCGCCATTCCACGCGCTTCGGGGCATCTTTAAAGAAAGGCGACGCCCCTTCGTTTTTCGAAGCAGCTTGGAGCCGTAGGTTCATAATGAGGTCCCGGGATTCGACGGGACGCCGCTTCGATTCTGCTTTTAAAGCATCGATCCAGGTTGATACGCCGCTTTGGTTTCCGAGGCCAACACGTGGTGTGATCCAGACGGAAGGCGAGATCTGGCTCTGTCAATCTGGGTCATCGGGAAGATCTATATAAACCCTCATTCTGGCCCTAAAGGCTCTCATTTGGCCGCCGCTGTTGTTGTTTTTTCTTCTTCTGCTTTCTTCTCCCTTATCTTTCGATCTTTATTTAATTTCTTCTGGTGGCACTCCGAGGCATTTTCCGATGATCGTCTCGATCCTCCACCCTTGGGTCGTCGGCACCTTCGGCGGAAACCTCAATAGGTGCTTCTCCCTCATTTGCTCGAAGGGTTTTTATCTTTTTTCCTTTTTGTATTCTTGCTTCTCTGTTTTTCTCTTGGGGATGGGTCGTGGCCCGAACGAAGTCGGGTCCACTTTGGTCAAGGAGTTGGAATTGATCGACGACTGGTTTTTTCCTCGATGCGGGTTTCATCTTGAGCCCGCAGGGTCGAAGAACTGGATGACAAGGCCTCCTCCAGATCGGATCGGGTGTACGTAAAGACACTCTAGGCCGGCCTGCGATTTCCCTTACACGGGTTCGTGAATGAGCTTCTGGCGACGTACCAGCTTGTCCCAGCACAACTCGCTCCGAATGTGTGGAGGACCATCGTCGATTTTTTGTCCCTCTGCCTTGCGCACGGGATATCGACCTCGGTAAATATCTTTCGCCGGTGCTTCATGCTGAAGTCCAACTCGGCGGACGGAGAGCGGCTCTACCTCGCCCTTCGGGGCGATAGGTCGTTCTTCCGAGGTGCTCCTTCCTCCATTCGTGGGTGGAAGGAGAAATTTTTCTTTCTTTTCTCCGAGCACACGTGGGGATTCAACCCCAAGTGGGGGTAGCCCCGACTAAAGGCCGTCAACAAGCTCCCCAAACTTTCAAAGAGTGAGCAGAAGATCCTCGACGCTCTTCATAGCCTCGAGGAGAATATTCTTCTGAACGACCTCCTGAGCGAGGTAGCTTTGGTGAATATCGGCCTGAGCTCAGCGCCCCCCCAGGGTAAGAGCGGTTGTGTTGCTCTATTTTGTCGTCTTTTGTCTTATTTGTTTTACTTCTTCTCTTCTCTCTTTTTTTTATCATCACTCTTTGGTGACGACCTGACATTCATGTCTTTTTTCTTCAGATATTTCTGGGATGGTGACCAGTAACACAGCTCTTTATGCCCGGTATAAGAAGAAGGCAGCCGAGGCCGATGGGGTTCCACCTGAGCCTAGGAAGAAGGCTAGGTTAGCCTCGACGACCGCGCCCACTGAAGCGAGAGCTCTCGGGACTGGGACTTCCGACCCCATCCGGAAGGAGGTTCAGCCCACCGAGCACACGGGTTCGAGTTCTACAAGGACTCCCGCGGCCCCCGCTTGCCCAGTCCTAGTTTCTCAGCGACTAGGTCGCCAGGACATTCGGTTGCGGCGCTCGGGCTCTAAGCCAGGCAGCGGTCTCGGGGTTCCGAGTTCATCTCTACCGAGCTCGGCGAGACCCAACCCTCCGAGTTCTTCAAGGGTCGAGACCCGCACAAAGAGGAGGCCCTTCTGCCCGGAGTGGGCCGTCTTCGAGGGCGACTCGACCCTCCACGACTGCAAGATTGCGCGTCAAGTATTCCACGTCGCGCTGCTTCTGGCCGATCGAGCCGAGTTTGAGGCTGCAGACTTGGGTAGCCTCATTGACAGAACCTACTGCTCCGCCATTCGGGTAAGTTAGCTTCTTGCCTTAATTTCCACATTCTTTCGGACTCTCGACCTTGGCTCACTCCTTTATTCATTTTTTATAGCATCTTTATGAGATTGACCTGTTGATCTCTGTGGCAGTCGATTATCGGGATAAGGCTCAAAGGAGCCAGAGGGCGCAGGAGGCCGAGAGAAGGCTTGGCGAAGCCGAGGCCTCGCGGAGGGAGGCCCTTACAAGGGCGGAGGTCGTCGAGGTCGAGCTATGATCGGCGATTGTGGAGCTCGAGGAGAAGAAGGGCGCGCATGCTTTGGCCAGGTCGGAGGTTCGGAAGAGTTTTGCGACTTAATGGAAGAGGAGGCAGTGGATGGGCTCATCCGCGGCTTCGAAGACTTCCGGAGGCAGATGCAGCGGATCTGCCCCCAGTTCGACCTCAGTGGTCTTCAACCCGGCATGGAGATCACCGAGGATGAGGGTGAGCCCGAGGGTCCAGCGGATGGCGATGCATCAGGCAGCACGTCTGCGAGCCCTGGGGCAGAACGGGGGACTATCGATGCTGAGGCCGAGGCGACCGATCAGACGACTCGAGAGGTTCTCCCAGGATAAGTTACCGAGGACGCCCCCGAAGAAGTCAGCAAGGTTGCTACCGAGGCCACTGGTGATGTCCATTTAGTTCTTCTCAGTTTCATCTTACTCAGTCATTGGGCAGCTGTCAAAGACCTGAAACTTAAGGAGAGGGATTTCGACCTTCGTTTTTCGGAAGAATGAAATAGGGGATCTTTGACTTTCCGGTAAGGCTTTTCCTTGACTTTCCGGTAAGGAAAGGTAACACACCAACCGAGGCCACTGTGGACGCACGCGGACCAATGGAGGACCTCGAGGAGGCTCTGGCTGAAAATTCTGAGGTGATCGTCATGGACGACCTCGAGGTCAGTGTCGAAGCTGCCCCTGCCCCTTAGGACATAGCTTTTTCTTCCTCCTATTTATAAATGAGGTCGGCCTCTGGAGACACTGTATGGCCAGATGGGTCGGCCTCCTCGTCGAGCTTTGTAATTGGCTTTAGGGCTCTTTATCAATGAAAGATCTTTTTCCTCAAATCTTGTGTTTGCTTTCATAATAAACTCTCATTTTAGCTGTTTGAGCTGAACTTTTGTTCGGCGAATTTTTACCAAGTCTCCGGGCTCGGCACTTGGAGGAATCCGCCTAGTCTCTAGGCTTAGCTTTGTTAGGCCCTTGGGCTCAGACTCCGGTAGAATATGCCAAGTATCTAGGCTCGATCTTTCGAAAAATTTTTGCCAAATCCTTGGGCTCGACTTCTGAAAGAACTTGTTAGGCATTTGAGCTCTGGCTCCATAGGAATTCTGCTAAGTCTTTAGCCTTGACTTCCGGGGGAATTTCGCCAAGTCCCTGGGCTCGGCTTCCGGAAGTATCTCATTAGGTCTTTGAGCTCGGACTCGATAGTGCAGGCCGAGGTTGAGTTGCCGCCGGAGCTTACATGCTCTTTGAACTTAAACCTTGTTGTGGCCTTGTAAGGCAGAACCTGACTTGAGTTCACGGCCAATCTGACTGGGTGTCCTCGAGCTTGGCCGGGACATCATCAGGTAGAGCTTAAGGTCATCGTAGTAGGTCGTGTCGAACCGAGTTGGGGTGTCTGAGCCGGAACAGGCTTTCGAGCTGAGTCAGATGATTGTGCGCGAGGCCGCGGAAGCTCGGGCTCACGGCTAACTCCGTGGGTCATCCCGATGTTTTTCGAGGGATCCCGAGCCTGGTCGAGGCTTTGTCGGAGATGTTGTGGGGATGTCATTAGGAGGTCGAAGGAGACTTGGCTCACGGTTGACTCTGCGATGCTTGGTGGTGCTTCTTGAGTTTGAGGGAGCTTGGGCTCGTGGTTGACTCAGCGTGGCATCCCGATCTTAGTCGGAGGACCATGCACAAGGTTGAGGGAGCTGGGGCTCACTATCGACTCTGCGATGTTTCCCGAGGTCGAGGGAGCTTGAGCTCACGGTCGACTCAACGGGGCATCTTGATCTTAGTCGGGAGACCATGCACGAGGTCGAGGGAGCTAGGGCTCACTATCGACTCTGCGATACTTTCCGAGGTCGAGGGAGCTTGGGCTCGCGGTTGACTTAGCGAGGCATCCCGACCTCAGTTGGAGGACCATGCGCGAGGTTGAGGAATCTGGGGATCGTTGTCGACTCTGCGATGCTTCTTGAGGTCGAGAGAGCTTGGGTTCGCAGTCGACTTAGCGGGGCATCCCGACCTCAGTCGGAAAACCATGCATGAGGTCGAAGAAGTTGGGGCTCGCTGTCGACTCTGCGATGCTTCCTGAGGTCGAGGGAGCTTGGGCTCGCGGTCGACTCAGCGGGGCATTCCGACGTTAGTCGGGATCTTTGATGGAGATCGAGACCGAGCTCGAAGTTAGCGTGGCGAAGCATCCCAAACTTGGCTGGGGCATCCAAACTTAGCTGGGCATTCGAGCTCGGTTGGGCATTCGAGCTAGGTCGAGCATCCGAGCTTGGTCAGGCATCCTGAAGTCCACGAGTGGATTAACATTAGGAAGGGTATTGAATAATTAAGGGAGAGCTATAATTAAATTAATATAAGGCGGGAAGCGTCAGTTGTATTTCCAAACATTGAAGACCCCTGGAGGCTCTACTGATAATACATCCGAAGGTTTTCGGAGTTCTAGCTTCGAGGAATGAGAGACCCTTCAAGAGACTCCAATTTGTATGCTCCGGGCCGTTGGACTCGGGCAATTCGGTATGACCCTTCCTAGTTTGGGGCAAGCTTTTCTTGCTCCGTAGGTTGAGAAGCTTCAGCTTTTCTCAAAACAAGGTCTCCCACCTTGAAGAGCTTGGCCTTCACCCTGGAGTTGTAGTGCCGCTTGAGGATTTTGAAGAATGGCAGGCACTGCTCGGCCGACCTGGAGATAAATCTTTCTAGGGCCGCTACTCGCCTAGTGAGCCGCTGTATCTTCTTGACCATTTTTGACGGCACCATTTTCCACGATGCTCGGATCTTCTCAGGGTTCGCTTTGATCCCACGCTGGGTTATCATGAAACCGATGAACTTGCCTGAGATGACTCCGAAGGCATACTTGGTGGGGTTGAGCTTCATCTGGTATTTTCGGAGAATGCTTCGTCGAGATCGGCTATGTGATGCTCCGTCGTCCGGCTCTTCACCAGCATGTCGTCTACATAGACCTCCATATTTCGGCCTATTTGATCTTTAAAGACCTGGTTGACCAGCCTCTGATATGTTGCTCTGGCATTCTACAACCCGAACGGCATCACTTTATAGCAGTAGAGGTCCTTGTCGGTGATGAAGGCCATCTTTTTCTCATCCTCGAGCGCCATTCGGATTTGATCATACCCCAAGAAGGCGTCCATAAAGGTCAGCAGCTGGTGTCCCGAGGTGGAGTCGATGAGCTAGTCGATCTTGAGGAGAGAAAATCTGTCCTTTGGACAAGCCTTATTCAAGTCGGTGTAGTCCACGCACATGCGCCATTTTTCATTAGCTTTCTTCATGAGGACTATATTGGCAAGCTATTCAGGGTAGGAGACCTCTCGGATGAAGCCGGCCTCGAGGAGTTTGTCGATCTCCTCGGCCGTTGCTCGCTATCGTTCCGGCGCAGAGCTCTGCTTCTTTTGCCTTATGGGCTTGCAAGTTGGCTTCATCTGGAGTCGGTGGACCATGACTTCCGGGTCTATCCCCAGCATATCCGCAGGCGACCTGGTGAAGACGTCCAAGTTGGACTGGAGAAACTCGGTCAGGCGATCCCGCTCGTGAGAGCTCAAGCCGGAGCCGATCTGTACGGTTAGCTCTAGGCGGTCTCTTCTCAGGGGAACTTGGACGAGGAGCTCACCAAGTTCTACTCGCTCCCCCTTAGACTCATCCCGTACTTTCAGTGTTTCAATGGGCAACGCCTGGTTCGAGGCTTGTGCTCGCACTTCGGTTGATGGTCCTGCTCGGTTGGGCTCTTCGGTCGGCTGCTTTGCTTTGAAGGTGGCCATGTAGCATTGCTTGGCCGCCATCTGATCCCCACGAAGCTCGCCTACTCCTTGTTTAGTAGGGAACCGCACGAGCAGGTGTCATGTTGAGACTACGGCTCGGAGAGCGTTGAGTCTCGATCGCTCGAGGATGGCGTTGTAGACTGAAGGAAGGCGGACTACAAGGAAGTCCGTCTTCACGGTGCTCTCTCGGGGGGCGAGCTCGACCGTGACAAGTAGGCTAACTACATCTTCAACCGGGACTAAGTCTCCGGTGAATCCAACCAGCGGAGTGCTCATTGTCCAAAGTTGGTCTTCCGTGATCCCCATTTTTTGGAAGATATCATAATACAAAACATTTGCTGAGCTTCCATTATCAACCAGGACATGCTTTACATCAAATTTATTTACAATCATGGAGATGACCACATCATCATCATGAGGAGTCTCAACTCCTTCTAAGTCTTTGTCCGAGAACGAGATAGCTTCGGAAGTGCGTAGACGCTTCAAAGGGGACCCTCTCCCAGTTGGTTCCTCAGCCGAGCTCCCTTCGGTTGGGCCTCTCCCAATGGTGTTAAAGGTGCCGGCGATGGGCTTGTTGTCATTTGGATTCTCGGACGGTGCAGCATTCTCTGTCGGCCTCCTTTCCTCACGCTGGTTTTGCACGAACCGGTTGAGCACCCCACGGCGAATGAGTGCCTCGATCTCATCTCGAAGCTGGAAGCACTCTTTTGTGTCATGGCCGTGGTGCCGGTGAAAAATGCAGTACTTCCTAGAGTAGCACCGAACTTCTATTTCCCGCATCGTGGGTGGAGGTCGGAGATAGTCTCGGCCTTCTATCTCCATAAAGATTTCCATCCGGGGTGCATTGAGGGGATTGTAGTTCTTGTACTTCCCTAGGGACATCCGTGGCCGAAGTGGAGATCTCGGTCGAGGCGAAAATCTAGGTCAAAGCTGCGCCCGCGGTCAAGGTGGACTCCTCAGCCGAGGTAAATTCTTCTCTCGGTGGGAGGACTGGCTTCTCGGACGGCCGCACTCTTCGCGACGCCTTTTTTGCTTTTTTAGAGCCTGCTCAGTCGCACCCCACCTGGAGGCGATGGCCTCTTCGGCCTTTGGGTACTTTCGAGCTCGGGCCAACATTTCGGTAAAGTCGGCAGGAAACTTTTTCTCAACAGAGAAGAGGAACCTATAGGACAGAGCTCCAGTCTTTAGCACTGACATGGCTATCGACTGATCGAGCTCGCGGACCTCTCAAGTTGCGGCGGTGAAGCAGTCGAGGTAGTCTTTAAGGAACTCTCCCTCCTTTTGCTTGATATCAAGGAGGGAGTCTAATGTTCGCCGTTGATGTCGACTGGCAGCAAAGTTAGTGGCAAACTGTCTGCCGAGCTGCTCAAAAGAGGATACCATGCTCGGCTTCAGTCCGGAGAACCAAAGCCAAGCCATCTCTCGAAGAGTTGTCGGGAAGGCCTTGCAGAGCACGGCCTCCGAGGACCCTTGGTGTGCCATGAGGGCCCGGTAGCTTTCCAAGTAGTCGAGGGAGTCGGTAGTCCCGTTGTAGGGCTCCATTTGGGGCATTTTGAACCTCGGTGGGACCGGTTCATCCTCGATCTGGCGGGAGAAAGGCGACCTGGTTGTGAACTCAAAGTCACCCTCGTGCCTTGCCTTCTGGCTGTGGAGCGCCTCAATTTGGTGCTCGAGCTTCTCAACCTTCGTATCGAGTTCTCCGCACTGGGGGACTGCTACGATGGTCTGCTGTGGTGCCGGTTCGCCTGGGGCTGATTCGGCCTCCGAGGGCTGCGGCCGTCTGTCTGGGTCTCTCCCTAGCAGCTCTCTTCGAGGAGATGCCCGGGTCGAATCTTGGTAGCAGCAACGATCCCCATTATTAACTCTTGAGGAGCCATGAAGATTTTGGCCTTGGGGCGCCGGTCCGTCAGGAGGGAGCACCGACTGGACCTGAACCTATAGAGGCGGCATAAGAGGGGCCTCCATGCGTTGTAGGGCTTGGACTGCTGCCGCCAAGGCTTGAACTTGCTGCACCAGGAGGTTGAACTGCTCTGGCTGAACTTGGGGGGTCGAGTACGCCGGAGATCTTGGTGGTGAGTTCTGGACCGAGGGACCGGAACTTGGTGCAGGATACCGAAAGGCGTTGGAGGCTCCTTTACTTCTTAGCTTCATGGCCACAACTCGGGTCCCTTCCTCTAGCGCCAACTATTGCTGGAAATTAGACTCGAGGGTGACCACTGGCTGAAAAGGAGAAGCTCCGGCTGGCGATGATGCGTCGGCGGTGGGCTGCGTCCTTTGGAGGACCTGCAAAAAGCCGGTGGTCGGGATTCTAGTGCTGGTCCTCCGATGCTTAAGTCAGAGGGGGCTATCATGGAGAAGGAGATAATTTGTATGTAGAAGTTGAAGCTAGAAATCAGAATCCTCCCCTTTTATAGGCGGAGTGTCAGGTTACCTAAGATGTGACTCGACGAATTAATGAGTTACCGTCATGATTGGGTGTGATCGTGCGCATCAATGAGTTGCCGTGGGCGACTGAACGAGATGGAGTGGCGCATTAATAAGTTGTCGTGGGCGACTAAACGAGATAGAGTGGTGCATTTAATTGCTGACAGTTGCTCAGGCGGAGATCACGGGATTAGATGCCGGATGAGAAGAGGAGGAGCTTGATTCCTGATGGAGTGGAGAGGTCCACTTCATCCTTTGATTAGGTCTCCTTTGGACTGGAGGTTGATCGGGCTTACTTTTGGCCGAATCAGGATCGCTAGGCTGCGCGCTCCGAGGTCGGATGCTTTTGAAGCCGGGCGCCTTGAGGTCAGACGCCTCGAGGTCGGGCACCTCTGAGGTCGGGCGCTTCTGAAGGCGGCACCCATCGTCACGTGCTGGCGGTACCTTCACATGTTTTGAGGCAGTCCATTTTTCTCCCAACAGTGGGTATAAATTCAGGATGCACAGGTCGAATGCTTCTGAGACCGGGCGCTTTGAGGTCAAACGCCTCGAGGTCGGGCACATCTGAGGTTGGGTGCCTCTGAAGGCTGCTGCCACTACACCCGTCGTCATGTGCCGGCGGTGCCTTCATGTGTTTTGAGGCAGTCCATTTTTTTCCCAACAGTGGGTATAAATTCAGAATTCACAAAGCACCTTAACATCAAAGCATTATGAATCAATCACCAAGGCCCACTCATTTGATTTTAAAAGATCTAGAAGGTTTAAACAGAAAAATTTTACAAATTGGTTCAGACCTGGAACGCTCTTCAAAATCCATGGCACGAGATGTCCGTGCCGAGCTGGATGGCAACCCCACCGCACTTTTTTTTTCCACCCAAGAAATCAAGTGCACCCATGTTATGTCTCTCTCTGAACTATAACATAGAAAACGAAAAGTGCTGCTTTGGAAACTGTCACGCTCACCTTTTCGATTCATATCGCATTTGCATTAACAAGATAAAAGAAAAAGACATGGACCCACTCACCCACCTAAAGTTTTATTAAAACAATTATAAAATAAAAGGGGGGATTACGGTTCTTTCTTATTACCATCCCTGAAAGAAATGTCTACTTTATGTGGCAGAAATTAGATATAAGATTTCTAATAGAAACTGCTAAATAATTGAAACCTTCAGAATTTAGCCACCAGAAAATTTATATGCAGTTATTGAATAAAGTGAATTACCTCTCCCACGCCCATCCGGTGCATACCCCCCGATAAAAGAGAATCCAGTCTGCTGCACTATTTGCTTTCCGAAAAACATATAAAGCCCGAAAATCGCTTGACTCCTGCGCCAGTCTCCGAATCTCATGGATGAGAGGATGACCATCACGATATCTGTCCGCTCCCCGAATCCACTCGATCACCACAGAGGAGTCTCCCTCAAGGCATATGTGCTCAGCACAGAATACTTGCCTTGCATAGGATATCCCCTTTCAGGCTGCCCACAGCTCCGTACCGACTGCAGTAAGTTCTGACGTGCGGTGACCATCCGTTGCTATCAGCCTACCCCGATGACCTCTGATAACAAAGCCTACTCCTCCTGACCACCAAGCCGTCTAAATGACGTACGTAGGAGGGGGGTTCAAGCACCCCCATAAAAAGCTACCAACATCTACGTAAAGCTTCCTGAATATACTACGCTGGCCCCCTCCTCGTTCGGCGACGGCACATGCCAACATCTCTCAGCCCTCTTCCTCGTCTTACTAAACCTCCTCTCCAGACCCTGGTTATGAGCTAACCACGGTTACTTTAACCCCACTCCTTCCTTTTATTCTGTCTATTATTCCCCATCACCCCTCCCACCAAACTGCCCGCCTCCCACCCCCCCTACTGGTACTGCAGAGCTTGAGAGTGAGAAAGTACGGTAGAGAAGAAGGAAGAGCGTCAGTACTAGTTGCAGAGAGAGAGCACCCTCAATGGCTTCTCTCCTGCTCCCTCTGCTTATCGCCTTCATGGTCTCGTTGGTAGCGGGCGAGGGGCACAACATAACGGCGATCTTGGATGGGTTCCCGCAGTACTCGCTGTACAACAGCTACCTGAGCCAGACGAAGGTGTGCGACGAGATCAACTCGCGGGAGACGGTAACATGCCTTGTCCTCCCCAACGCCGCCATGTCCGCCCTCGCGGCCAAGCAGTCCCTGGCCGGCATCAAGAACGCCCTTCGACTCCTCACCCTCCTCGACTACTTCGACCCCCAGAAGCTCCACGACCTCCCCCACGGCTCCGCCCTCACTACCACCCTCTACCAGACCACCGGAAACGCCCTTGGCAACTCGGGCTTCGTCAACATCACCAACCTCCGCGGCGGCCGCGTCGCCTTCGCCGCCGCCGCCCCCGGCTCCAAGCTCGACTCCTCCTATACGAAATCCGTCCGGGAGGTTCCCTACAACCTCTCCGTCCTCGAGATCTCTGCCCCCATCGTCTACCCTGGCCTCCTCGACGCTCCCTCGGCCACCTCCTCCAACCTCACCGCCCTCCTCGAGAAGGCTGGCTGCAAGACCTTTGCCTCCCTCGTCGTCTCCTCCGGCGTCCTCAAGATCTTCCAGTCCGCCATGGAGAAAGGCCTCACCCTCTTCGCCCCCAACGACGAGGCTTTTAAAGCCCCAGGCGTCCCCGATCTCAGCTCCCTCTCCAGCGCCGAGCTCGTCACCCTCCTCCAGTACCACGCCCTCCCCACCTACGCCCCCAAAGACTCCCTCAAGATCGCTAAGGGCCGGATCACCACCATGGCATCTAGCGGCGCTGGCAAGTACGACCTCTCCGTCGTCTCCCGCGGCGACGACGTCTCCCTCGACACCGGCGTCGACACATCCCGCGTCGCCAGCACCGTCCTCGACGACACCCCCGTCTGCGTCCTCACGGTAGACAACCTCCTCCTCCCCTCCGAGCTCTTCCGCGGCGCGCCGGCGCCAGCACCGGGGCCCATGGCGCTGACGCCGTCCCCGTCCCCGTCCCCCGCCCCAGCCAAGGAGGCCCCCGCGCCGGCCCGGAAGGCCAAGGCGCCCTCGCCGATGCCACTGTCCCCGCCGGCACCGCCGACGTCTGCACCGGGGGAGTCGCCTGCGGGATCTCCGGAGTCGGCCGCGGACAAGGCGGCGGACGAGAAGTCTGCTGCGGCGATGCCACTTAAAACCCTAGGGGCGGCGGTCTCCGCGTTGTTGGCGCTGACTCCCTTCTTGTGAGCCACTTATATCATTTGATTTGAGTCTTAGTGGATTTGAGTGAAGGACCGTTGCATCCGTTCGACGCCGCTTTCTTTCTTTGTTTTCTTTCTCTCTGGTTAGTTGATTTGTTTTTTTTCTTTAGTTGAGACATGATGGTGATGATGGTTTTGTTTCCGACTTGGTATGGCGCATGGATTTGTTCTCTTTTTATTTGTCTTCTTTTTTCCTTTTTTTTTTTTGGTTTCTTATTCTGGGAGCTATCCAAGTTCGTGGCTAGCTGAAAGAAACCATTTCTGCTTCTGGTTCTTGTCACTCTTCTCTTTACCAGGGTTTCCATAGAGATGTGGAAGAAGCGAACGGCTGTATGATTATTATGCTTTTCCTTATTATTTTTCTTTTTTGGAAACAAAAGAGACATCCAGTGGAGTGTAAATTTTTTAATTTTGTTTGAGATGATCTTTTTTGTTGAAGAGAATAAAAAGGTTTGGAAGCTTTGGAATCGATGGGTAAAAGCGATTGGAGAGTTGTGGGGGGCAGCAGCGGCGTGATCTGACAGGAGGGGCCATGGGCGGGCGCTGAGACGGTGGTGGGCCCACAACTACTCCACGCTTCTCTAACGGGCCCTCTCGATCTCTCTCTTGTCTTGATTCGATCTGGCGTTAAACTTTGTCCTGGTCGCTCGCTTTCGGGCTCCCCTAGTTTCTCTCTTCCCGCGCGGCGCGTCGTCGGGCTGAAGAACCGCGCTTTCTTTTGATTTAATCTGCGCATCTCCCGGGCCTCTCGCTGTCAGTTCCTTATGCCTCGTAGTTTTAAGGCTGCATAACTTTATCTTTCAAGTACACCGTTCTACGGTATTTTACTTAGCTTATGATCATTATTTTTATGGTTTGATGAAGACCTAAGAGGTCAGACATGGACTAAGACGTCAGGCATGGTTTGTTAATTATTTGAGGGTGAAACTCGGCATTAAGAAATGAAGAAGTGCTTTCTTCAATTAATGAGCTGTGTCCCCCCTGGCCCATGAATAAATGGTAGGGAAAATGATGCTCCTGGTTCTTAATATTCAACGATAATACCAGATTGTTTATTGTATGACGACCGTATCACTGGCTATCGTCAAATAGGGGCAAAATATAGTTTCTGGAACTGGTTTTAGATAATAAGCTGTAAACGGTCCGGACTCATGGTGTATCCTTTTCCTTATTTGATTAGGAAAATGGAGTTGTGATTCAAGTTTGGATTTATTAAAATGAATAGGCTTTAAACTCGCTCCAAACTTGATTGGTAGTTGGATCCGAGTTCAAATTTGAGTTTTTTTGTTTTATTGTTCAATTGAACAAATGATTTTAGTGGTTTCTTGGTCAAGGATTGACAATTATTTCAATATTGAAAGATCTCTTAGCACAACAGTTCTCTATATAATGAATCTGCTGCAGATTCTGCTAGAAAAGAAGCGATGTTGAAGTGAATAATCATGCAAATTAGAAATAAATTTAAAATTTTATTTATATTTAATTAGACTGAAAATTTGTTAAAATCCAAGTGCCAGCTAGGATTTTAGAATTGAAATAGCAATAGGCAATAGTTAAGGAGAGAATGCAAAGTATGCGCCGGCGCACAACTTTATATATATATATATATATATATATATATATCAAGATCGAACCAATAAACAGTTGGTTCTCATATATGGAATCAGAGTTTGGTCCAATAAAATTACCAAAAACTTAATGTGAATCCCCATTTAATTACTTAAAAATAATCAGATACAGTTATCAATTTATTTGGTATTATTTACACCTTTACTAGTATATAAGTTAGGCCTTCTATTGATTTTTTAACCTTCCACTCTTCCTGTCTTCCACCAGGGTGACATGTTGTTTGCATGTTTACGTATGTGGCCAACTCCCATCAGTCGTTGGTAGTTAGGTCAATTTGTTTCATGTCAAGGTTGGGCACTAGCGAAAGTGTTATTTCACTCTTTAACCATTAAGTTGGCCATGATTGTAGATTGTCTTACATTAAAAATATGACTGGAAGTACAGGCCAAACCTGTTTATACCTTGTTAAACTGCTCTTTTAAAAAAATTATATCGGACATCTGGCGTGCCAGCTAAGCTGTACACCAGGTAAATAATATTCTACTAGGTGGATATTCTGGTCACCTCAAGTAGGCCGCTTCTACCTTTGCCTTTGCTACGCTCCAAACCCCCTCATCCCTGTGGACTCCTTTGGTTTGCGGGAAAAAGAAAGAGAAAGTATGGTCAACAAAAAAAGTATCTAGATGTCTCTTGTTTAGTTAGAGTTTTTAAATGAGAAAGAAGAGAAAGCTGTAATCCCATGGAATATGATTCCCATATTTCATGAAAAAGTCTTTCCTATAAGAAACATGGGAAAGTTACTTTCCTATGAGGCGGAAATCACTATCTTTATTTTTTTTCCAAAAAAGTCCTTCAGTATTAAAGAGTCATTAAAGACCTAATTTTTATTAAGGATATAAAAGGAATTACATATAACATTTCCAGGAAAGTGGATGGTCAACCAAACATAAGCACTTTGGAAATCTGCCACTTTTTCATGTTTAACCAAACATGCCAAAAATACATTCTCAGGTATTCTCTTCATAGAAATCTTCTTCTCGGGAATCATATTTCTATGAGGAAAAAATGCTTCCCGCGAACCAAACGGGCCCTAAGTGGATTCGGTCAAATGTCCATCTGGCTGGAATATTATTTGCCAGGTGTACCGTCAGGAGCGGCCCAATGTATTTGGGGGCCTAAGGCCGTTTTGTCTTTGAGGTCTTCCCTGTAGTGGGCCGGCTTAAGGAAAATTTACTGGGGGCCTTTTTTCTTTCCATTTTATCTTTGAGGTATTTCCTACGGTGGGCTTTCTTTAGGCCGGGGCCTTAGGCGACCGCCTTAATTGCCTAAGGGTTGAGCCGGCCCTGTGTACCGTATATTAGACGTAGGATATAATTTTTAGGCGGTGCATTTGCCTCATAAAAAGATAAAGAAATGGATTCCATTTTAAAATTCATCGAATGAGGGAAGGCTTCACTGGCCGAGACCACCAATTCACGGGCTATGCACCAATATGGCTGTATGTGTACTTTCTGTTTTTAAGAAGAGTATTCTGATGTACGGTCAGTTAAAAGATCCATGCTTATTCTTTACCAATTAAGAGGAGGAACAGTTTTCTGGGTCACTTTAAAATGAATAAGGAATAATCATTTATTATGCACATGCTGCAGCAATCATATTCTTCATTCTAGTGCACCCTGTGCAAGAACTGCTTTAAGATCTACAGATTTTTGTATTGACTCGAATTCTTGATCCGCACATCTGCTGAGGCTGTCTTCCTAATAACATTCATTGTAGATACTCTCGTGCATCCATAATTTTCTCATTAAAACATTGTCATCCAAGTAAGGGTGAGGTCCATAGAGATGGGCATTGGGCCGGGCCGCCCATGACCCGGCCCGGCCCGGCACGAAGCGGGCCGTGCCTGGCACGGCTCGATTGCTACAGTATCGGGTCGTGCCTAGCACGGTCCATAAAAGGGGGCCGGGCTGGGTTACGAATTCCTGGCCCGC
>JAOXJJ010000481.1:11803932-11829132 GCA_025769935.1 Phoenix roebelenii
TCGGTATTCGGAGCTCGGCAGCCTTCATGAGCTCGGCCTTGCTGTCGGATTTGGGTGCTTTGCTTGTGCTTGTGGGGTGATCCTTTTTTCCCCCAACAAAGATATCAATGCAAAAAATTCTAAAATAATAGACCTATATTTTATAATATATATAAATATATAATACATATATCATATCCATGAATATGCAAATCGAGAGTTGATCATGAAGAAAACCAAGTCATTTATGAATCCCGTGGTTTCACTACGTTGCGTTAATTGACGACAAACGGTGACTTTGCCCTGTCGGCAACGGCATGCATAGTTCTCCAACAAGAATCCCGTTGAAGTCATCCCGTCACGGACGCCGCGCCTCCTCCTCCAAACCAAATTCTATAACACCCCATGACGTCCGCTTCTAGGTCTCTCCCACTCGCTACCCGGCACTCCATTCAATGCCGTTCCGCACCCAAAAAGGAACCACTATTTGAACCCACCTCCTTCCCAGTTCCTACCCCTCTGGACCCCACACCCCTCGTGTCCCACGTTGCCACCCCGCGGACGAGGCGTTCTCCAACGTCACCGGTACACGAACCGGTGTACTCCTAAACCGTCGAACTACTGACACGCGGAAAGATCAGCCACTCGTAAATCGTAATAAAAACCAACCAGCCTCTTTCCTTTGCTTCCCCGACGCCACAGTTGCAATTCTCCGGTCATTCTACTACGCTCTCGGATCGGAAACGGACAGTCCGTGATCAGTTTACCGCCTTCCCCTCCTCCTCTCTGCTGATGCTTCCGCGGTCGGAATCTCCGCCACCAGAGGCAGAGCTCCTCAAGAAGCACAAGCACTCGTCCTCCACCGCCGCCGGCGACAGCCCGGCCTCCAATCCGGACCACCCCGGAAAAAGCGCCGCCGCCGCCAAGCATCTCCAATTCCACCTTCCGCCCTGCCACCGCGCGGGGCTCGTACTCGTCGTCCTCGTCCTCCAGCTCCTCCTCCTCTTCGCCGCTCGCTCCATCCCCGGCCCCCGCCTCCACCTCCTCCGCCACCGCCCCCCCATCCCTCCCTCCGCCGCCACCTCCGCCCCCGCGCCCTGTGACGCCGGCATGGTCTACGTCTACGACCTCCCCCCGATGTTCCACAAGGACCTCCTCGCCGCCTGCGATGATCTAAACCCCTGGGCCTCCCGCTGCGCCGCCCTCTCGAACGGCGGCTTCGGCCCCCCGGCCGCCGACCTCGCCGGCGTCATCCCGTCCTCTCTCCTGCCATCCTGGTACTCCACCGACCAGTTCGCGGCCGAGATAATCTTCCACCGCCGCATGCTCGCCCATCGCTGCCGCGCCCGCGACCCCTCCGCCGCCGCCGCCTTCTACGTCCCCTTCTACGGCGGCCTCGCTGTGGGGCGCCACCTCTGGTCCCCCAACTCCACCTCCGGCGACCGCGACCGCGACTGCGCCCTCCTACTCCGCTGGGTCCGCGACCAGCCCCCCTGGCGCCGGTCCAACGGCTGGGACCACTTCATCGTTTTAGGCCGGATCACGTGGGACTTCCGCCGGTCCAGAGAGGGCGACTGGGGCGGGAGCTTCCTCTACATGCCCGGTATGGAGAACGTGACGCGCCTCCTCATCGAGCGCAATCCATGGGACGAAAAAGACGTCGGAATCCCTTACCCGATCGGTTTCCACCCGCGGACAGCGGCCCAGGTAAGGGAATGGCAGCGGTTCGTGCTGGGACGGAGCCGATCCAAGCTGTTCAGCTTCGCGGGGGCGGCCCGGGCCGGGTTCAAGGACGACTTCCGGGGGCTTTTGTTAGGGGAGTGCCGGCGTGCCGGGGGTAAGTGCCGGTCTGTGGACTGCAGCGGTGGGCGGTGCGGTAACCGGAGCGCGGAGACGTTGAGCTTGTTCCTGGACTCGACGTTCTGCCTCCAGCCACGGGGTGATAGTTTCACGCGGCGGTCGATGTTCGACTGCATGGTGGCGGGGGCAGTGCCGGTGCTGTTCTGGCGACGGAGCGCGTACGTGCAGTACCGCTGGTACTTACCGGCAGGCGAGGAGTGGTCGGTGTTTATAGACCGGAGGGAGGTCAGGAGCGGCGCAGTGAGCGTAAGAGGGGTGTTGGAGGGGATCGGGGCGGAGAGGGCGAAGAAGATGAGAGAGAAAGTGGTGGAGCTGATACCGAGATTGGTGTACGCTGCGGCGGAGGGGGGGTTGGGGGGGATGGAGGACGCGTTCGACGTGGCGGTGGATGGGGTCTTGAGGCGTTTCCGCGACCGGCGGCGGAGGACGGGGCAAGCGGAAACGGTTTTGGGGGAATTCGAGTGAGGAAAGCCGACGAGGGGGGTGGCGTCAATATATCTTTTACTTTGGATTATACCTTCCTGTTACCATTATTCTTTCTCGTACATTACATAATGTGTCGTATACTGGAATTTTGTTTACGGGATGGAGACAGAAGGTGTAGAGCTACATGGAAGGGAGGAGTTTGGAATTGTCACTATAAATAATTATCAGCTATTACAGATATTGTTGCATACGAAATAATATGTAGAATTGGGTTCTTGATTTCTTTGTGTTGGTGGGATGAATGAAGAATTTGGTGACATTTCTAATGGGTACGGTCACCTGTTACAGTGGTGGAAATTTTCATAGCGGTCTGCGTCCTCCCTAAATACCAATGGGTGTTTCAAAGGAACAGAGTTTGAGACAGGAACACCAGTGATATGTTTTAATTGGGGTGACTAAGAGCCCTGGAAAACACTAGCATGGTTAAAGTCGAGTCTGTTTGTGTTCAGGTGATTTATGTTGTGTTCAGGTGATTTATGTTGCACTGCCCTGAATTCTGATTCTTTGTGGATCTGACTACATGATAGATAAAAGTGTTTAATAAACGAATGCTCCTGTGCATGGATTTTCTTTATAAGAATAGGGTGTTTAGTAAGTTGGCTCTGCAGCCACTAACTAATTTCTCTCTAGACTACAATGAGCACTAACTAAAATTTGAGCATCCAACTAATATCTATATCCATATCCGTCAAACAAAAATGAATTTGGATATGGATAGGCACTATTAGATTCGTACCCGAATATCTAATTTTATTTGTAGACCTATTTAATTTTACGTGCCACTTATGATTTTTTTAAAATAAATAATTATATTAATATACTATTAACTTAATTTATTATCGACTTAGTAATATATTTGATTTTATAGTCATAAAATTTAATTATCTGATTTATACTAGTATTTATATCTATATTTTCGGTATCGGATTTGCATCAGTATCCATTTAAAATAAATATAGATATGAATTTTTGTATCCCACTAGCATTTCTATCTATATTTGTATTCGTAAGATAAAATAAATATGAATATGAATATACTAGTGTTCAATCTATATTCAATCTGATTCCGGTTTTAATTGGCTAGATTAGCTATTATTTATCTCATAGTCATAAGTCATAAAATTTTGTTTTGCTTGGCCGTTTTTCCTGCATCTGAGAAGTAAAAGCGATTCAACCTTTGGATGCTCCGCTTAGAGATCGGAAAGGAGAGATTAGGAGATAGGCTACGAGAGGGCTGACCGCCAAGACCACAGGTCAGGAGGTTGCATCGCGAGGCCCTTCTACTTTGACTCTTCTCCTTTTCTGACGACGCGGAAGAGAAGCAAAAGGCCGAGGCACTGAAGGAGTCACGGACCATCAAGGAAGAAAGAAAAAGCTGCAGAGAATAATCTAGTCTGGATTAGTCCAAAGTGTTTAGTTGCCACTAAAATCTGCAACATTTACCACTGAGATGGTAGCCTAGTGGGAGGGTGGCCTTACTTCCAATCAAGTGATTTCAAGTTCGAAACGCACAGACATCGATTAAATTGTGGAGACCGGATGCTTCCTGCTCGGACACGGAGTCTGAAAAGGCGTATCGTTCTGCTGGTAGCCTCGGTGGTGCCAGGTGTGACGTACTCACACGTGGAGGATATGAGTAAAATAGACCGAGATGCCTAATAAACAATCATTTTTGCCCGCATCGGACATTCTCCTAGCTGGATGGGGATCCAGTGCGGGCTGCTACGCGGGGATGGGCTTGTCCCTTCCTCCCCTTCCTTTTTTATTTAAGCAAAAAAAAAAAATCTGGAACATTTGTTCATTATTGTAACTAATAACTCATACATACACTTATCTAGGCTCATAATGAGCTTTCAAATTGGTGAATCGAGTAATGCTGCATGTCTCCCATAGACGTGGACAAGAAAAAAAAAATCTCGTCAGGTTGCAATGATAAATTTTTCATCTATAATTCTTAGATACTCTGAAATATTTTTGTAATGAATTATTTATATAGGACCTTTTTTTTCCCCTGTTAGAAAAAGTACGCTTTTGGTGTTGAATCCTCTCGTCGAGACTCGAGATCATCGTCCTGGGCGAGCACTGTGCCCGCACCGACCCAACTTTGCCCGGCCAGGTCGAGGGCCCTACTGCTCACATACTTCCAAACGAAGAACCGCATGCACCATAAATCCAAACTATAAAAGCAAAGGCGTCTCTTTGTTGAACTCCCCTTATGCTCGGGTAGCGCCGCGGCTAGTATTTTTTTATCTACTAACCCTTATTTTCGAGCTTTTAAGGCCAACTTTAATAGATCGGTATTGGAAGGAGGGCACAGATTTTGTTATCAGGGCCTCGCACTCGAAGGTGGTGGCGGCTGGTGGCTATCGGCTTTTGGACCATTATTTCTGGAGCTAAGCTGTGAATTGCTTGAGCGGGTATTCGTTATGCTCGACGGGTGCTGCAGGCTAACTCTATCATCATGGAGGGTAACTCGGTCACAGTGATAGATTGGATTCAGGGAGGCTCGAGTGGCCTGGGCGGAGACTACCTCTTGCTTCGGAATATTTAGTTGATGGATGGGGATGGGATAGCTTTTTAGTCCAAGCACGTTTTTCAGGAAGGCCAACAGTGCTACGGACTAGGTGGCCGCTTATGCGGTTAATCATTTCGGTAGTACCCTATGGATCCGGAAAGAAGATTTGTCTAGAATATTCCATGATATTCTATTTTTTTGATTTTATTAGTATGTTTGACTCGTCCAAAAAAAAAACCATCATCCAATCCTCTTTCTCCCACGATAGGTTTGTAGGGTCCAACATGTCGTTGTCGTGGAGCTAGGGTTGTTAATGAGTCGAGCCGAGCCCGAGCTTTGGAGAGCTCGGCTCAGCTCGTTTCACAGAAGCTCGGGCTCGGGCTCGGTAACGAGCTCGGTAACGAGCTCTGTATTGGGCTCGAGCTCGGGCTTTCTTGGCAAAGTAAAGGCTCGGGCTTGAGCTCGTAAAGCTCGTTTCAATTCGATAACAGGCCATTTTTCTCTATGTGATCAGATTTTTATGAATTATGGTGCTAAAATAAGATCTTTCAGCGGAAGACTAGAGCTCGTTTGGGCTCGTGAGCTGCTCGGGCTCGAATCGGGCTCGGGCTCGGGTGTAAACGAGCCTCATATTGGGCTCGGGCTCATTTGACTAACGAGCCGAGCCCGAGCAGCTCGGCTCATTAACAGCCCTACGTGGAGATGGCCGCCCGCCAGACGCCTTGCTCACCACATGCTCCGGGAACGAGCAAAGCTAGAGAGATCGGCAAAATGCGGCAAAATGCGCGGCATGGGCTTTTCCACATCCTATACATGCCATCGTGCAACGTGCTGCAGTGTTATGTTGAGCTAACAAAAACCCAAAATTAATATGCTCATTTTACCAGATTTATTGCTAAGTTATTGTCATATCTACACAAGCATGAAAGGTAAAAGAAACATGGTCAAGAGTTATTGTAATCTAACTAAAGGCCAAGAAGTAATTTTATGAAGATATGTCTAGTGATATGCGATCCACTTTAGTCAACACCTCAGGTTATATCCATCAATTTTGTTGGCCCCATATTTCAGACTATCCTTTTAAACTAGCATTTCAAATCTAATTTGGTCATTGGATGCAGTCGCGATATTTATTTTACTATCTTTATGAAATACTGGTAAAATTTTTAAACTTTAAGATATGAACAATCTTGGGGGGCGACTAGGGCTAATAGAATGAGTTTTTGGTTTATTTTGGTCAGGATGAAAAGTGGAGAAATTAGGGTTAAGATTTTTCATGATCTGAGTAGAGCTCTCAAGGCCATGATATCAAAGTCTCAGTTGATGATACGATAAATCAAGGTTAGCAAGTAATCCTAGACATTAATTTCAAAATTTTAATTAAAAAATCTATTAAAGTAAAAAAAACAATCGTCAAGATACTGGCTCATATTTCATGTCAATATCTTATTGGTTGTTGTCCTAGAGTATATTTATTTGTATTGGCCGAGATAGTAAGGAATAAATTTTATATAAAAATCTTAATGGTGAGTACCTGATAGCAATGAAAAATGAGATGAAAACCTCTGATAATTGCTTAGTTCTGTAACATTACTAAATTTGTTCGCCGAGCTTCTAGATTCTTTGTTTTGGGTAAATATAGAGTGCCTGAAACGTATAGATATTTGAGTACTCTATGAGCTCATTTGGTTCGCAAAGAAAGAAGAAGAAAAAGTATGGTCAACAAAAAAAGTAAATAGATGCCTCTTATTTAGTTGAAGTTTTCAAAGGAGGAAGACAGAAAAGTTGTATTTGTGTGGAAATATGATTCTCACGTTTCATGAAAAAGTCTTTTCCAGAAGAAATATGGAAAAATTACTTTCCAAAAAGACCCTTCAACTATTCTTATTTGATCCAAAGCATTAAAGATCTAAATTTTTTCAAGATATAATAGGAATTATACATAACTTTCCTAGAAAAGTGGATGGTCAACCAAAAATAAGCACTCTGGAAATCTGTCATTTTCTCATGATCAACCAAACATGCTAAAAGTACTTTTTCAGGCATCATCTTTTCAGGAATTTGTTTCTCATAAATCATATTTTTATGAGGAAAAAAATGCTTCTTGCGAACCAAACGAGCCCAAAAAACTTTGAAGATAGTGTGGTATTTTTCTTGAAATGGTTAACCATGTTGTATTGCGCTAGGAGTGGTTGACAACTTACTTCTGATCATAGTTTTAATACAATCAACTAGTCAACGACTGAGGCTTGGCTTAGTATCTAACCGTATTGCAATTGAGATTAGATTCAAGGGATTTCGGAGCATTTTTTTTGTGTGTGTTTTGTTTTGTTTTTTTCTTTTCAGAGAGAGAAAAAGAAAAGGAGATCCACATTTAAGCCTAGTCATCCTCATTAGGCCAAAGATTCATATCCATTCAAATCTAATTACAAACGCTACGATCGACTCGCAGTCAGCCTTTGCAATGTCCTCTATTCCACATAGGCTATGGGCCAAGTTTGCTCTGATACCATTTGTTACAATTCAGAATCTCATCTAAAAAGACTAGCCGTAAAGTATTATTTGGATTTCTTAGTTCTGTATAAGCATCCAAAACCTTTTCGACGAATAATCAATGTGGGACTAAACACACATATGTATATGTAGGAAAGTGAGATAACTCACTACAATCGAATGAAGGGGATGCCCCCTACATTTATTCTAATATAATAAGATAAGCTAGGAGGAAAATCTTCAAACCAAACCCTTTCGGCTTGGTTTGAGCTTGCAATGCTGGCCAGACAGTCTGTTACTTAGATTAGCTTCCCAAAGCATGTGGGTGCAGGAGAAGTTAGACAACATAGAACAAACATGCTTGATACTTCTCAATACCGGATGTTGTGAAGATGTCTTGCCACTAATCCATATTACCACGGTCTTCAAATCTCCCTCGAAGATGATTTTATCATTCTGAAATATATATATATATATATATATTATATTATATTAACAGAGGAGTGAGATAACTCACTGCACTGGAATGAAAGGGATGCCTCAGATATCATTGTTGTAAGTCCAGCATTGGATGTTAGCCCAAGACGAGCCCAAACAACCCCCAGGACCAAGCCTGTTAAGCCCAGTTGCAGTGCTCCGGGCCTACGGGAACGGTACATGGGAGTGGCACCATGGCAGGTGCAGGCCGGCACCAGAAATTCGAACGGGCAAAAGTCCGCCCTCCCCTCGGATCTCATTCCTCCTTCCTACCCTCCGGCCCTACCTCCATGACCACAGCAAAACCCTCTCAAGAAAAACCAGTAAGTTCCGTTCCTCCCTTCTCCTCCCTCTCCCCTCCCCTCCCCTCCACCCTCTTCCGACTTCCACGATCTCGAACACTAACCCCTTTTCCCCAAAATCCAGAAAGAGCAATGGAGCCTGGCGGACTTCGAGATCGGCCGCCTCCTCGGCGAAGGCAAGTTCGGCAAAGTCTATCTCGCAAGAGAGAAGCAGGTGCCCATCTCCCTCTCTCTCTCTCTCTCTGTGCCTCTCTCCACGAAAAAGAAAAAAAAAATCGCAACCAAAATTTGTTATGTCTCAGAGTGGGTATGTTGTTGCCCTGAAAGTGATATTTAAAGCAAAGATGGAGAAGTATCGTTACCACGCCCACCTCCGGCGAGAGATCGAGATCCAGCACAGCCTCTCCCACCCCAACGTCCTCCGTCTCTATGCCTGGTTCCATGACGAGACTCGAATTTTCTTGGTCCTCGAATACGCCGCCGGCCGCGAGCTCTATAAGTTGCTCAAGGACCTCAAGCACTTCTCCGAGAGGCGTGCCGCCACGGTAGCCTTCCCTTATCTTGCGTTCCTCTCCATGGTTCTTGGGATTATAATGATGGTTTGCTGTCTTAATTAATTATCAATTTAAATTTCCTGAATTGTGTACTGTGTGACCGTGAGTTATTTATGAAATTATTATGTGGACGACTATCGCTCTTGCTGCTCTCCTGTTCTTCTTGTTGTTTCTGCTTATTGTTTCTTTGTTTTGCTAATTATTTTCGTGATTTCTTTCTGATATTTTGGCAAATTGCCCAAAAAAATTCAAGTCTTTGTTGTCGGAGATGGGTCATTGATGGCCTCTTCTTTTCATCTTGGCATTGTGCAGTATATCGCAAGTCTCGCCAGGGCACTGGCGTACTGCCATGAGAAACATGTAATTCACAGGGATATCAAGCCTGAAAACTTATTGCTGGACATGGAGGTATGACCGCATCATCTTCGTAGATGACTTTATCTGTTCTCTTGACTTTTTGGGATAAAATTGTGGTTTTCTGCTTTCCATTTGGATTTATTATTTAATGTTTACTGATCATATATGGATGTAGCTAAAGTTCAACAATTCAGTTGCTGCATGGTCATAAATTTAATTTTCTATGGTTGGTGAAATGAATTCGGAAGGTGATAATTTTCAACAAGTACTACATTCATATGGCTACGACTTTAATAGGATGCCAAAACTTTTTAACATTTAGATAAATTTATATAACGCCTTCAAGCTTGATGCCTTCATTTCTTGATATTTTTCTCTAACTTTTATGGCCTATTTTCTCACTTCCTGATGCATGGCCGTGCTATCACTTTTCTGAATCATTCATGTGAAAAAAATGAGGAAAAGGGAAAGTAGGCATTCGTGTTATTAGTTATAATAGGATTCAGAAAGTGGACAAGATATATGAAGAAGCTTTTGAATTACCCAATTACTAAGAATATAGAGTTACAAGAAAATCCATATGTTGGTGATGGAAATAAAGTAAAGGTGGCTTGTGTGAGGATGAAATAAGTAGGAATTTGGGTGTTGATTGGATGAAGATGGTTCTGTTACTCTGGTTGGCGAGAGTAGAACTTCACTTGAATGAATGTTGTTACTAATTGATATGAATAGAGAAGATGAAGAAAGATCCAGCTGCGTGAGTATCAAAGAATTGGAGGTATTTTTTTTCATAAAAAAGATTATATCAGTTGCACTACATCTGTAGTTGTAAGTAGTTAGACAAAAAAAGGTAAGGTCCATAGTAAAAGTTTTTCAAATTAATGTGGCTTAATGGCAATATGGCCAAAAGCAATGAGAAAGGAGCCATGCTTGGTTTTATTGGTACTCTGATCGCTTTAGATACATGAACCAGGGAAAATTGTCTAAATTGCATTATTTTCAGTGAGAACAGTATGTTTAGCAATCAATGTTTAGTTTTGTTTGGCGATCGATGTTTGGTTTATTGTATATCATGCTTGTATTGCTCATTGCTTGGCGTGGTACAGTAATACCATAGCTATCAATTTTAGCATAATAATTTTTATCCTAAACCTTAGCAGCCTAGTGAATGTATCAGGTCATTGCTATATTGATTGAGGGATGGAGGTTTAAGAGAATGTGACCAAAATTTTCATTGTAGCTTACATACTTGGTATGCGAAGAGATATTCTTGAAACTTGCACAGGTTGTCTGCAACTTGAATACTTATCTTTGCTTGGGTGATTAATTTTAACTTGCTTCATTTTGAGGGGAACAATGAAGAACGTGAAGATGACTCCCACATTCTACCAACCAGATTAATTTGACAGGGTTTAGCACCATCAGCCTGCTGATTAGCATGCATGATGTCAAACTATTAATCAATAAGAGTCCTTCCTCGACTGCATCTTTGGCAATATTTCCATCAATGTGCAGATAGTGTTCCAAAGGTCATGATAGTTGGATCAACATATTTTTTGACAATTGATGTGAAAGAGGTATATGGTATTTCACAATGAGACTGAAGGATCATACTTGTATTCGCTGGATAAGCGTACAAGGTCAGATTCTTTAAGTGTAGCAACCACTAGTTAAGCATAAAGAGGATAGCTATTGGATATTGATGAGTTATTGTTGAGAAGCTAGTTAATTTTTAGTGGATGTGAGAAACAGACACATATGTATATCAATAACCTCACTATTTAATGTCAGATTGGGGACACGATAAACCAGCAAAGTCCCATTATGCTTTAAAACCAGTGCCAGTTTTGAAATTTGATGAGTGTGAACTATATTTTGGCTTTATGTGGCTAATGAAGCTTGCTAGATGCCACTGAATATAAAAAAATAAGTTGAAGCCTGGTAATGGAAAATTTAGTTATTAAGGAGTCTATCCACTGATTCTCGAGTAGAAAGGCCTCTAAACTTTAGGTATGTCTACATTATAATATAAAGGGATAGCTGTTGTTGCAATTCTCTAAAATGGTACAATATGAATGTTGATTGCTTTAAATTTAATGGTGTTGAATAGGGGCTTAAATTAGGAGAAGAAAAAAGAACAGTAGCTAAAAGATGAGAAGAAACATATACAACCCAGCAGGGAATGATGTAGATGAATTAGAGTATGATACTGCTTTATTTGTTGTGGTTTGCTAGATTCTAATATATCTCAAGGAGGACTCAATAGAACCTGTCATCTTTCATACTTGTTTTTGGTAAAGAGAAGGGATGCATTCTCATATAGCTAACATAAACAGTCATGATCACTGTTTCATAGAAGATGATCGACAATATGTTGTCTTTTGTCAGGAACCACTTGCACAACTACTGAACTCTATGTGTGGATGGCATTCTGATTATAAACTGGTGCTTAATCTTTTTCAAGGTTGGAGAGTGTGAATACTACTGACTATGGTTGATTATGTTCTTGAAAATATCATTTTTGGTTAGTAGTGAATTGACAATAGAAAGGTATGGTGGAAAATGCAATAATTATTCCTCCATGTTAAAAAAAGCTGAGGCAAAAAATGAAGGTTGAAGTGGCCTGGGGAAACCAGTGGAGCTAAAATGACTTAAGTGGACCCACTGGAATGGTATCTGAAATTCTAGCTTAATATTGATGTTGCTCTTTTGTTTGATATTCAATCCTAGCCAAATAGTCAGAGGGAGGGTGGGATGGAACCTGTCTCTTGTACACTGGGAATATAAATCCCTGAATGAATATCTGCATGATTTCTTGAAGACTACCTATTATATTGTATAGTGTAAGCATATATTTAATTTGACAGTCTGAACACCATTTTTGTAGGACATGAAATGTAGGAGTATTTAAATCAAGTTACTAAATGACCATGCAGGGCCGTCTAAAAATTGCAGACTTTGGATGGGCTGTGCAGTCAAATTCCAAGCGACGTACAATGTGTGGCACCATTGATTACCTTGCCCCAGAAATGATTGAGAACAGAGCTCATGATCATGCAGTTGATAACTGGACGCTAGGTGTTTTATGCTATGAGTTCCTTTATGGTGTTCCGCCATTCGAAGAAGATGACCAGAAAGCCACTTTCAGAAGGTAAGGAACCTTGCTTTATGCTGCAGGCAGTTTATGGCCTTATGGACTTTTGACAACTGATTAAAACCTCGACCCAGGATCATGAAGGTCGACTTGAATTTCCCTTCCAAACCTCTTGTGTCTGCTGAAGCAAAGGATCTCATTAGGAAGGTGAGTTTGTGAATATTTATTTTGTTTGATGAGAAGGTAGAAGCTCACACACTCCCCCATCTGACTTTAACAACGTGCAGCTACTGGTGAAGGATTCATCTAAGAGGCTCTCCCTTCAGAAAATCTTAGAACATCTTTGGATAGTCAAAAATGCAGACCCGCCAGTACAGTAGCAGGCCGCAAGGTTAGAAGATAAAAGGATGTACGTTGAGCTTCGTGCATTTTAAATAACGAGAGTGGTAAGGTGAAGGCAGCAGTCAATGGGCTAAGAATTCTTTGCGAACTTGGCAGGAATTGACCGTTCCCTTCCTGCAATTTCTGTATGCTGTATATTTAACATTGTTCAATTTGCTTTCTGTTTAATTGAATTATCTCTGGCAGCATGTTGCTTTGTATGTCAGGGGTGGCCAGCTCTTTGTACTGAGGTACATGCTCGTTCCTCCTGTATTTCTCATTTAACTACTAACAGGGTTACCATCTTTATATACAGGGCCGGCACTCCTGATGCTGAATTGGCAATTCAGACATTGTCCGCGTATTTTTCCTACTAATCTTTCAACTAGTATTTGTTGTAATTAAATTTGTGGCAAGCCATGGTGATTTAATAGAAATTTACATTCTTTGATTTTTTTAGTATTTTGATTAGAATTCTTGTTACTCTACCTAAGCAATCTTTTGTTTAGCAAATTTGCAAGGATTGATGCGGTATGCACAAATCCCACTGAACTTCTTGAGCGTTAGAGACAGAAATGATCTGTATATGAAAACTGGGGTATGTTGAAGCCAAACAGGCATCATGTGGATTTTTGGCTTCCATAAGTTGTGTAAAGGCTCGGTCAGCCAAGTACTTGGCTGACAAAGAGCGGCAACACCCGCAATGGTGAAGAGATGGAGGGAGGAAGTGCCAGTGTGCCACCTGTTCATAGGAAATACTGCGTGCCTAATGCCTATCGTTCTCCTGCGGCCCTGCCTAGTTTCCGGTGGAGGGAGATCTGAAGAGACTCTCCTCAATCATCAATAGGCGAAGTGGAAGATCCTCAATCTTGGACCACACGTGGGAGATGCCCATGAGGTCAGCAGGCCTACAGAGAATAGACCAGTGATTAGACATACAAGGAGATCCCTGATGAAATACAAATCGGGGTAGAGCAGGCTTTGTTTAAGAAAAGTTTGAAATTGCGTCTCTTCCATATGGACCAACATATGGTAGCTGATGTTCCTCCCTGCATACCAATCAACACTGGATTTTTAAATACACTGCTTTGAGTGGAGTACGAAAATAATCCAGTGTTAGGTCAATTCTTCAAGTATTTTCGTGCCCCAAACGGGCCTCTCTAGAAATTTTATGAGGTGGATGCTAAAAATTTTAAAATATTATCTAATATTTTTTTTTAGGTACAATAGCCGCCAACAAAATTAAAAAATAAAAAATAATATAGAGAATAAGGCACCAATACGTAGTTTTTTTTTGATGAAGTTTTTATAGATGAAGTTTTAAAATGGTGGGTCACGAAGATGGTCGTCCAGCCAGAAATGCTATTTACAGGACTACACTGATCTATAGATTTGGAAAAAAAAGAAGAAAAAAGGCATAAACATGAGGATGTGCTTGTCACATTTCTTCCAAGAAACGTGTACCCGTTTAACCACTTTTCTCCGGCTCCAGGGCTCGCTGGATCCACGATCCTGCTTTCGTATTAATCAGCCACCGCTTCGCCTCCCCTCCCAGCAGCAGTAAAGGCTCGGCTCTTTTTGTTTCCGTTCTTGACCCACGCCGGAGTTACGGTTCACGACAAGGAGGCCGCACAGCAGAACCGTTGCTACGAATCCAAAACCCCAACTCCCACTCCACCCTCCGCGGGGGAGGTAGCTCCGAGCGCCACCAGTCTCTTCCGTTCTTCCAAACCCCAAGCCTTCTCTTACGTTCTCCGACTATCTCTCATCCTCCTCCTCCCCGGATCCCGAGGAGGCGAAGAAGACGGGGTACCAGAAGTCCAAGAAAGGGGAGCCCATGGCGGCCGAGCTCGGGGGCGCCGACCCCCGAAACGAAGACCGCAAGAGCAAGAACAAGAAGAAGAAGCACAAGAAGATAGAAACAGAGGATGGAGATATCACCGATGGCGAGGAGGCGAAGAAAGAACAGAGCAGCAGCGGGAAGAAGAAGAAGAGGAAAGCCTCTGATGAGGAGAATAGCGACACCAGCTGTGATGCAGGAGAGCCGGTCGGTCACAAGGCAGTGGCAAATGGATCAGCTTTGAAGAAGCCGAGGCTGGTGTAGAAGAATGACGGGTGGCAGGGTGAGGGAGTGGGTGGTGGTGATGGGAATCCTAGTGCAGTGTCCAAGTTCAGGATCCCCAAGGCGAGGACCTGCGGGAGAAATTGAAGTCAAGGGGGATTGTATCGCTGTTCTCGATTCAGGCCAAGACCTTTGATGCCATTCTTGATGACTCTGACTTGGTCGGTCGGGCACGAACTGGTCAGGTGCGAATCATTTACCCATACTTTTTCACATTTGCATCTTAGTTGTCATTGCGGCCAGTGTCATGTTAAAAATTTTCTTTTCTTTTCTTTTTTCTTTTTTTTGATGTATTGATAAAACGATCAAGATGATACCGTTCTTTCGTTTTATCAAGAAAAATTACAGAACACTGGTTATGTGGGTAACCCAATTGCATTGCAAATTAAGCATTTGCTGGAGTGTCACCTAATTTTATAATTTGATGGGCGGGCAAGCCATTTGCAACCATTTTGTTAAAGCTGTTCTTATATGTATTGCCATGGACCTGAATGTACTGATCTTATGGATTAATTGGTTGCTAGTGATGCCCTTCCTCTGATGGGATAATTTTTGTTTCCCACTAGTTTTGAACTAAGAAGAAAGGAAGATGTGGCTATTTTTCTTTCTCTAAATTGCCCAGTAAATGAGAAGAAGAGACGGTTTCCTTTTACATATTTTCCTACAAACGTTATCATTTATTACGACAGGCACCATGTCCTCTGTCCTTAGCCATGGATGCTAGTGATCACCTAACTTGAAACTATGTTTTTTTGTATTTTGATGTGAATTCTTTTGAAGATCCTGGAATCCTGACATGCTTTCCTGATGAACAATATCTGGCTATCTGGAGAACTTTGAAGTTCTAGTTTAGCTGTTGCTTTGCATCACAGTTCACTATCAATCAGGGTTAAAATATTGACCTTATGGTTTTTGTTGGCCTTATATTTGCGGCATTTTAGATACTTGCTAGAAAGAATCTCGGTAAGGGACAAATTTGAGGTTATTGTCACGGTGGTGCATCAAGCCACATCCTGAGGGGAAAAACATTGAGAAGTAGTCCTTCACAAGATGTTGTTTCACATCCTATTTTCCTCCCATCTCTCCCAATAGATGTGTCTTATATCCTCAAAATCCTGTTAATCATGTCAATGCTGAACCTCTCGCCCCCTCTAAGATCTGCAAACTGGAAAAACCCTTTTAATAAGCAGAAAATTGTATTTTAGGTGCATTATATAAAAGCTTGATGTCATGATTCCTCTCCGTATTCATCTTTCTTAAGGTCCGTTGTTTAAAGCTAACAAGTGGTAATCCATGCTACCCCTCACTCTCATCTTCCTATTTAAGAAATAGTTATTGTCAGTTCCAACTAGTGCTTCAGACATGGCTGGGGAAAAAAACTGCACGGTTGTTAGGAACCAACTTCTAAAATTAATCTTGCTGCCTCGTGAAAAGAGTTTTTTTATTTCTAACAAGCCAATTCCTAATACATTTGGGCCCTACTTATGTTTGCCTAACCTCCCACACGCAGAAGAACACCTGAGTATCCACCCTGGAATTGCCTGATGAATGCTTTATTGCCTTGCCATGAGTCAGCAACTTCTTATCTGGTACTCCAGCCTAGGAAGTTACTTCTACTAGGTCAGCCTCAAAACAGTTTGTATCCTCATGTACCGTCCTGGTAAAAATTCAAATATGAAAGCCTTTTCAGCTGTTCTCGTCTGAAAAGGCTGCCACTTTTCTTGCTGTTCTCCCACTATAAAGTTTTTGAGTGAAACTTGACTTACTATCTTCTTGCTTGAAGCCAAGGATGCTTTTCTCTTTCTCTTTGACATTGATAAGTTGTCAATTGCTAAGGATGCAGTTGCACATGCACATGCTTGTGATTGCTGTATACTAAGCTGTGCATGATTGTTCATGTATAGCTGAACTATCAAATATCAAACTTCATATTTGTGTACCATCTTCACAAAGTATAAGTTATTGCTGGTTGTGATAATATCCTTCTCGAGCTGAAATTTAGCAGGCCATCATGTTGGATGCTAACACATAACATCTCATAAATATGCATGACTCTGCTGCCAAAAGTTATGTTATAGGTATGGAAGATAAAATTAGAAAACCTATATTTTCTTGGTTAAGGTGTGAGGAGGGTGCGCTAATACCGAGATAAGTCAGCATCCTTTATCTAGGATTTAAGCTTATGGTCCAATTTCAGTTGTCAAGTGATATTATATTTGCTTGTCTATCACTTTATCTGATTACAAGTCATAAATACGTCTATATCATGAGTCGATCTATTCAGTTCGATATATATCCTAGATGTTCTGTTAATGGTCTTTGGGTAGATCATCCAAAGTTTTAACATGCAAGAACTGTTGATAACCATCACTAGAATTCTTGGACATGATCAAACCTTGAGGTATACACTGTGGATAACTTTATGATCTTTAAGGATGGACATGCTTTGAACATTCATTTTGTAACTGACTCAACCAAACATGTCCTTCCTAAATCCTCACAGGCAAGCATGGTGGTTTTGCTGCAAATATTTAAACCTACTACACACTATTACTAACTTTAGCCATTAACAGCAAACACCATTGAAAGTTTCACAATCTTTGCAGTCCCAACTTTGTTTGCAGCCAAATATGTTTCTGATAACAGGAATTTACATAGTCCTTGTAGATTATTATTATATTTAAGCATCAAAGTGCCTGCCATTTCAGTGTTTGGTATTTCTGTACTTTTGATTTTCAATTTCCAGAGCACTTTCTAAATAATACTTAAGATGGTTTTTTTCTCCCATATTAAATTTGGAAGTTGCTCAATTATTTATTTATTTATTTACAATAAAGCTGATCGCTTGTTTTTTAATGTTTTCCCACATTATTTATTTATCTTACTATGAAGCTGATTGTCAGCATTTTGGAACAAGTTTTTTTTTTTTTTAATTTTTTCTTTTCTTTTCTTTTCTTTTTTTTTTCTTTTTTGTTTTTGGTCTTTGGTTTCATCATTTTGTTTCTGATTTTGACTCCATATCTAGATTGCTCTATGGATTGTGCGGACAAAGTATTTCCGATATGGAAGAGGACAATCAATTTTAGTGCTAGAAGGAAATAGTATAATATGACAAGCTGCAGTCCGGTAACCAATACATAGTTAATTCGGTTCTTGTCGTGTTGTAATTCATTCACTGTCAAGCATTACATCCATCCTGTGAATTTAGCTTTTCCTGACATCTACTATATATCCAGTCATATGCATCCAAGTTTTTAAGATAACCTTTTTAGTCACCATTTCATATGCAAAATCTACCACTCTCCTTTTTCAATCTGATGCACTGAATATCCTGATAGTAATGTTCTTGTCTTTTGTTTTCTTTCCCTTTTGTTACAAGCTACGCTTCATGCTTGCCTTTCTGTATTATCTATAGCAATTGAAGGAAGACTTTTTTCTTTATTTTTTCTTTGTCCACTTGCAATGATGGAATGGACACCTTTGCAATGATTATATGTTGAACAAAGCATACCAGTATTGTTGAGAGGGCTAGCTGTTTTTGATCATTATTTAGCAAAAATCTCTCATTTTTTTGGATTTACTGGTTTATTTTTTGAACTTGGCAGTTCACTAATCTGCTATTACAGTGATATTGTAATTTTTCTGTGACTTAAAGTTATCATGTCTCTCCATGTTTTGATGCATTGCCAGTAATTGACATATAATGTGCATATTTAGAGTTCAATAATGAGAAAGCTTGTATGATAATCTGACTGTATACCTAATTAAGATTCATCTGGTTTACAATATATGGATATCTGCATACTGTTAACTTTAAAGGAGTGATTTTTCTCATTACAATTCAGTATGTGCATATTGCATGTCCATTAGCATTATTGTCAGCGTACTGCATCCCATAGTTCAAATTTATGCTCTTGTAATTACTGTCCACTTATATATGACTTGCAATCTTTACAGGGCAAAACCTAGGCTTTTCTATTACCAATTTTGGAACTGTTAGTAAATGGACAGCACAAGACATCAAGAAAGACAGGCTACGGAAGGCCTCCACGTGTGCTGGTACTTCTGCCAACTAGAGAGTTTGCTAATCAGGTCTGTGAAGAATTTTCTGTTGAAACTGGAATTCTATTTTGTTTCTATTGGCAACTATTTCAGATCATTTTGCTTTCAGGTGTATGCTGAGTTTGAGGTTAATGGCGCAGCAGTGGGACTATCTGCATGCTATGTATATGGAGGTGCTCCTTATCAACCCCAAGAAACTGCACTGAAATGAGGGGTTGATATAGTTTTTGGAACACCCGGGAGAGTAAAAGTATTCTACTTTAAAAAAAAAATTTCAATGAATTTTCTGGTTGTTTACTGCTCATTGGTTAATTAACTTTTGACTTTTTCCTGGTGATGTGTTTATTTCCATGCTCACTTGCTGTAGGATCACATAGAGAGGGGAATGCTTGACTTGAAGTCACTGAAATTTTGTGTCATTGATGAAGCTGGTGAGATGCTGAATATGGGTTTTCTTGAAGATGTTGAGCTTATCCTTGGTATTGGTCTTCTTTTCGATAGCTTATAGAAGGCTCTTCTGTAGTTAATTAACTGGCCCAATTGTAGTCAAGTTGAAATGTCAGTATCAGACACCAAATAACACATTGGTATAATATATTGTCGTACTAAATTGAAAGATAATTAGTTTCTATACTACATTAAGCAACTTATATTTTCATAGTGTTATCTAATGGCATGGGTTGGAGTAATTTTTAATGCATCTGAAGCATTGCTGTTAATGATTATCTATTGTTGTACATGGTTGTAAATATGGATACCAAAATGATTATGCAGCTCTATGTGAAGTGTTATTTGGCTTTCTGCGAGGTTCAAATTGTCGATGAGTTTTATGGTATGTAAAGAACTAGCTTAGGACTTGCACATTGCAAGATAAAGCATCATGGGCTAGGTGGCTGCATATCAAATGCTTGTAACTAAAGTGGTTCTTAAGGAAAGAAGCAACTTCACTGTTGTAAGGGAGATGAAGAGTTCCATGGTTGCTTGTATACAAAAAAATACAGATTTATTTGATTAGATGAAGGCAGTACAGTTTCGATATACATGGGGAACATAAACATAGTAGGATTCAATTTTTTTGAATGTTTGATTGGTCATTTTTGCACATCATTGTGTTACAGACTACATAGTTGTGGCTTATGATTTTGATTTGACCTTAAGTTCAAGGTGTTCTCTATGTATATATGAAATTATAATGGAACTGGTGCATTCTTATAGTTTGAGTAGGCTGCATGTAGAGCTCAAAGCAGGTTTGGATAGGTCTGGTTTTGGCATGATCCAAGTTTGATTTATACCTGAATAGGGTCAAAAATTAATTCCAAGCCGGTTCCACTTTTATTTGCATTGGATTGGATTAAGTTTAATTTTTATTTTTCTGATATAACAGTTTTCTTTTTGGCTAGATTAGGTCAATGATAACCCAAGCACACTTTTATGAACATTTTCTAACTTTAGATTACTTAATTGTATTATAAACATATCATGCAAGAAGCCAGCAATTATAACAAGAATTGTAAACAGCCCATTCCACATGAGACTAATTAAAAATGACATGCAAATTACCAATTAGCATTAAGAATATAAAAGATGATTGACCATAAATTAGTATTATAGGGATGCTATTTTCTTATCCTCTAGGAGGGTCTAGGTGGCTAATGAAAGCCAAATCATATTAGTTTTGAATCAATTTGGATCCGAGTTAGGTCTTATCCTGTCCACATGGTGTCCATGTTAAAACTTTCAGTCCACACTCAATCCAAATGATTCCAGTTCAAATAGGATTCAGAAATTGTTGGGTCGGGTTAATGTTGGGATGATTATATTGGCAGCAGTCCTAGATGGGGTAAGCATGGATGCATTCTAATAATAACAGAATTTCACATATTAGTCAGTTGCATATGTTACTAGTCTTGGTGATAAGTTCTTTCCCTTTTTTGGTTTGCAGGGAAGGTTGAGGATGTAAGCGAAGTTCAGACGCTCCTCTTCAGTGCTACCTTGCCCGACTGGGTTAAAAAGGTCTTTTTCCCAACCTACCTTTGCCAGATTCAAGCATTCCTCATGATACACACACACACACACATGTATGTCTTTTTTATAAACATATCAACTATAGATGCCACTCTCGTGATATGTTTGATCTATTTCTTGCTGTCAGATTTCTGCGAGATTTCTGAAACCTAATAAACAAATTGTGGATCTTGTTGCGAATGAGAAATTGACGGCGAATGCTAGTGTCAGACACTTTGCCTTCCCTGTTCTTGTTCTGCAAGACCTCAAGTTATTCCAGATGTTATTCGTTCCTATAGCCGGTTTGTTACTTCTGTATTCATCTTTGACTTTTTTCTCTCTGTCTCCCTCCACCAATACAGTTTCATAATTGTTCCTTATGAAGTCATTCTGATTCTGTGGAGGCCGTACCATTATTTTCATGGAGACAAAGGAATCCACATCCAAACTTGCTGGTTTATTGTCTGGAGCGCAGGCTTTGCATGGGGGCATAATGCAGGCACTATGCGAAGTAAGTGTCACTGACAATAAAGGGCATAGAATCAAGTTCTGTGCACGTCAAGCACCTGGTTCATCTTAAACAGCATCACATCTTCCTCACCATCAGTGCTATTTTCTGAGAAAACTTTCCGTTCTTAATAGTCAGATATGATTTCATGCAGGTCATGGTCATTCTTGCTGGATTCAGATCTGGCAGATTCTTAGTTTTGGTGGCCACGAATGTGGCAGCACGGGGCTTGGACATCAATGATGTGCACTCGATTATTCAGGTTTTCATCTTTCTATTTAACAACATATATCAGAACATATCTTATAGATTTATAGCCCAGTCTAATCTTCGCAGAATTTTTTGGTGAGCTCAGAGCTCCATAAACTAGATCTATTACCCTTGACTTTGTTTATGTTGCAGTGCGAACCCCCCACGTGATGTTGAAGCCTATATTCATCGTTCAGGTAGAACAGGGAGGGCTGGTACAGAAACCCATGGTCTGGTTTTATATTGATCACCAGAGGTTGCTGTGTTACTAACAGTTGGATTAATTTTCTGGTAACACTGGAGTTGCTATCCTACTATATGAACCCAAGTATTCATATAGCATATGTCGGATAGAAAGGGAATCTGGTGTTAAGTTTGGGCACATATCTGCTCCTCAACCTGCTGATGTTTGCTGAATCTGCTGGTTCTGAAGCATCTGAAGCTATATTCAATGTATCGGACAGGTATGTCCTTGTTTTGTTTGTAGGGGATTAACTTTATAAATTTGAAACTGTTCATTGCTTGTGCTGAAATTCAATCGATTCCAGTATTCCGGTCACATGCAGAGCAACTGCTGAGTTCCTCTGGCTTGTCGGTGGTGGATTTACTTGCAAAAGCACTTGCAAAGGCTGCAGTGAGTCCCTTTTCTTTTAAGAAAAAACAGATATTACTATGAAGCTTGTGGAGAGTTTCAGTTAATTTCTTCAAGCGGGTTTGGTGATCTTTTGTTTGTTTTGCAGGGATACACTGATATTAAGAAGAGATCACTACTTTCATTCGTGGAGAATTATTCAACTTTACTCCATGCTGGAAAGCCCATCTACTCACCCTCGTAAATCTTGCATGCCTTAAAATTGTGAATGTTTAACATGTCCTTTACTTTGTATATTGATCAATTTTCCGCTGCACCCATGGTTGTCCCAAAAGCACTTTTCACAAGTATTTAACCAATGAACTGGCATTTATAGTGATCCAGTATCTCAGCACCTGCATATGAATAGTTGCTCTCAGACCTGATTCTGTTCTCCGGGTTCTAGGTTTGCTTATAGGCATCTTGAGGATATCTTGCCTGATGAAAAGGTTGAAAGGGTGAAGGGTCTTTCTCTTACAGCTGGAAAGGGTGCTGTGTTTGATGTGCCTGCTGATGATGTGGACTCATTCATCGCAGGTGTGCTTATCAAAATTGATCAATTTAGTTACTAATATATGTTAAAGTGATAATATTAAAGTTGAAACATGCTATGATATGTATTTTTCAAGTAGTTCGACTTCTGAAAATGAAGACCTAAACTACTTCTGGCGCTGGCTTTACTGTTGGTGAATCTTCAACCATGATATGGTGTTGCCCTTTGAAAGCAGCAGATTTTCGTGGCAATCCAGCACTATGAACTCGGGGCATGATTGCCTGGTTTTTGTACAAAAGAATGCCAATAGACCTATCGCATCTTCACTATTCTCGGGAAACTATGGTTGTGTTGGAAAAACTAAAATTAGTCAAAGCATGCAACTTACATTATGCTGTCAATCAGTCTTTAGTGATCAGAGAAATGATGTAGATTTTCAAATCAAGGAACGGGAGGCAGTGGAGGCAGAAATAGATCTGCCAGGAGGCATTAATATGTTCTAACAAAGAGTATAATCACCAATAAGGATTTACTGTAATATAGAAACTTTGGGGCAATATATGAACATAGGAAATGGCTACTTATGTATTTTTTCTTTTTGTTTTTTTTTTAAAAGCGGCCTTCAGGTTATCGAATGGGATCCAAATGGGTTCACTTTTGCAAGCTGTATACAGAATCCACTTAAGCACGACAGGTTTTGTTTTGATTACTAGGTTGAGTGGCAGACGTGTTTAATCTTTGTTGAGATCATCAAAATCTTGGGTGCCTCATTTTTATGGGTTCCTGCTCCATTCTTCTAACCGCGTCCTATTATTTGTATCTTGGATTATCTGTACACAGAGCCTGTAGCCTATCCAAATTTTTGATTAGTATGTTCAAATTTGAGATGGTGTATTGCCGAGGTGTTTTCATTTGTAATCTTCACAACGTACACATTTTCCTTTTCAATTATTACCGCAATACCAATATTTTGTGGTGTATTATCTTTTAGCTTCACTTTTACAATTACTTGTATTTCATTTTCTAGCCGAGAATTTTGTATTTGTACTATATTTCTTTATTATTTAGTAAATGAATAGGTTACACCCTCTCCTTATATCATCCTTTTTCTAGTTGAAAATTTTTATAAATACTTGTCTACGATCTCTTGGCTTTAATTGTATCCATCCAATTAATAGGTAGATGAGTGATACTCATTACAGAAGGAATTCTAGCTTTTGTGATTTGCAAACATTTCACATTCGAGAGGAAGAACCATGAGAATGTAGGATTATTGTCAACATGCTTAGTAGATAGGCGGCATATTGCTATCACAGTATGTCACGGTCTAAGTTGTTTCCTTTGCCCATGAGGGCAACAACTATGGAGAAACTGTTATCTACAAACCCCATCTTCAACCCTTTTCTTTTTACACGCTACACCTATCTTGCATTATCCTAGAGTCTGAGAGAACTCTATAATTATTGTAAGAGAGACATTGATTCCAAAGAATTGGAGTGCTTAATTGGGATTATTTAGCTGCTGCACTGCCGTGGGCAATGCCAATAGACCGCAGCTAAACGATTTTCTGGGATAACTAATCCACTAGATGCAGCTTAGAGAGGGGAAGAAGAAATGTATATCACGTTCAATCATATGTTCAAGCCACCTATTTCCAATGACTCAATGTTCGGGTCCTCAAACTAAGCATGTCCTCCTGTTCTTCGAGTATGGTTGGTTTCCTATTTGTTCTATATGAGTTTTGCTTAATTTTGTATAATTGGAGATTAGTTACCTATTTTTATTCCGCTGCTGCGGTGCCTATCTTCAATCTCTCTTCCTTCTTCCTTCTCATTTCATTATCTCGGGGAAATGATTAGTGAACTTTGATCACCATTTTCCTCGAAAATTATTGTTGATCAGTGGTTTCCAGCGGCCTATAACATTTTGCACTAGAAAATTTTCATTTCTAATACATTTTAGTATCTTTTTTTGTCCATCTAAAACTATAAAATATTTCTAAGAGAAAAATGGACATGTATTTTTTTTTTCTATTAGGAGGGGCTAATATCCATTTTTATGAACCCTATCTTCATGCAGTCACACCATCCAGAGGGATCGACTCTGATTGAAGTCTAACACCTGTCCCTGGCTCAAGTGATAAGGAATCATACCATCTGAACAGGGTTGCGAGTTCCATCAACTAATATCTTTTTAATTAGCTTGGCTTTAGAAGGAAGTCATTGGACTTATTAATGCAGAGATTTTGGATCTTAAAAAAAGAAAGCTGTAGAGCAACGCACCTCCCAACATGTCAGCAGCAAATTCTGGCAAACAAAATAAACATAGGTCAAAATTCAAACTTTGATTCCACAACTTGAGCTCCAAGCTAAAAGCCTACAACTTGAGCTCCAAGCACAAGGAGGAGGAACACACGGTCCGTAATAGTCTCCTACCAAATCTTAGAGTAGTATCGCGTCACGGGTGACGCTTGTCCAAGCCTGCTCCCTTCACCTCTATATATACTCACATCTGAAGCAGCTTCTAACCCACAACTACTATCAAATATTTTCCTTTGTTCCTACTTTCGAGAGAATATACGGAGAGAATGGCAGGAGGTCAGGAATTGAAGTTGTTGGGGTTGTGGGCGAGCC
>JAOXJJ010000481.1:11860973-11891490 GCA_025769935.1 Phoenix roebelenii
GGCGGCTCTCAGCGAGGGAGGGTGGGAGCTCTCAGCGAGGGAAAAGGAAGGGGGGACGGCGGCTCTCAGTGAGGGAGGGCGGCAGCTCTCAGTGAGGGAAAAGGAAGGGGGGGGCGGCGACTCTCAGTCTCAGCGAGGGAAGGGGGGTAGTCTTTAGTTTAGGGTTTCTCAAAATTTTTTAATGTATTATATCAGTGTTTTATAGCTGGGTTGGGCCGAACCGGGCCATGTTTAACAGTTTCCAAGTCAAGCCCGAGTTTTTTGGTTGGGCCGCTTTTCCTGCCCAGGCCCGACCAATGGGCCCTTTTTCAATACCCAAGCCCGAAAAATTTGGGCTGGGCTGGACGGGCTGGGCGGGCGAGAAGGACCGTGATCATCTCTAGTTCCTAGATTCTAAAAGCAAGTAGGCCAACCTCACAATTTGAGATTAGTCTTCAGGGTGGTCCACATACTTCTCACAAACGAACACTTGAGGAAGAGATGCGAAACAGGATCTAAATTTCCTCCACAAAGAGACCAGCCTGAGCTCACAGGCCCTCCTTTTTCGGCCGGTGAAGTCTACTCTTTAGAGCGAGCCAATGGAATTTGCCCTTGTGATGTCACCAGTGACGCAAACATGAAAGGAGGCAAATTAAGAAGCTAGGGCCCCACTTTTTGCAGGCTCTAAAAAGTCCTGCCATTAAAGTCAAGATACTGTATTAACTCACCACCCATGTGCATGACTGCAAGCTCTAAAAAGTCCTGCCATTAAAGTCAAGATATTGTATTAACTCCCCACCCATGTGCATGACGGTTACAACTCAAAAACTTTACCCAAAAATATTAACTAAAACTTATTATTTCTATTTCTGAATAGGGCACTCAAAATCTATTCAACAAATAATCAATGTCGAACTAAATATCCTCCTATACTTCTTTCATTTAAATTCTGACATCCTCGTCAGACTAAAGATCTAAATTCATTCAAATTTAATTGCAAGTATTACGATAGATCTGTAGTCAGCCTTAAAGAGCTCATGCTATAGTTTTATTTAGTCTACATAGGTTATAGGCCGGATCCATTTTGATACTATTTATCACAATTCAGGATCTTATAAAAAAAAAAGCTATGATTTGGATTTTGTGATCCTATATAAGTATCCAAAATCGGTTATTCGTTAAAAGAAATTATAAATAGAATCAAAAAGACTTAAATAATAACTTTTAGTCAGCTTTTTTTTTGGATAAAGTCCTAAGTTACAAGAATGACCCATGAATCCTTCCGAAGCATTATCTCCATGGCCTTGGTAGAAATTACGAAACCGCATGGAGGTAGAAGAAAGCGACAATGATGGCAGCAGCTTTGACCTTTTTGGCAGCCCGAGCCCATTAGCCATTAGATACTCGAATATCTCGCCGCCAATTTAGAAAATACTCGACCTGTTGCACTCCATCTCGTCTATATAGTCTAGATCAGATGAGGTCCGCAATCGCATGATTTTGGAGAGAATGGCAGCAGCTGGAGAGGAGGTGAAGTTGGTGGGTGGATGGGCAAGCCCCTTTGTGGTCAGGGTGGGGATCGCCCTCCACCTCAAGGGGGTGGGCTACGAGTTCTTGCAAGAGGAGTTCGGGAAAAAGAGCGAGATCCTCCTCAAGTCCAACCCTGTCTACAAGAAGATCCCCGTCCTCATCCACAATGGCAAGTCCATTTGTGAGTCCATGATCATCGTCGAGTACGTCGACGAGGTATGGGCCAGTGCAGGGCCTTCCATCCTCCCCGCCGACCCCTATGACCGCGCCATTGCTCGCTTCTGGGCTGCATACGTCGATGACAAGGTACAACTGATCAAAGCCAATTCTGTAATTATCATGAACATATCCAATGGTAGTCCAAGCAATACTTTTAAGTTTGTAGCTTTTAGTAGCTCTAAAGCTTATATTGTCTTCTTGGAGTAAACGTTACTGTAGGCATATATTTATCTTAGATACATAATTGCAAAACATTACCCCGGCCATCTCATGTGATCGTTACGTTAAGTTACGGATTTAGCTAAGTTGCATAAGATGAACTTTTCAAGTTCTGTGGTATCATATAATTCTTTTTGTTTGGATTTGTGATCTACCCCTCAAATTTAAAACCTAGCTATGAGGTAACTCATGATTTTGATGTTTTACTCAAAAAAAAAAATCAAAAAAAAAAAACTCATGATTTTGATGCTAACCAAAATTCGTTGTTTATTTATTTATTTTTTGACAATTCTGGAGACATAAATGGTCTTTCAAATACAAATAGGACTCACAATAGCATCACTCTGCGTTTCCCGAAGTCTTTTTACCTTGAACTTTTTAGTTTTCCTTCCTCTCATCTATTTTTCATTTTTCCTTCTGTAAAGGCGTTCTCGGTTTTTCTGTAGTTTCCTTCATCCATCAGGACAATAAGAGGATTAAACGAAGAGGCCAAGGCAGAAGCAACGGAACAAGTAGCTACTGCGCTTCAACTATTGGAAGATGCATTTGCAAAATGCAGCGAAGGAAAGGGCTTCTTTGGCGGGGAGACTATCGGCTATTTAGACATTGCCTTGGGGAGCTATTTGGGGTGGATAAAGGCGGTAGAGAAGATGGCAGGCTTCAAGGCATTAGATGAGGCAAAGACGCCTCTGTTGGCTGGATGGGCAGAGCGCTTTTGCTCTGATGATGCGGTAAAGGAAGTGATGCCTGAGGCAGACAAGCTCATAGAGTTCGCCAAGAAGATTCAAGCTATCATGAATGCTGCTCCTGCCCGCTGAAATATACATTTGTCAACTTATGGTAGATAATAATCATTGTAATTCTTGTAGTACCGTGCACACCTTCAAGCATTGCTTGATCTTGGCACAGGCGATGCACATGGAAAAGCATGGATGGTTTAATCATACGACGCATGTAGAGCGTGGGGTAATTTTCTTTATAATATGTTTATCATGATAAGAAATGTCAGCAGTTAATAGATGCATTTTTAGATGAGGTTCTAAGGATTAGATATAAATTGGTTGACCATGTGCAATAACATGTGTAATATCTGGTTGAGATATATAAGATGACCAACTAAATGGTGATAAAGTGCAGGATCTGACTATGGCTCCCCCACGGTGGTACTATATTTGACTTGTAGTTTCGATGGCGTATCCACATGCTTTGTATCTGGGCATGAGAGGAGAGATCTTGAGTATATTTGTGTTGTGGAAATAATAATCCTGGAGGAGAACAAGCAAGTTCAAGACCAAGAAAATGGTGAAGGACTCCCATATCTCTTGCTTTCCTTCCAGCTTCCAGCTTTGTCTTTCAACTACCCTCCAACCTGACCGTGGCACTGCCTTGTCTTCTTGCCAAGCCGAGCCTACTGCTTCAACCTCTTCTCGATGTGGCCTACCACTAACCCTAACCCTAGATCCCTTCCACCTTACTTTGGTGTCTCCCTTCGAGCTCATTGCCTCCACCTTCCTTCCAGCCTCGACCTCACTGCTTTACCCCCTACCACAATAGATCAAGAGGAGACGACGGTGGCTTTACTACCATCCCTCTTTTCGCTATATTCTAATCGGATTAGACCAGTATCGGGAGAAGAACAACGATGAGGAGGGCTCTCTATCTTAGTCATGCTGCGACCGGCCATGTGCACCTTTGTTCCAGAAAGAGGAAGACACCACTATTTTGATGAGGAAGATGAAAGGATCGAGGAATTTTTCTTCCCTTTTTATCCGGTCCAAATTGAGACGAAATAGGTGTAATATGCCATGGCCCACGATTAACCTTCCTATACTTTTTTTTGGATCAAACATCTCTTATCATAATCGAAGACAAATCATTCAATCTTTCTGTACGCATCCTATACCAAACCCAATACTTACATCTGATCACAATGCCTAGTAATCTTACACCAAAGCAATAAATTTATTTTTGCTACTTTGTCATGTCCCAAGAATTCATAACTTAAAAATCTGATATGTTTTTATCACAATCCCTAGTGATTTTAAGATTTTTGTCACAATCCCTATGATCTAAAATCTAAGCTATGATGCTATTCTATTATGTTCCGGACCGAGTGCTCGATCCAGAGCGTGACACTTTTAACGAGTTCTACTTTTGTATGAAGTCTTTTCTGTGATTTCATTGACTATAGATGTGTTTCTGAATCTGGTCTTCAAGTGGTATCGAAGATTTGTGCAGATCTCGAAGCAACCATGTGAAGGAATGTAAATTTTCCTTTCATGCGAAAGATACAACCCTGTCCCACATAAGATTGGTCCTTTGGTCTAATGATGGGCGATCCGAGACTCTGATCCCACTTCCCTTGAGTCCCTTAAACGAGGATTTCACCCCAAAAATCTTATGCGCAAACTAGAGCGCATCGAAGGCCCAAACTTTGACGAGTTTGGGCCTTCGATGCGCTTTGTGTGAAGCAGCTTACAAGGAATGGCAAGCAAATTGAGCATAATTTGGGCCTTTTCTATGTTCAGCCCGTGGCCTGCTGCTGTGAAGCGTAACGCTTTGTTTAGCCCTACCAGATGGACAACCAAAACAGACAAATGAATTGGAAAATAAATGTAGAATTCTTATTCAGCATTACTTTATGCTCCATTCCCTTATTCAGGATTTCTGCAATCTTAGTGGCTGTACAATTCTTTTTGATGAAGTTGTTCATTCTACATAAGCATGATCGATGAATAACGTTGCACTATTTTAGTTGCATTTTTAAAATACAAGAAAATTAAAATTTTTTGCACATTAATGATAAGTTACTGAGTACTAGTTTTAAGCTCATCTTATTTTTCTGTTGATAAGATAGAAATACTCTCTGAACATGTGATTAGCTGACACAAAATAAAAATATTAGCTAAGAGTATGTGCTAATATTGGTTTAATTTCGATTCTAAATAAGGATGTATGAGATCTATTTGGCAAAAAATTATGATCACATGTCCGACCTGATTTTATATTAAACATACTAAAATAATAAGCATTTAAATAAAATATATGATATAAAAGCACTCCAAATTTAAACATTAAATACCACCATTATTTTTTAATTACACTATAAGTAAAATTAACTATATTTTAGAGACTTTGTAAATATATATATATGTGTGTGTGTGTTGAGGTTATTAATATTTTGAATATTTTAAATAAAATAATTTTAAAAATATTATAAAGAATAAAATGAACTTATTTATTTTTTATTTTTTATCAAAGAAAAAATGATTGAAATTTTATGAAAGAAATAATTATTAGAATATTAAATATCACAACACATTTCGAACAAGTATATTTTGTAATACGAATAAGTTTTTAACAAGTACAAAAAACTTTAATTTTAATAAAGTAGGATGTTGCTATAGTGGCTAGGTGGCTTTCAATTAACCGCCAGTATTCTATTATTTCATTTCTACGGTCACATTTATTCTATTCCTTCACTCTTGGGCACTGCACATGCTTGGCATGGTCGATAATAACTGCACGTAACCCAACTACGAGACAAATTTGTGCAACAGTTTCAGGCATGACCGGAAAAGAAAGAAATACAAACACCTCTTCTTTCTCTCCTCTCCCCTCCCTCTGCAAACCTGAGCAAGTGATCACGGAGCCATGCATCGCTGTTCTTGAGGTGGCGCCTTGGCAGGATCTCTGATAACCTTATCATTGTTCCCGAGGGCGACGAGGTGGACAATGGAGGCATAGTTCTCGAGGACGATGGCCTCGCCGATGACTGCGCCAGCCAAGGTGGGTACTGTTGTAAAAATAATAGATGAAAGAAGGAAGAACTTATCAGTTGAGGCATGATTTCACTGTCCTTAAGAATAGATCGCGCTTCTCGGAGAATGAATCTGGGTGTAGCAGGTAATTTGTGCAACAGTTTCAGGCATGACCGGAAAAGAAAGAAATACAAACACCTCTTCTTTCTCTCCTCTCCCCTCCCTCTGCAAACCTGAGCAAGTGATCACGGAGCCATGCATCGCTGTTCTTGAGGTGGCGCCTTGGCAGGATCTCTGATAACCTTATCATTGTTCCCGAGGGCGACGAGGTGGACAATGGAGGCATAGTTCTCGAGGACGATGGCCTCGCCGATGACTGCGCCAGCCAAGGTGGGTACTGTTGTAAAAATAATAGATGAAAGAAGGAAGAACTTATCAGTTGAGGCATGATTTCACTGTCCTTAAGAATAGATCGCGCTCCTCGGAGAATGAATCTGGGTGTAGCAGGTAATGGCGGCCTATCCTCCAGGATACAACAACTGGATCACTTCAAGCGTACACTCGCAGATGCAGTTATTCTGTCGAACAGCCCAGAACCGCTCAGGAAGACAGAACAGAGGAGAGTATTCTCGGGAACATAGAAAATAGAGGAAGGCTCTCGGAAAATCAGAGAGAGGATAAGATTTCTCTTATCTTAATCAACGGATATGATAGGGTTTAAAAAGAAAGGAAGAGGCGTTTTTAAAAGACACGGCGTTTTACCAAGTGACAAAAACAAAATAGCACAATCGAGCGCAACGCGCCCGATTAAACGTTTCCGGATCGAATTCGCCAATTTTGGCTTGGACCTCTATTGGGCTCATGCACATGTGGGCTACTTACTTTCTTTGCTTCACCAAGTTAAAAGGTTGAATACTACATAAAGACCGTTTGAGTTTTATCTCTTTCCAATGTAGGACTAAAGAAAGTACATTAGACAAAAGGCAAAAGACAAAGAAGGGCAGAATTGAAATTTTGAAATATTCCAACAGGTACTACTTCATGGATATCGAGGCGACTCTGTCAGCAGTGTGAGGCTGAACGCTGAGGGCGAGAGGGGAAGCTGAACTGGTCCTAGAAATTAAGGTGAGTGATATGATCTATTTAGAGTTTAGGAAGCCCTCTTCTTTGAGGAGGCAGCAAGAGGCATAGGCGGCGTCGCAGTGCGGACAAGGAGATCGGTGATGGCGGTCACAGAAACAAAAGGGTGGGCGGAGATGGGTTGGTGCATGGAAGATGGTTCTTCATTAAATATCGCGTGGCCCATGCACGCCAATCCTCTCCAGTAGTTACCAAGACTTCGATGTATTTCTTGGGTACTTTAGCGCACAGGATCTGGTTGGCTGGCTATAGCTGGTGTAGCCCATGCGGGCATCATGTTCTGCTCTGAACTGGCGTTCAATGTACATCTAGTTTTTTGCTAAGCAACCAGGACCCTCTATGGTCGGCCGCTATCTAAAGATTGATAGCTATTAAATAACCCGCGCGGTGTATGGCATGCTGCATGCTCGTGAATCATTTTCTTTGATAGCCATTTATGATTTATCTCTTGATGGCATCCATCCAGAACTATATAATAGCTGCGCACAGACTGCAGAGAATAGAGGCTATTTACTAAGCCAATAGAACTACACCTAGTTTGCCACTCCCTTCGGATCCTGTTTTAATTAAATTCTGATCCCGTTTAATTAGAACCCATATTTGGCAAATATCCCTTGAAATTAGTAAATTCTGATTACTTGAAGGGCATTAAGGTAATTTTGTAGCAGTGAAGAGTTACCGGATGTAACCACCTGCGGCGTTTGGTCCCTGGAGAAGGCTATAAATAACCTGTTATACCCCTTCTCAAATACACGCATTAAGAGTTTTTTCTCCAAAAGATCTTTCGTTAATCTCTGTTGATCGCGGTTGCGGATCAGATTGCACATATCTCGAAGTTTCAAGATGCATGGATTTAGAGAGTCAAGGTATATATGATTTATGATTCATTAAGTATAATTATTCCATCAACTCCTCCTCCTTAAAAAAAGCTTAAGAACAAAATGAAAGAAAAGATGATGAAAACCGGAAAGAGATGGGGGGCCTATCGGCTGGTTTGTCGATAAGAGCTGCATATTTGGAGAATTGGTGTTCATCCTTGAGTTGCTTTATTTAAGCCAGAAGGTCTATCAGCTCGAAGGATCGATTAGATTTGGAGAATTGTTCGTCCCCGAGTTGTGGAAAATAGCATGGAATCGGGTCCTTTATCGTGATTCTTTATATCAGCTTAGTCTCTATATCCCAAACCATTGTGGCATATGCCTTGAAATAGAGAGGACCATTTCTCATGTTATTTTGGACTGCAAGTTGGCCACCTAGATTGGAGACAGGATTCTTTTACTGATGCTATAATTATTCCAACACGTTCGTTGGATGCCTTTCTTAAAAAAATTAAAGAGAAATCCTTGAGAGGAATCAAAGCGCCTTGGTTATTCTGAAGTCGTATATTGCATAACATATATGAATGGCCCGAAATGATCACATCTTCCTTACTAATTTTTGGAACCCTAGAGTGATACTCATGAGAGCCACCATCTAAGCCTATGAATATGTCCAAATGGTTACATCAAATAGATCTTTGATGGTTAGGAAAATTTATGGTTCCTATTCTGCAAACTCTGCTTCTCGCATATGATTTACTTAACTTGGGAGCCACCACTCTCTAGTTTTCTCAGAATTAATTTTGATGGCAGTGCTCAAAATAAGGATGAGTTTGGGCGGAGCAGGCTATATTATCAGAAGTATTACTGGTGCATTGATTGCAGCAAGTGATGTTCATTTATTTTATACTACAATTTCTATGGCAGAATTGTGTACCGTATGGAAAGGTTTGAAATATGCCTTGAACATTCTTTCTAAAGGTTTCTCATATTATACTTGCAAGCGACTTTCTAATGGGTGTTAGGTAGTTATCTAATTTATCATCCTCAAAGACTAGTTCTCATCCTCTAATTAGTGTTGTTGGAGAATGGGAAAAATTATCTATATCTATAGAGAAGTCAACAATGCTGGAGACTGGATGGCATAGTATATATGTGGCTAATCATGCTGGAAGTATCTTGTGGACTACTATGTTAGATATTTCTTCTAATTTGTTAAACATTTTATTTGCTGATACCTATGGATGTATTTATAATTGATTAGTATAATAAATTTATTTTTATCAAAAAAAAGAGAGAGATATCCAAATATATGTATATATATTATTTGTATTATTATCAGGTTTATTTAGGGGTAGCAAAATATGATCCCGTGTTCGACCCGCCATAAACAAGTTTGGGTTTGGCCTAAACAGATTCGGGTCGTAAACAGGTCGACCCGTTTAACCTGTTTATTAATTGGATCGGATACGAGTTTTAGATGTCTGACCCATTTAAACCGTTTAACCCGTTTAACTGTTGGGCAGGTTAAACAGGTCTAAACAGGTTAAACGGGTTAAATGGGTTAAACAAGTCTAAACAGGTTAAACGGATCTAAACAGGTCTAAACAGGTCGGATTGGACATGTTAAACAGGTTGGGTTGGGCAGGTTAAATGGGTCGGGTTGGGCAAACAGGTTAAACAGGTCGGGTCGGATTGGGCAAATAGGTTACATGTTTATTAAACAGGTTAAACGGGTCGGGTCGGGTTACATGTTTAATAAACAGGTCGGGTTCAGGTTGTAATTTCTGACCTGTTTAACAAACATGTCGGGTTCAGATTTATGATTTTCTGATCCGACCTGCATGTGATCCGATCCGTTTATGATCCGATCCGATCCGATTGCCACTCCTAGATTTATTCAATTGGACACGATCTTATAATGCCACGCGGCCCATGCCAGCTGGCTCATCGATCTTGGGCTCTTGAGGCCGGCCTTGAACTGGTGCCATAACTAGACCTCGCAGCACGACATCTTGAAACGGGTCGTTGGTGAAGAATGTGGTCGTTAATTATGGGTTGGCTGGTGCATTGATGTCGGTACTCGTGTGGGTTGGGGTAGCTATGAATTTCCCAACCGCCTCCGAACCGAGTTAAGATGGCCAGGAGCCAGACTGCGGGACCGCATGTGAGGTGGGCCCCCCTACCCACATCTCATTGACCAGTACGGTGGTGGATGTAATTTCCTGCTGCATTCATGAAGATTTCACGTATAGTATTTTTAATGCGTACCGCCGGTCAGTAAAGAATAAAACAATAGTGAAAAATCTCAATCCAACCGGGAAGCAGTAGAGATAAAAAAAAAAAAATTATATCCCACGCATCAGTGGATCAAACGTAGCCATATACCATAGTATTCATCAAAGATATATTATTATTGAACGATCAACAAAACAAGCACATAATAAATAAAAACCGTAAAAATATATCTCAATAATTGATATGATGCATGGCCATATGATGCATTCTATGCATAATATAATTTCTGAAGAAGAAAGGAAAAGAGAGTCGGGAAGTCAATTTGTCCGTATTAGTTCGCTGTTAGATTTGATGGACTTGATCCAACTAATAATTTTTCGTAAAGCTAAGATGGTAGGATCAAATGCTTTGTCAGATGGGGAAACCTTGCTTTGGATTGTCTACAAATGTGGAGTAATGGAGGCACAACTCCTTAGTTGACTGCTGCATTAAATTTTCATCGGCATAAAACTTTCATACTTGTTAATAGCAATTGCATGTGGAATTTTTTTGACATGTTTCTAAGTGTATATGATGTTGAAGTTTTAATTAAATAAAATGAAATTTTCTTATTTCCTAATCTTTAATTGTTTAAGATATTTTAAAATATTCTTTTATGAAACATCTCTTTCAAAAGAGTTATGACCCTTGGAAAAAGAACGTTAGCATCTGCAAAAAATACGGTGTTTCTGAAATATTATGGAACCATCGTATCGTTTCGATTTTCGGATAGAGACTATAAATAAACTCCTCCGTGATTAATCCTAATCCAATCCAATCTTTCTCTCTTTCTCATTGGTACTCTGTTTTCTGAGAGTTTTTTTTACAGACAGAATTCTTTTACTCTTCAACTTTCTGCTTTTTGTCTGTGCTTCTTCTTTTTTTTTCTTTTCTGAGCATCTGAAAGAATCGATCGGGTCAAGCCTCCCAACGATTGTGCTCGTTAGACGAGGATCGGGTTATTGTACCTTGAGGACGAAATCGCTACAAACACACATGTAGAGTATGAATCATATTCTTAGGACAGTGTATATTGTACATCTTGATCCAGACAAGCTCTTTTCAATCTTCTGATTTTAGTTTTTTATAATACTTTTATAAAATAAAAATATAACAATCTCTAGGCAAAATATTTTCAATAGTCTGAGAACGTGATTCGAAGTTACACTAGAAATTGCTACCTGATCGTTTATCAAATTTAGTTTAATTGCATAGTATTAAATTTGGTTTTAATTATATAAAATTAGAAAGTTGTAATTTTTTTTATAGAAATCAGTCCTTTTAGAAAGTCATATTGCTCTGAAAATTATGCAAATGGATTTTTTGCAACTTTAAAAACCATATAGATTTTTTTTGCAGATTTAAAATATTTGCAGAATTTTTCTGCAACTTTAAATTCTGTGCAAAAATTTCACGAATAGGATTTTTAATGTGTATTGCCAATCAGTAAAGAATAAAACAATACTGAAAAATCCCAATCCAACCAGAAAGCAATGTAGATAAAAAAAATTATATCCCATGCACCGGTCGGTCAACGAAACCGTATACCATACTAATCATCAAGATATATTATTATCGGTCGACCACTGAAACAAGCGCATTGTGCATAACATGCAGAATATAATTTTTGAAGAAGAAAGGAAAAGAGAACCAGAAGGTCAATTTGTCTTCCACCTTTAGGTTGGTGGACTTGATCCAACTAATAATTTTCCGTGAGCTGAGATACTAAAAAACAAATGTTTTATCAGATGGGCAAACCTTGTTTTGGACTGTCTACAGGTGTGGTGTAATGGAGGTGCAACTCCTTGGTTGACCGCTGCATTAAATTTCTATCGACATAAAACTTTCATACTTGTTAATGACAATTGCGTGTGCAGTTTTTTGACCTGTTTCTAAGTGTATATGAAACAGGGACGACTGTATACGAAATTAGTTGTGTACAAGCCACAAGCTTTACCATGGACTGGGACCATAAGTAAAATAGTCTATACAATCTACATATAAAAGTATAATCAAACAAAGCACTACAAGACTAGGTGTTGAGCTCCCCCTGTTTGCAAGAGTCGCTTATTTTTTCTGCATTACTTGTCATTTTGTTGAGTCATTTGCCAATATCCCAATTCAATCTGAATGGCTTTTTTTGTTTTCCGGAGAAAGAATTTGAATGGCTCTTCTAGGACTCGTTTGGTTCGCGGGAAAAGAAGAAAGAAAAGTGTGGTCAACGAAAAAGTAATAAGATGCCTCTTATTTCATTGGAGTTTTTAAAGGAGAGAGACGGAAAAGTTGTATTTCCATAGGAATATGATTCCCACATTTTATGGAAAAGTAACTTTCATGTCCTATGTTTCTCACGGAAAAGTTACTTTTTCCATAAGCCGGGAATCACTTCATTTTACTCCATTTTTATTTTTTTCCCTAAAAATACCCTTTAGCATTAAAAAGGTATCAAAAACCTAATTTTTATTAACGGTATAATAGGAATTACATATAACTTTTTCAGAAAAGTAGATGGTTAACCAAACATAAGCACTCTAGAAATATGTCACTTTTTCATGGCCAACCAAACATGCCAAAAGTACTTTCCCAGATATCCTCTTTCTAGAAATCTGCTTTACATGAATTATATTTCTAGATGGAAAAATGTTTTCCGCGAACCAAATGAGCCTCTAAAGTTCTTAGTGGGCATCCACTTGACGTGCATCTCAACCCCACTCCGACTAAAACACAGTGTTTTACTGTACTAGTTAAGATGATTTTAAGGCTCTGTCTCACTTCAGGAGATCCACCGAACGGATATTAATCACTGAAATTAGAATGCCATAAATTGTCCTTTCAGAGGAATTCAACATTAATCTCAAATTTTCAGGATTATAGATTCCTGGACTTCTGTGAATGAAAAGGGTTTCTTCCCTCCACGTAATATTCTCTTTTCTCACAATTACTCTGAATTAAGTTTAATCATTGGGTTGCTCGTATGGTCGTCCAAATAACTTTTTTATAAAAAAAAAAGAAAGAAAAATGTAGCGTTGCTATGCTAACAAATAACTTTTTTTTACAACCAATGCTTACGTATTCACAGGAAGCACGAAAGTGATGGTATGGAAAGAGGGAGAAATTTATTGTCAATATTATGGTTGGGTTACCAAAACAATTAAGTGGTTCTTATATGCTGCTTATCAGTGTAAACCGAGAGTTTCCACAAAAGTAGGAATTAGCTATGTATGTGAATCACGCATCCATACATGGAATGGGACCAATGGGGTATTGATCGACAGTTTTATAAAAATTTGCTTCGCCTCAATCTGATAGGGTCCTTATCAAGTGAGCCCTTTTCAGCACGAGCATGCTTCTTGTAAACACATAGGTGATCTGCATAAATGGATGAAAGAATCTATGTATGTGAGATGGTAGCTTTCACCCATCAATTATAAGAAGGAAAGTGCTTGTAAAACCATTTTATGTAATTCCAAACTATATGACCAGTAATATGTGTAATTTCTCCATCTTTTTTTTTGCTGAATTTATTGTAATCTTTTGTCCGAAGGCCTGCTAATTAATATACATGAAGTTATAAGTATTGTAATCTTTTTTTCCTAAGGCCGTTTAATTAATAATAACCAATGATATGCTAGTGTTGCTAGTGTTATTACAGCTACATAGCAGTCAAATAGGAAAAAAGCAAACAAGTTCTCGACTACTTCAAATGTAGAAATATGAGGAATTTTGCAAGGTAGTAATATTTTCGGAACCATGCGCTCTGAATCATAGATGTGTCTCTCGCACCCCTGAGCACTCCTCCTGTAGATGCGTCAAGCTCACCAGTATCAGACGACTAGGGCAATTGCCTGGACCACTCCCTAGCTATTGTTATGATTCTTTAAATTAGACTTCCCTTTATGGTGCCTTCAATGTATTATTCTAATTGAACAGTAGTATAATGCTTCGACACCCAAGATTTCTTGGTTTTCTAAGATTTATTACTTGACATGGTTTAGCTTTGAAAAAGGACAAGCCTATTACGAATGTACTTCATCTGAAATCTTTTCAATATACTCGTTTTACAAATTCTAAAACAAAGGATATACAACACAACCTGTTGTTCTATCCATTTGTAATCTAGGTGTTCTAAAAAGTATAGGATTTTTATTTGGCTGAATTGAATTACTGAATAAGAAGATATAGATACAAGTAAATTATTATCCTCTTTGTCATGCAAGCCGTCTCCATTGACAATATTCTAGGACTCGTTTGATTCACCCAAACAAATGTGGTCGATGGAAAAACAAAGGAAACTTGTTTAGTTGAAATTTTCAAAAGAAAAATAGTATTCCTATAAACCATGAGAAGCATAAAAAAGCTACTTTTCCACCGGTTAAAAATTAAAATATTTTTTCTTTCAAAATTATCTTTAAGACATCAAAATCAACGGATAAGGTATTTCTCTTTATTAATAGTATAATACATATTTCACACAATTTTTTCAGAAAAATAAATGCTGAACCAAATATAAACCATTTTACAATGACCACTTTTTTACGGTCAACAAAACATGCCAAAATTATTTTTTGGGGCATTATATTTCCAAAAATCAAATTTTTAGAAAAATATTTTGTTGATTTTTTTTTTCACCAACCAAACGAATCTCTAGTTGTCTCTCTATCTCTTTGTATGGAGTATTTTTAAGACCTTTTGCAAGGTGAACGTGATAAGGTGGCATTCTTTTAGAGAGCTTAGTATGGTATTGCAGCTCTGCTTGGTCAAGCGGCTTCTTCCCTCCTTCCACCTACCGATCATTGTTGTCTCATGTGCATTTTGGAGGGGGTGAAATGGTAGTATCTTTAGCCACTAACAGTAAGATAGAGATGAGGAATGCTCTTTTTTTGATTTATTCATGGGACCACATTATCTAAATTAGACAAAAAAAAAATTAGATACTGGTCCCATCAATCTAACTCCGCGCTCCAGGGCCTCATCAACATCAAAGCACCATTACTTCTGGATGCGAGCTGAGCTGAACACCGTCCTCTTCGCTGGAGCACTCCATCAAACCCAATAGTTTGCCAGACCTGGACCGGTGCACCCAAATGAATAGCCATCAATTTCCCAGCACCCACAAGCACCTACCACCTTTATTACGGCCTACAGGGAGAAAGCAGCCATTCACATGCTAGTCCCATTAAAAATACCACATTCCTCTTCGTACTGCTCCCTGCTTTTATCCACCGCTCTTCAGTCTCGCAGCATCTCGCTGGCGATGGCCGGAAGAAGAACACCGACAACCAGATGGCTATCCCTCTGCGTAGCAGCACTCCATCTAACCCTCTCTCTTTGCACCACCACACCACCCAAGCCTCCTCCCAGGACATACATCATCCACATGGCCAAGTCCGAGATGCCCCAAATCTTCACTCATCGTCTCCAATGGTATGCCTCCACCATCAAGTCTGTAACAAGTTCCCCCAAGCTAGAATCAGTAGCAGAAGAAGAGGAAGACCCAGCTGAAAGGATTATCTACAGTTATGAAAATGCCTTCCACGGCTTTGCCGCGAAGCTCACCGAAGATGAAGCCGAGAAGCTGGAAAGCATCCCCGGCGTGGCCGCTGTGCTCCCGGAGACAATCTATCGACTCCACACAACGAGGAGCCCGGAATTCCTTGGCATCACCGGCGAAAGCAACAGCATGTGGTCGGCAGCCCTCTCCGATCACGACGTCATCGTCGGCATCCTTGACACCGGAATCTGGCCCGAAAGCCCGAGTTTCAGTGACGGGGGCATGACCGCCGTCCCACTCCGATGGAGAGGCGCCTGCGAGACCGGTCGAGGATTCACCGCAAAGAACTGCAACCAAAAACTTGTCGGTGCCCGGATATTTTACCGGGGCTACGAGGCCTCCTCGGGGGCCATCGACGAGAGGAGCGAGTTCAAGTCCCCCAGGGACCAGGACGGGCACGGGACCCACACGGCGGCCACGGTCGCGGGCGCGCCCGTGCGGGGCGCCAACCTCCTCGGCTACGCCAGGGGCACCGCCCGCGGGATGGCGCCGCGCGCGCGGGTGGCGGTCTACAAGGTGTGCTGGACCGGCGGGTGCTTCAGCTCCGACATCCTGGCCGCCGTGGACCGGGCGGTGGCCGACGGTGTGGACGTCCTCTCCATCTCCCTTGGCGGCGGGATCTCCACCTACTACCGCGATAGCCTCTCGGTGGCTGCCTTCGGGGCCATGGAGATGGGGGTGTTCGTCGCCTGCTCGGCCGGCAACGGCGGGCCGGAGCCCATCAGCCTCACCAACGTGTCCCCCTGGATCGCCACGGTGGGGGCCAGCACCATGGATAGAGACTTCCCGGCTCCTGTTAGGCTGGGAAACGGGATGAATTTAACTGGTGTGTCGCTCTACAAGGGCCGGAGGAATCTCTCCCCGCGGAGGCAGTATCCTTTGGTTTATATGGGCGGCAATACTAGCATTCCGGACCCGAGGTCCCTTTGTCTGGAGGGGACGTTGCATCCGGACGTAGTGGCCGGAAAGATCGTGATATGCGACCGTGGAATCAGCCCACGGGTGCAGAAGGGTCAGGTGGTGAAGGACGCGGGGGGATTGGGTATGATACTGGCAAACACCGACGCTAACGGTGAGGAGCTCGTGGCTGACAGCCACCTCTTGCCGGCTGTTGCCGTCGGAGAGGCTGCTGGAAAAGCGATCAAGCAGTATAGCAACGTTGGCTCCCATCCCACCGCGACTATGACATTCGAGGGGACCAAGGTTGGAATCCGGCCGTCGCCGGTGGTGGCGGCGTTCTCTTCCAGAGGGCCGAATATCCTCACCCTGGAAATTCTCAAGCCGGATGTCGTGGCGCCGGGTGTGAACATTCTTGCGGCGTGGAGTGGTGATGCGAGCCCGTCGAGCTTGCTTGCCGATCACCGGCGAGTCAGGTTCAACATCCTGTCCGGGACCTCGATGTCGTGCCCGCATGTCGGAGGGGTTGCTGCATTGCTCAAGGCCAGCCATCCGGATTGGAGCCCAGCTGCCATAAAATCAGCTCTCATGACCACTGCCTACACTCACGACAACACCTTCAGACCTCTCAAGGATGCTGCAACTGGTGCGCCTTCGACCCCCTACGATCATGGCGCCGGCCACATACGTCCAGCCAAGGCCGTAGACCCTGGTCTGATCTACGACATCAGCCCCGACGACTACTTCGAATTTCTCTGCACTCAGAAGTTGACACCGTTGCAGCTCAAGGTCTTTTCCAAGTCCTCAAACCGGACCTGCAAGCACAGACTAGCATCACCAGGGGATCTCAACTACCCAGCCATATCAGCTGTCTTCAGGGAGCAACCGGCTCCTGCGTTGACGCTGCATAGAACTGTCACAAACGTTGGCCCTCCAGTTTCCACGTACCATGTGAGGGTCACACCATTCCGTGGCGTGGATGTGGCGGTAGAGCCCAAGACCCTGCACTTCACTCACCAGAGCCAGAAGCTATCTTACAAGGTTACCTTCAGAACGAAATCCCCCCAGCCAATGCCTGGCTTCGGAGCCCTGATATGGAGTGACGGTATTCATTTGGTTCGGAGCCCAGTTGCAGTAACGTGGCTGGCACCGCTGTAAACCATTCTGCCGGGTGAGCTTGATCCAGGATACGACCAAGCATCCCACCATGGGCAAGAGAATCATCGATTGGGTAGAAGAGATCGGTTGACAAAATTTTATCTGTGCATTAATGAAAATCTAATGAGTTTGTGGAGCTTATCCTGTTTAAATTGCAAGTCGTAGCTTTTTAAATTGCAAGTCAGTAAGTCATGGTCCATCAAAAGCTTGTAGTTGGCAGATTATCTCATGATTCGTTTTTATGTAAGCTACGGAACAGCAACGTTCAAGAAAGAAAAACCTTTTTAACTTGTATAGCATAACCAGCCACCAGGCCTAGCTCGAGCTTCACACCACCACATGTGCATATCTTTTTGTAGTTCACAACAACTCCTGCGCTACTCGCCATGACCACAGCTGCAACGCCTGAGTCTGATTTGTATTCAGTTTCATAAACCACAATAGAACGACGAATAAGATCAACAACTCTAATCATCTGTTTAGCACCCATGAAGTGGGCTTCACCTGTCTCACTAGGTTCTATTGTTCCCGGGTCACCCAGCGGGCGGTACATGATAGAAAACTGATTAGCAAATAGCAATGCATCATAAAATACATCCAATGTCAATACTTCCATAGCAAGAAAGAAAAAAAAACAGATATAGTAATTTCTTAAAGAGCAAATTTATATTGAAGTGCTTCAATAGAGCACGTCAGACCTATATGATGCTGGGTGGTTCACAATTTCATGATTGTTTCCCATGTTGACATGCAGATTGCTATATGATCAAGATAGAATCATTATATAGAATTCAGAAGCGGCAAACTTTCAGTTTAAGAACATATGTAGAAGAGTGAGAAGAGATAAGAGGGAGCTGCATGATGGGTTGGTGGTTAAGCTACTTGTTTGCTCTTTTGGCAGGTCATGATTTCATGGTGCGCACACGAGGGGTATAATTGTAGGTTTGTTCATTAGCGCATGAAAAGAGAGGTTTTTCACCATGTCAGGTCAGGCCAGACTAGAAGACAGCATTTGTAGCTCCTAGAGTACCACTACTTTTATTATTTTCAGGGAGCGGGGTTAGAGATGGGTTCATAAATCCAACTTTCTGACAGACTTATTAATCGCCCAAACATAATGTCAGCCCCTGAAAGAAAGAATCTCCGACCACATGGATGCCACACTCAAAATATCTGATACACAAGTGACTATATATTTTGGAAATGACATCAACGCCTCCTGTAAGTTCTCATCGCCTTTGGAATGGTTGTTTGAGGGGAGATGCTAGAAATACAACGCTAGAACCCTAGTTACAAGCCTTCAATTATTGGTTTTATATCCCAAGAAGCCTATATCCTGCGAATCCAGCGGTTGTCCACATCCCTTGCTGTTATCACCACCCAAGCACCACAAATTATTCAGCAAATAACCATTTTAACTTGAGCATCTGTCCGGTCATTGCCTTCAAACAAGTTAGTAGATCTTCTGACAGATACAACTAGCACGTTGTAATTTCAAAATACGCTTAATCTCCAAGAAGATATAGCCCAAAAATAATATGAAAAAGTAGTCCAATCGATGAATTCTATTTCTCTTATCTACACAATCATCATGATAATTATGACATTTTCCATACCAGCTCTTCCATTTTGTGCCCTCATAAATGGTTCTAGTAATTTCACATGGAAGGGTCCTCCTGAGAAACCTTTTGACCCCAATCCAATCTGCTGCACCAGCACCTCCACAGGGCTCGCTTGCCACCTTCAAAGGGCGCACACAGTAAAAGTTTGATGTGATTCAACAGTATCCGATGCACTAAATAATAGAAGTGCTGGAGGACCATACTTTTAGGTCCATAGATAAAATATGTTTTCCACATTTTTCACTCCTTGCATTGGAAAAGATTAAGTGTAATTAGCAAAAGTAGGAACTGCATTCAGGTAGAAGTAATTTTCAATAATTTAACTATCTACCTTAAGCACCACTAGCCATAAAAGAGTGTTAACTATCATCCTGTTTGACTCCAGGTAGAAGTAATTTTCAATAATTTATTGTAAAAAGGGTGCAATTTGGGGTGTGTAGTGTTCAATGGATCTGAGCAATCTGATGTATGGGAGACTATGTAGATACCTATTTAACCTTGGACCTTGGGTTCAGCTAGGGTGAAAAAAATATTTAGACAATTTCATGTGAGACAGGGTTCATGTAGAGGCCCAAGAAAACCCAACGACATTGATATTGCACAGAGCTCCCACCTAACACACCCTAAATTTAAAGATAGATGTCATCACAAATTTATAAAAAGCCACGCAAATCTGAAAACAGAACTGCTAGATCCAAGTCTACAATCTACATGCAATTCCTTGGCTGGGTCGAGTATGCATGTAGAGAGACCAAACTAGGGCAGACTTAAATGATCCAAGTTACCAGTAAATATTAATTCAACTTTACTGAGACAGACTGAAACTTGTAGTTAGAAAAATATGGTAACCCCATTTAACTGTTTACTAAATGCTTAGAAAAATGGGAAAATGTTAATATTCTGCGACAAGTAAAATCCTGGTGAGGGTGGGGCTTGAAGGCAGGTCCTTGGTACCAATCCATGCTAGTCGCCTCCCTCAATGCAATGTAGATGCTAATAGAAGGCTGCAGTCCTATTCAGTTAAAGTACACTATGGCTTTAATTATTAGTGCAAAATCCCCAACTCTTAACATTTTTATGTAAACTAGCAGTTGTGAGACATTTTTAGATCAACCTCCACAAGAAAATCTTTCAGGTTCAATATGTATTCAAGGCCTGACCCAGAGGCTAGGTCAGTTTTTTCACATGAAAATCGCGGACCAAATCAAACCCTCTGAAACAATTTAGCACATTTATGAGCAAATAATACTGGAAAAGAAATCCAAAGTGACATTAGAATATACTCATGCATAGCGATAAACAATATGATTTACTTCCAATGCATTGTAATTGCAAGAGCTCAAACTAATATAAAGCATTAGAAAAGTTCTAAGCTCAATAGCTAATGAAACCAGCCCTGGGATATCATGGAAAGAGCAAGTGCCATTCACCCATCAACTACTCGCCCACCGCCATGCATGCACACCCTAGTCCCTGCCCTTTAACAGGAACACACACATAACAAGCACGATAAGTAACTTCTCCAGAGAAATGGTTCACATACATGTAAGATAAGCATCATAAGTGGATACCTTATCAGATGAATGATCTGGTGGATCAAACACTTTCCCAGAACTTGCTACACCTCTAGTCAAATCTCCAAATTCATTATGGCCCACCCATGCTTACCAGGTGACAAAGCACTAAAGCTGGCCTCAATTCTGGCTAATTCCATGTTCACCTGAACCAAGCATACAACACCAAGTATTACAAGACCTTTGAACTCAGCCACAGAATCTGAAACTAAAAGAATCTACAAAGTAACAGTAATCACAGTTGTTCAGTTCAATTAAAGGTGCATTTAAAAATTATCATATATATTAAAGAAAATATATGTTTCATCAAGAAATAGCAATTTGCAAAATTTTGATTTGAGTAAATTTGGAATAGCATGTTCCTTAATGTCGAAACATAAGCAAACTATCACCATTAAGACAAACAAGCCAATAAACTAAATTCTTTTTAATTAAGAGATAAAGTCAAAGTGTAAAAGACTAAATTCTCATATCTATTAAGTCTTCTTTCTAATTTAAAGAACAGTGAGGAGTTCTAACCCCACATCCTACCCTATACTAGCACAAAACCCCCACAACCCACTCCACTTGGGCCAAAATCTAAATCCTGGCAAACTGGGCCAAATGCTTGCAGAACTGAGGTACTGAGAGACAGGCTAGAGAGGAAGAGATGGGTAAAGGAAGGTTGGTGCCCTTCAGTATTGAACCTCTGCCCCTTGTCTTAAGTGGGGCAAGGGGTGGTACCATCCAAACTCATGTTCCGTGGTATCATATCTGTTAATGATCGTTTCCACAAAAACCTAGCAATTTACAATATTTTTGGTATAAATAGGCTGAATAGCATGTTTCATTGACCTGAACATGTAATCAAACTATCACTATTAACACAAATAAGCCAATAATATAGGAGATAAAATCAAATGTAAACACTAAATTATCTTCACAAATCGGATTATGTTTGTGCAAAGAAACACTTCAATTTAGAAAATATCACTCAAATTAGGAACCACATCAAAATATCACCAAAATATTCAGGTCTGCACATGTTATGGATGCTTTAGATTCCCACCAAATTCTTTTAGAAAGTATCCTCAATATGGACGACGAATAATCAAACTATAACCATTATCCTTGTCCCAACTATTCAAGTTGGCTCCATGAACCAATATTTGCCAATTATTCCTATGTAGGCTACCTCAGATGTTACTGCAAGCTTTTCCTCATCGTTTTACACAACTTCCAACAATTGAATTGTTAAGTTATTAGTGTTCTTGCTCTTCTCAAAAAGTTATTATTGTTTTTGGAGCAGATTTTAAACGACAAATAAGATACAGGATAAGCTTAGAGAAATATCTACCATCGGAGGTTTAGTGGGTTTTTCCTGCTCTCCAGGCTCACGAATCCAAAAATTCATTGGAAGATCATGACCATGACAGAGAATATCATAAAAACTGAGAAAAGAAAAAGGGTTAACAAGAACTTGCTGGAAAAGATCTTGAAAAAGAAATGACAAAGGATGGAGTATGATAATCTCCATCAATAAGAGTATAGATAGCATAAATCTCAACAGTCTTTGCATTTTGTAAAGTTTCATGTTCCAGCCACAAGATAAATTTGTGGCAGAGAAAGGAAGATCACGACAAAGTATGAAAATTTTCAAGAATCAATTTGACTTACATTAAGGTTATTTAATTGCACAAGCCTCTGGCAGGAAGATTTAGAGAACAAATAAAGTATCTGTAAGTGAATTTATAAGCTTGGGTGAAGCAAACAAACAGTCCTACAAGATGCAATTTGTTGGCGATTACACAGAGATAGTGTACTACTCTGTTATACTGGTAATGCTAAGGCATCAGTATTCCATCAAAAACATTAAGGCATGCATAAAATGTACAATCTTCCGCTTACTAGATAATTTTTTTATTGTTATCAACAGTAAAGAAGTGCTAGGAGTGTGTTGAAACGCCACAAGAAAGAGTGCCTGAGTTGTGATTTGAACTATGAAAAATGAGTTTTAAGAAGATGAAGGAAGTGGTAACACAACTCAAACAAACAATGTAAATTAATAAAACTAAAACCCACCAATTGGGATAAATCTTCTTGCTCATAAATCTGATATACTTTGTGCATGAGGATGCAACAGACAGGTTAAAATAACACTTGTATAAAACTTTGAGGTACACTCTTGGGAGGTTCTTGGTTTTATTTCAAATTAGCCCGAGGCAATTCATCTCCTTCATGCTTGTTATATATGGCTGGTAAACTACAAAAGGGTCAACAAAATATATCTCTTGCTATGATTTGGTATTACATTAATGAAGTAAAAGATACGACATCTTCATCAGATTCAGAAAATAAGCACTAAAAACTAATAATGCGAACCTTTTCCAAGGTCATTTGATGTGATTGCATAGTAAAAATGTTTGAATTAATTATGGGTGCTTAATAATATTGCTCAAACATTTCTCCAAGTTGATGTATCGATATGAAACAAGCACCAACACTTAAAGTACCCCAATGAGATGATCGAACATATAGTCAAGAAGCATACACAAAATTATAGAAATAATCAATTATATCATATTATACTTCAAGCTGTTATAACATACAACTAGCATAACCATTTTCGTTAATTTTGGAGAAGACGAAGTCATATTCAAGATTTTTTCTGGTATTGTTAAGAATGTCTAAGAACCATAGGCTGCATATCAACTTCAAGATGTTCTACTATTGTATTATATTTGATGCTATTAGAAAAATTTAATTATATGTTAACCACACACAACCATTATCTCATCTTTCCACTATGGTTATTGCTTATAGATATCCTATTATAGCTACAAAATTTGGGGGCAAGCACTGAATTTTTTTAACTTGGGATAGATAGAGTGGTGGTGTACTCAAGAATGCTTGTCTGATATGACTAAGAGCAACACTGTCTAGCAAGTTATATGAACTAGCCTATTGGGAAACAAAGAGTGTGAAAGCATAGAATATGGCAATTCTTGGGATAATGTAGAGTTAATGTGAGATAAATCTGAACAAGGCTGAAGTTTTTACAATCATAATAGAGAAGAAAAAAACTCCATCCTGTTTTTTGCTTTCCCTGTTGTTTTCTGAGTTCTAGCCATGAAAAATTGAAGAGGAAAAAACAAGGAAGCCCGGGTATGTAGTTTTTCCCTATTTCCTTTTTATTTTCTTTTCTTTCTTTTGTTCCTTTCCTTATCCAGTCTTTTACTTATTCCTTCTTTTCACCATTCACTGAGAAATATTTTGGAACTTTTAAAGATTATTTAATATTTACTAATAATAGTATTTATAAAGAATCAAGACACCAAAAAGGATTGAAGGATAATAGAGTTTAAGCTTATTCAGACCCTAGAATCTTTTCTATTTTTGGTACAATGTACTAAGCTGCATATGTACATAATTGTATGCCCAGCTGGTTAAAATAGTTGCAATATAAATATCTTTTCTTGGAAATTTTGACTTAGTCATTCCAACCCCCCCCCCCCACCTCTTCAAGCAAAATCCTAGCTCGGCCATTAGATGGCGGTAACCTATCAATCATGATTGCTTGGTCTAGATATGACAAATATATTCCACATTTCAGTTTATGTACCTCTTGTTCTTTCAGAGTGAATTGGGAGGGGTGTAATAAATAAAAGCAGAATGTATTTACTAGTAGGACATGGAATGCACAGCCTCTCTGCACAAATCTGATCATGCTCATTGCAAATGCCCATGGCATTTCAATGAGTTCCCTATTGCTTTGTCCTGAATTTGGTGCAACTACTATGCCTCCTCAAACATACTCATCCCGCACACTTATCCTTCCTATTTTTACCACATCTATCTTCACGTTATAGTTTGCTTCATGTTCATCTTTACTTTCTTGGTCTCTTTTTATTGCTCCATTGTCAAGCTGTATGACAATACATTCCTTATTAGCATTTACAAATGTCAGTTGAGTCACTAAGGCATGTGTTGGTCAAAAAACACCCTAGAGGCACCTTCTAACTTAAACTACCCAAGTCTAAATATATTATACAAGTGCCTTTTTTTTAAAAAAACCTACACATACACAATAACTGTGGTTTGTGCAAGAGGATACAGCACTTTGGCAGATGGCCATAATCCCATCAATCATGATTGCCTGATTCAGATTTGATAAATATCTTTTAAATTCATCTACTTCTTTTACTTTCCTCTCCATAATAAGCGAGTTAATATGGAGTGGTATATTAACTAGGAAATAGTGTATTGAGAAGAGGGAAATGTGATGCACAGCCTTATCCCACACATCTAGCCATTTTAGGCATTTGCATTATACATAGTATAGATATGCCTTTATATCTCCATTTTTTTGGCATGATAGTCCGAAGATAACAAAATTACTTGGTGATATCTCTTTACCATCAATCTTAAATAGTCCCTTTTCATTTCCATTTCCTCTGAAATGCATTCTATATTTTTCTTTCTCATCCTACTAATTTCTCTTAATTTTTTAAAACTTTTGTCCCATATTTTTGATGTTTACCATTTTTCAATGTTCAGTAAACAACAATAAATAATCTTCAAATAACGTCGTGCAAAAAATCTTCCTTTATAATAGCAATAAGTTGAATTGTTGCTAAAGTAAATAGATATGTGCTTGGTGCTGCCCCTTCGTGAGTTCTCATGACAAGATTTCACATCTTGTCACCACAAATTACAGCACCTTGTAACTCAGCACAGATGTACTTAACAATTTCAATAAATTATCCTTCCTCCTCCTTATCCATAAAACTACACTTTGGTACTGTATTTTAATTTTTTGTGTTTTTGGAAGCTTCACATCATGAAGCTTCTATTGTTGCGCTTTAGCTACATGGCCAAATTAATTATTTTTTTTTCTATTTCTATAAAACAATAGTATCTCATAGACTAATATCCAAAAATGTAATCTAGGAAACAGAAAAATCTAGCTTTGTGTTATCATAAATTTTTTGACTCCATCATGCATCAAGATTACTTTGACTTTACAGAGATTTGTCTGACAATACCTGTGGGCAATATTATCTCATAACTACACTACATTGGCTAACATAATGAATTGCCTTGTCCAATCGATATAGCATTTGACCTGTCTGCTCCAGAGCATCTACCATGATCTTCACAGGCAGATTTCCAATGAATCTTGCTACTTGATTAGTTGAATCAACATCAACACCCTTTACTCCTGCTTGCACATGGTAAAGGGGAAAAAATGACAGAGATATAATAGAAGCAAGTGACAAGATTGTATCAGTACAGTTATGATGTATACGATTGCATACCATCAACCTCTAGCAGTTTATCTTAAAATGCCGAAACACAGCCTTCCCATTTCATATCCACCATGATTTCTGTCTGAAATGATAAGAGAGATTTTGAATAAGAATAAGATGCTTTGCATACACAAATCCAACTATAATGCGACTTGAGATGCATGCAAAATAGCCTAGCTGATAGGATTGGTCATTCTCTAACCAAAAGAATTTGAATCTTTTTGTAATAATAAATAAAGCATTCATCAAGTGTGCATATTACAAAATAGGAATCAAGCATCATACAGATATTATAGCTTAAAAACTAAAATAAAGCAAAACAAAAACAAAACTCAAACTTGTATTCACAATTTTAAAAAATGTTGCAAATGACAAATGCACAAACTCTAGATATTTTTGCTTTTGAGGTAAACGAACCAGTGCTAGGATGAAATTTAAGTCATCGATGGAACTCTAACATCCTGTTCTCACTAAATTTAAGCCTGGTTTCCGTGACAAAGCATATAGGCATTTGTTTTATTATCTGTTCGAGTGCAAGTAATAGCAGGTAACCGCACTTGCGACCAGTGAACTTGTAATTATGTTTGCAATAATTCACAAGCCCGATCCATGCATTACAAACAATTACTTTATCCAACTGATCTAGTTATGACTATAGAGATATGCCACTATTCAAAATCTGTATGGCACAACATATGTTTGTTGATTCACTTATATATGCAGACGGACCTACATCTTTGAACAGCTATATATACAATTTGATGCTTGGTCTTCCTTTTTCAGTTTCCATCACCATCACATCATCCTCAAGCAAATTGTTAAAAAATAAGTGAGGAGCCAAACGAACACAAAAACATTTTTCCTTCATAAACACAAAGGAAGTAAAGTTTACAAGAAGCAATTGAACCTGCTTAAGATGGCTAAACTATATATCTATTCTATTTGAACAATTTCTCAGAATGTTTTCAATTTACACATTTAACTATCAAGCAATCCCTGCCATCATGAAAGTAACAAACTGTAACCCTTGTAGTTTACCCAATATCATATTCGGCCACTATAAACACACACCACCAACTGGTCCCTGAAATATGTACCAGTCTAAATTCATCTTCAGAGTAACACAGAGTTATAAAACATATAATATAACATCCTACAACCCTTTCTTTAAAATCATATAATCAGTCAATGTTGCTTGAGCAATTCAATAGCACAATTTCTTCATGCAGCAGATTGTTTCAGTTCAAGGAAAACTAAATATGTCCGCAAGGAATTGACAAGGAAAGATCAAGGACTTACCTATTTACTCAATAAAAGGTCCAGAAGCAATCTACAGAGTTTCTTCTGAGAAATAGATGGAAGAGAAAAAATCTCTTTGTTATGTACTCATTTTATTTAAGTTTATTATATTAAATTAATTATCATTTGGGATTTGTAGGTGGTTACAGATAGTTATTACAGTTTCTTTTTATATATGGGTGGTTACCGGGAGGTAATTATTTTTGCAAACTATATATGCCAATATGTATGAATATGAATAAAAATAATTCAGATCTAAAGTATTATTCTTTTGGAGCACTAAGAGAGCTGATCCCCCTAAAAAGACTTCGGAGGTTGGTTCCCCTCGAAGTGAACCCTTTTCTATTTATTTTCTATTTTTTGTTTACTTTTCTTGAATGAATGAATGAATTATAAAAGTTTGGGATTAGTGCGCAGTTATAGACAGTTATTTTAGCGTTTTTTTTAAAAAAATCTATGGGCGGTTACTAGGAGGTAGATATTTCTATAAACTATATATACCAATTTACATGACTATGAATAAAAAGGCGAATTCAGATCTAATGTGTTCTTCTTTTGGAGAAGTAGGAGAATTGCTCCCCTCGAAGAGGATCTTAGGAGGTTGCTTCCTCTATATCTTATCCTTTTTCTGAATCAGGCACATAACACTATTCAATTGGAAAAATAACAAGTACCAAAAAGAAAAAAGAAAGCAATCGACTTACCCATCAACTCCAGAAGAACCATATCGTGCTTTGTGGGAAAAAAAGGAAATAAAGAAATAATTAGAAAGAAAGAAGGAAAAGAATTCAGTAAAACAGGGGAAATAGAAGTCAAGAACATCAGGAAAAGATAATGGATTTAGATTGGAGGAAAGAAGCCAAACTTGTTCGGAGGGCTCGAGATCGGTCGCCGGGGAGTCCATGGGGTGGGCCGCTCGGGTTTCTTGGCGTGGCGAAGGTATTGCGCTTCGACGCGAGGCGAAGGGGGCCGGGAATGGGAGATGGGAATTGGTTGAGAGTTGAGAAGAAGACGAGGAGGAGGAGGAAGATATAGCGATTGCTGCGATCGCCGCTTCTCGGAAGGCGGAGGCCGCAGTTGAGGCTCGAAGAAGAAATGCTACCATCTTATTTTGAGGCTTCTTTGTCCCCCGCTGGTCTTCCCTTCCGAGGCCTTCCCCGTTTTCCATTTTCTCTTTTCCTGTTTTATTTCGATACCACTTGCTAAAAAAAGATAAAAGGGTAATCTAATACAAGAAATTCTCTGGAATCTGGAAAGATTATATTTATAAAATCAAATTTAGTATGCTAATTCTGGTTTTATCTTTCTTGTCTCTAGTGTATCGGATATTTTTATTAGGAAAGAAATATTATTTAATAAAAAGGTTTATTATTATTTTTTTGATGAAACTTAGTAAAGAGGTTTATCAATAAAAAAGAAAAAATATTTCTGTTTCTGTTTCAAAAACACTCTCAAGTCAAACCCTCGCGTGAAATTTGGATCCTGTGACTATTTAAAGTCTCATGATGTGGGAAGGGATATAATAACTTGGTATTTTGAGATTAACAAAACAAAGCTATTCATGTTCAAAAAAAGACTAGTATAACAAGGAAGTGTTGGCCTAAAATTTTTTATGAAATTGTTTGAAACTTCTAAGCAATGAATGCTCTTGTTGGTCTCGATGAGGTTCTTTCCTCCACTGCTTCTTCTTACGAGCATTAACATTTTCTATCATGATTATCATACACTTGGTTTGGAGCCACTTAGTTTCTTTTTCTCGCATCTGTTTGTCTTCTCCTATCCTGGTTATTAGATACTTGGTTTGGAGCCATGTAGCTTTTTTTTCTCGTATTTATTCCTCTCCTCCCTTGATAATGTAATGCATCTCTATCCCTTCAAGCTTAGTAATGGTGAACAAAAAAAATTAGATCTTGGGAAGATGGATGGCTTAGTTCTATCCCCCTTGTCTCTCGCTTCTAGGAGTTATATCATAGAGCAGCGAATGAAACTCTTTATGTCGGTTCATTCTGGAGTCGAAGAGCGTGACAATTAATAGAGGATAAGAGTTCATCGCCATCTCTCATACCTTGAAACAACTTAGATGGATCAACTTCAGGACCTACTATCCTTCGTCCAACATTCCAGATTAACAGATATGCCTGCCTGGAAGCTTTTTAGAGAATGGACTCTAAAGTATTAATTCATGCTATAGGATCATTAATTATCATAGAGCTTTGCTTTGTCCGTTCTACAAAACAATTGGAAAGGCTCATGTTCCAGAGAAGCTAAAAGTTTGTGAAATTCTAGCAAGAAAATGATGGAAAGCAACTTCTAGAAAGTTCATCAGATTGTAAGGAAAGATGGGGATCAATTGTTTATGCCCATTATATGGTATATATGGCATGAAGAAACACAAGGATTTTCTTGATGAAAAGCTAGGCCTCAGCTACTTCTGTCTCATGCAGGCCATTCATGCCTTTAACACATGGGCCAAACTATGCTTAGCCAGCTTAATTGTAACTATATCTCCTCCCGGCCATCTTTCTTGTACATAAGGGTGCAAATGGGTTGGGTTGGACCCAGACTCAATCCAATAGAAGATCAGTCCGGATCGGATCCATTGCTAAAATTTATGATCCAACGAGTCATTCAGGTCGGGTTGGATCCATCTATAATCCGATCCGAACCCAAAATTACATGATTTGTTTTGATAACTTAATTTGTTGTATAATCTGTTAGCCATAATTAGCAAGGAGGAAAAATGATTTCAATATATAAGACTAAAATGAGGATATGTACATATTGGGCTGTTAACGAGCCACTCGTTTCACAAAATTCTAGGCTCGGGCTCGGGCTCGGTACCAAGCCCCGTATTGGGCTCGAGCTCAGGTTTGTTTGGTACAGCCCAGCTCGAGCTTGAGATCGTAAAGCTTGTTTGTCCGAGCCCGAGCCCGAGCGCAAGATCGAGCCTAAGCCCGCCCCATCCCCGAGCTCGGTTCGTCGTCAGAGAGAAGAACGAATGAAAGAAAGAAAGAAAGAAAGAAAAGAAGAAGAGAAGAAAGAAGAAAAGAAAGAAAGAAAGAAATTAAAAAGAAAAGAGAAGAAATGACTCACCGGTTTGTTGTTGCGTGCGGCGGCCCCGGCTTCGGTCGTGAGCCCCGTCGGCACGGGCGTCGGTCGCAGGCACGGGCACGGGCGCCGCGGGC
>JAOXJJ010000481.1:11918519-11930160 GCA_025769935.1 Phoenix roebelenii
TGTCTTTGTCCATTGTAGGCTCTAAATATCCTATACGGAGACCGTCTTCTAAAATATCAGCCCCCCACCAGCCCCCCCACAAAAAAAAAAAAAAAAAAAAAAGCCTCATGGGCTGGGCTGGAATGGGCAGGCCTAGCCCGACCTCCCGCACCAACCCTTGGGCTTGTGGGCCAGCCTGAGTAGGCCAAGCCCAAAGCAACCCATGCTCGGCCCGTGGGGGAATCAGAGAAGAAGACCCTGACTGGGATTCTTCTTCCTCCCCAATTTTGGTGGGGAAGAGGACTTGGAGATCTTGCCTATAAATCTCCCCTTCTCCTCGGATTTCCACTCCATAAATTGCCGCCAACTCCAAGTTGTTTTTTTCGAGTTCTTCTCTTGATTCCTCGTTGGAAACTTCGCCGGACCGAGATAAGGCTCCTCCTGTTCCTTCTCTTTCTTCTCTACTTCTTTTCTGGCCTTATTAGCCGGAATAGGAACCGGTAATCATTGGTGTTGCAGCCAAAATAGGGTACCCCTGATCCTCATCCCTCTTGTTTTGCTGCCGCCGGCCGCCGGTTTGGCCTAGGTTGTGGTCTCCGTCAAGAGGGGGGCGGGCCACTACCCTTTGGACCTGTGAGGGGGATGGAAGAAGGAGGCAGCCGATCGCGAAGAGAGGAGAGAGAGGGTTTCTCTATCTTCTTCTCTATCCTCTCTCCTCTCTCTCCTCTCTCTTTCTCTATCCTCTCTCTCTCTTGGTTTCTCTTTTTGTTTGTTTCTTTCTTTATGGAACTTTCTCTCTCTACCTGAATTGTTTCTCTCTCTAGTTTCTCTCTTTCTATTGGTTTCCTCTCTCTAGTTGGATCCAAGGAGATCATTGTTTTGAGGACTGTTGGATAGTCCTGAGTTAATAGAGGATTCTAGGTTGTCAGATACCCATGTAATTTTTAATGTTGATTTGGTTCTATAGAAAAACAATCTATCGGATGAGAGGACATTGAGCAAGATTTTTCACATCTCTATCATAGATCGTGGTGTGGACAGATGATTGGTCTGTCTGAGTTGTCAGCAAAGATGTAAGAATCCTTGTACACCGACTTGCATAATATAAATATTTTTGCACATATATATGTATGATGTGCTATGATCCAAATAGGTAAGAAGCAAGAATAGTTTTATATTAAATTGTATTTGCTTATGATTGGTATCATGATGGATGCATGTATGCGCATGACCTACACCTGCATAATCGGATTTATGGATGTAATGCTTTAGATTAACTTTATTATTATTTGTTGCCCTGTCACGGGCTGGAAGCGTGACCGTGGTTAGTCTAAAGGCGAAAATTAAAAAGATTGATGTGTGGATGTGAATTTGATTAAATGAACAAGGACTTGGGTTGTCTCGTTATCATTGGTTTGTTTCGTCACAAGCTCTAAGTATGATACTATTGGCTTGCTCTGTCAGAGGCTCTAAGTGTGATACTATTGGTTTGCCGATCATAGGCTTTAAGTGTGATACTATTGGTTTGCCCATCACAGGCTCTAAGTGTGACACTATTGGTTTGCCTGTTATGGGCTAGAAACGTGATTGGGATTTGGCCCAAAGTTTGAAAAATAATTAATCTGAATCAAGTTAATAAGAAACAGGATAGAAAACATTAAAAACACTAATAAAAATTTTGAGATATCGTATGGTATAACACTCTTGAGTGGCTGGATTTATATTGGTATTTGATATGCATATTTATATTGATTATTCAAGCACTATTGATAGACGATTTGTGATTTCATGACGTGTGCAGTAATGTTTTATGGTTTTCAAAATTATACAATTATTGTATTAATGTGGATGTGTGGAGATTCTTGCTGGGTTGTAAAGCTCACCACCTCTACGATGACTTGCAAGCCCATGGATGAGACCTACACAAATGGATGGATAAAAAAGTTCAAAGTGCTTTCGGAGCTATACAGGATGCAATCCAATAATTGACCATCACAAAAGAAGAACGATAATCCTTTCACTTGAAAGATACAGCCCACAACCTAGATCAAATCAGATCCTCAGATATTTATAATCCGGTTGGACCAAATAATCTAATTTCACGTCCTCTTCCCTGAGATGATTTCGAGACGTTGGCAAGAAAAAGTGTAGGTCCAGAAGTTGCCATTTAACTTAGAAATTATTAGATGGATCAGGTTCAGTGGACTCAGACCACTGGACCTCGTCCATCTAATAATTTCTCCATTTACCTAGCCCAAATTAGAGACCGGTACATACGAGGCACCTCTTTTTCACTGGCCTTCGTCTCCGACCGGATCCCTTTCCCTCAATTTCGATGGAGGGGACGCGGAGAATGGCGACTCCAACCGCAGCTGCGAGAGACGAACAGCAATGGAAGAAGAAGAATAAGAAGACGAAGACGGCGGGAGGAAAGGAGTCGGGTGGGAGGTGGCCGCAGATCAAAAGCAAGAGGGATCTCCAAATCAATCGCCTCAAAGGCAACAGCCTCTTTACGGTATATTTCTAAGGACCCCGAATTCCTTCTTTTCTTTTCCATCTCTTTTGATCTCTCTGTAGTCTAGTGCTTCTAATTCAAGAGTTCGTCTTTTCTTTTCTTTTAGGGTTTGTTTAGGCCTCAGGTTACAGATCCTTTCGTAAAGACTGATTTTTGACCATGCAAATATTTGTTCGAGCATGAATTCTTTGTTCATATTTTTGTTTGTGTGTGTGTGTGTGTGTTGGGGGTGGGGTGGCGACGCGCTAAATAGATTATCTTATGAAGGAGAATGAAGCATTGAAGCGTTATTCTTTTTAACCCCTACGGATAGCATTAGGTAACAAAACACGTATTTGACATAAAACGAAAGAAAGACTTGAAATGTAGGGAGAATAATTTCTTCTGAAGATGATTAAATTTTCTTCGAGTTCTTTTTCTGGATGTTCATATTTCCTCCTAGTGCTGAGGCATGCTTCTACGATGTTGTGTGCTCCCATAGTTACTTGGTCTGTTGGTTCATCCACTCTGGGATTGGATTCATAATTTGGTGTTTTCTCTTCCTGAATGAATTGGATTCATTTATAGTACGATTGGAGTCATTCTTTATTACGCGTTATTAAACATTTTTGATAAAATGGTTTGAATTTATCAATATATACAAGGTGAATAATACAGAAATATTTTATGAGTGTTAAAAGGAGTTAATTAAATAAATCGTGATATGGGATTCCTGAGTTGCTTAATACAGTAAATCTGGTAGAAACCGCTTTGAATTTTATCAATTCATAATTCACTTCTGATTTAATGAATTAGGTAACTCTATGTGCTCTAGCATCATGTGATTGTAGGCATGACTTATGATCCAAATCGTTTAAATTACATGGTTTGGTCATGTTAGAAGAAGAACATGGTCCACTGGACTCGTGCATCGTTAAACTTTAGTGTAATCACTAATAGCCTGTTCAAGTTAAAAGTTACTGTAAGAAAATCTTGTAAGTTGAATATTGCGACACTGAAGTCAAGTTAAGCTAAAGTATGTATGATTGATCAAATTGGCTAAGTAGAGCTCAAAGGAATATCCATTCCAATCACAACCTCAATGAAGCACAAACAATTTATGGCTCATCCTATATCAAAAATATACCCTTTATAGGTGAGAAAAGGCCTCATATTACTGACTCTTTGTCCTATATCCAGGATCATGAACTCAATAATCATTCCTTATATAAGTCCCTTGACCTCTCTATATTTGTGCTATTATGTAAAACCATTGAATTGCTGACACCTTAATTTATCCGATTCCCCAAATGAATGCTGGAATTACCTGATGCAACATTTTGTCTGGCTTTTTGTAGGTCAACTTTCTTGCAATCAATCATGTCATCTGCAACCTTTGAAATCTTAGCATATCGATGCCTATTCTGTTTGCATTGTGGAACCAGCCCTAGAATTACTAATTTGGCTTTCTCGCCACACTAACTCCCTATGGATTTCTTATTTTCATTCTTCCATAACTAGTATGGAACTTTCTGGAAACCCACCTTCATTTCTTGTGACATTCGCTGTCTTCTCCCTCAAACTGCTCGCTCCATCAGTCTGTCTCTTTCCTCCCTCCTTCCTTTCACAGTTTGGTTCTCTCCTCGAACAACACCATCCTCCCCTCTATCTTCATCTTCCTTGTACTTTCCCCATAACCTCCTCCTTTCATTCAGTCATCTACTTGTCCTATCCTCTCATTCCACTTTTATCACCTGCTCCATGACCCCCCTTCATTTCTTGTCCCAACTCTGGTCTATCTGCAGTCTGTTATGATTAGTGAGTTGATAATTTAGTTGTTATTGTCTCCTATCTATTTGCTAGAGCATGCCCTCCAATTCTTATTATTTCTTTTCGGTGATTTTGATAGTTGTTATACCCACAAATGTTAATTAATGGGGGAAAATATGATAGCCTAAAACTGGTGTCTATCGCAGTCTACATGCTTTGCCAAAATCAAGTCAATTTATAAGATGAAAGACAAAATGATATGCATTGGTGCTCTTCGTATTGAGATGTGGAGGTAAACCATAAAATAATTTTGAGTGACTAAACTTGAACACTAATAGAAACCCAAATATTCAGCAAACATGAGGCAAGTGACTACTGACTAAAGTTATAGTTCCATATGAATAACTTGTAGACAAATACCAAATGTAGGGCTATAGTTTGTTAAACTTCAGTTTACTTGCCAACTTCGAGGACACACTGCATCCAAATGGCCCCTTTGGCTCCCCAGGATCTGAATTAGAAAAGTGATTATAAGGTCCTCATGGACTCAACTTTTGGACTTCAGTAAAACAATCACCAGAAATTACCACTTCCACATGATCTAAAGTTCAGTCCATTTGGGTCGGTGAAGGTTGGTAAGGTTAGGGCAGTAGGTTTAGCTTCAATTCCCAATCCAACGTATGATGGCTCCCCATCGGATTCTTCCAATCTCAAAGAGGGCTGCGATAGGGAGATCCTCTGCCAAAACAAACAAAGCCATGAGATGTAAAAAAGATGAACTTGAGTAATCCAGCCCGTGCACAAGCTTGGCTAGACTCATTCTTGGCTTGATTAATTCTTAGCTGAGGTTGAACTGTCCATGAATGACTTGTTTAAAGATTGCCTTGAGCATATGGTCCTCTAGGTCTTTTGTATGTATAGTCTGATCTAATCTTAATGTTTAGATTTCAATATATGAATATAGCATTTATTGTTGAGGAAACACTTCATCCATTAGATTGGTATTGATATTGAACAAATAAACTTTAGTAGGTCTTTATCAGTAACTGAACCTCAAGCTCGGCTTATTCACTGACTGAACAAGCCCTTATCAAGGCATATATGAAGCAAAACAAGTGCTACTCACATATGACACAACCATAAGCACAAGTAACCCACCTTGTAATAACCATCCTTTTTCCAGCCACTAAGTTTAGAGCTGAGGTCATCTGCAAGTTTAAGGCTGATTGGGTCCTCATATGATATGTAGTCACCTACCAATATTCCTTTTGGGGACAAGCACTTGCAATAGTTTTTGCCAATGTGACAACGTTAGACCATGGCAGGTCAAGAGGGTTGTTTGATGTTCATGTGACTAATTCTCTTTTCTCGTGCCAGATTTGTGTAGGGTTTAAGTGTAGTTCTTGTAGCACTTGTCAAATTGTCAATGGTCAAGAGAGTAACATGGTCTTTGCATGACCAGCAATATATTGTGTCCAATCATATATTTTCAAACCTGATAATTAACTGTATATTACCAGCACAGACTTTTCCTGAGTTGATACGTTCACAAACCAGGCTCATGTTTCATAGAAGATATGAGACCTTGGCAGTTAAGAGGATTCTGGTTTTGAAAGGTTCAATGCTGGCCAGTCCTGAATGGCAAACAGTCTATATAGATTACATTAGGGTGGACCATCTCAGTATTTCAAGACTCAGTTCTGATTTTACTTGACCTGTTTCACAGGTCATCAAAGGACTAAAATATCAGTTCAAAAGACTGCTTAATTCTTGTGTTAGCAAAAAAACAGTTGGTTCATATCATTTAAACCTGTTCAGGCCTGACTTCTAATTGAAGTCTAGCTGCAGACAAACAATTATCACAAACTTAAGAGGCCAATTGCAAGTCACAAAACTCGTGCTATACAATCAGAATGCTAGCTACTTATGTTTGGACAAAAGCAGTCAAACCTCTAAGGAAATAGATTATCTCATACCGTGATTGTTACCGTGGCACGAAAGGAAGCATCATTATGAGTTAGTTTGATATTGAGGATCAATAGTACTGTTTGTGAATTGCTAGAAATGCAGTGCAGTGCATGTTTGTTTGACTCACTGTTAGTTTGTTACCTATCCCATACATGGATAATGATTCATAATTGAAATTTATGAATCACTTGTGGTAAAACTTAGCCTTGACTGAAAATACAATCACTCCTTATGATACCTGTAAAGGAAAAGATGACAATTATGAATCATTACAGTTTTTTTTTTTAAAGAAGCCCCATAAGGAAAATTTACCTTAATTCTATTATCTGCAGTTCTTTTTGGTATCATGGAAATGTCTTAAGGATCATATATCATCACTTTGTTTGCTAGTGAGACATTTACCTTAAGAAAGTATTGTATGCCAAGGAAATAGCATTAATAACCATTCATCATTCTCTCTCTCTTTCTCTCTCTATTTGGGCATAATTTTTCAGATACCAAATTTTTTCACTGCTGCTGAAGCAAAGTCCTTCATTGAAGCAGCAGAGTCTGTGGGCTTCATGCACCAAGGGAGCTTGGGTCCAGCCAAAGGTGAAGCCTACCGAGACAATGACCGCATTTCTGTCAACGACCCTGTTCTTGCTAAATGCATATGGGAGTCAGGCCTGACAAAAGTATTTGATAATATCAAAGTTCAGGAAAAAGTGGCTGTAGGTCTGAATCCAAATATTAGATTCTACAGGTGAAGATCTTATCTTATTTTTTTCTTTTCTACTTTTACTAGTTTATGTAAAAGTTTCAAATTTATGTACATCCAAATTACAAATAAATTGGTTCAGCAGTTTCAAATTTCCATTCTTTCTTTTCTTTTCTTTTTTTTTGAATCCTGAAAAGGATATTAAAAGTTGTGCTTGTAGTTGTACAGTGACTGGAGCAGGATTCATGTCTACCTTGGTTTGTAAGATAAATATCCTGACGAAACCAAGCCTTTATTAACTTGTCTATCAAGTAAAACCAAGAATGGAAATTGAGCCAATGAACCAAGTGGCCCTGGCAAACCTTGAACATTCACTGTTTAGTGTTCAATTGAGAATTGCCTATCAGTTATCGGATATAATCAGTCTGGCTAATTGTACATTTTGCAGATATAAGGTGGGCCAGCGGTTTGGTCGACATATTGATGAGAGTGTGGATCTTGGAGAGGGATGTAAAACACAATATACTTTGTTAATATACCTTAGTGGCAGTGAAGGTTCCAAAGTGAAAAAAAGTGTGGGTGGTAACCAAGAATCATTCATGCAATCTCTAGTTGGAGGGGAAACTGTCTTTTATGATCAGAGGCAAGGGGTTGTGGCAGAGGTATTGTTTGCTTTTGAACTGCGTTAGAAACTTGTGATATTCCTTATTTTTTTCGAAGGCAACTGGATATGTTTCTTTCCTTTTTTTCCTATTGTTTGCTCTTTTACTACAGAAGTGTCCGTTGTATGAGAAAAGTCAAATGACAAGGCTCTCTGATAGCTTTTATTCATCAAGGGAATTTATGGTTGTAGTTCTGCATTACAGGTTGCTCCAGTAGAGGGAATGGCTCTCCTTCACATTCATGGGGCGAAGTGCATGCTGCATGAAGCTCGGGCTGTTGCCAGAAATGTGAAGTATGTCTTACGTTCAGATGTTCTTTTTGCTTAACAGTGCATCAATTAGTTTCTCAGGTAAGGAGCTGGTTTGTTTACTTTAGCCTGAAGCATTTTTTCATATTTAATTCAGACGAGAATGTAGCCTGCAGTAACTTGAATGCAGGAGATCCTGGACTTGACATCCTGGATCAGAAGTGAATACATTGATACTTTCTGAAAGCCACTTAGGGCTTTCCGGAGAATTTATATAGTATTTTATTTTCCAATGGTATTGGCTGCATTCACATTCAACGGATATGAATCACCATTATACAAATAAATAAATAAATAAATTATGAGCCTCTGTTTCCTACGTGCTCGCTCAACTCCTCCTAGATTTCGTTCTCCGCCAGCATTCCGTCATGGGGCTCGCGACGAACAGCTCGACCAGAAAGGCGTCCAGCCTAAAGTTTCTGATCGGCGGCCGGACTTAGTTGTCAGCGGCATTCTGAATTGGCTTTACGAGTTACAGGGCATATTTAGGTTAATAATACTATTAATCCTACCAATAAGTTAGAATTTATTTAACAAAAAAAAGGACTTTAAAATGTCTGCTATTTTTCAATTTTTTTTAACAATTGATGCTGGATTTGAAGTTGACTATGAAACCATGAGTCGAACCATATAAATAGTTAAAGACCCATTACAACAAATTTTCTTCTTGAGCTATTATATATCCTTTTTTTTTGAATGAACATTCTTGAGTTATTATCGGCAATACATATTTTTGATACATATTAAGCACATCTGTTTCTCTAAAGTCTTCTTGAGAAAATCATGAAAGACAAGGAATGCATCACTAAATAACAATGATAATAATATTAAAATCTATAGATAAAAATTAAAAAAAAATATAGAAACATCAAACTAGTTACATTTGCATTCCAAAAATCTAAAAAGTTTTAGTTGGCCACCAAACCTTTATTTTCTTTGCAAGATAGCTCAGTCATCTATTTGGATCCTGATATCGTTAACAGACTAAGAAAAAGAGCATAATATTCTTGATTCAGAGAGGTCAGATTGTGACTTTCACGCGATCTTAAAGTACTTCATCCTCTATATTTCATCCACTTGCACAGATTTTAAAGCGCTTCGTTTTCTCATGCATCCAACTGCATAGATCTCAAAACACTCCAACATTTGTCATCCATCCACTACATAGATCTCAAAGCACTGCACCTCTATCATCCATCCGCTTGCATAGATCTCAAAGCATCTTATCCTCTCTCATTCATCCACTTAGATAGATCTCAAAGCATTTAATTTGTCATTCATTTGCCTACACAAATCTTAAAGTGCTTCATCCTCTATCGTCTTTCTGATTGCACATTTTAAAGCCCTCTATCCTCTATTTGCACAGATTTTAAAGAGCTTCATCCTCTACATCCATCCACATGCACATATCTCAAAGCGCTCCATCATCCATCCACATGCACAGATTTCAAAGTGCTCCATCTTCTATCATTCGTCTACCTGCATAAATCTCAAAGCATTCCATCCTCTATCATTCGTTCGCCTGCACAGATCTCAAAAAAAGTCTATCCTCTATCATCCATATACATATACATATCTCAAAGCATTCCATCCTCTACCATCTATTCGTTGATATAGATCTCAAAGCACTCTATCCTTAGTCATTCATCTACCTATACAGAGCTCAAAGCATTATCTTTCAATTCATGCCAAAATAAGAGCCTTCTGCTAGATTAGTGGGGGGAAGGGCAGTTCTGGAGCTTTACAAAAGTTTAGTTGTCAAATGATCCTCACATTGTGACGTTTTATAACGGAGACAGATGACTGGGCCACATTATAATGAATTTGAAGTTTTGGTCGCTAGTTGGCACTTTTAAACTTTTGGGATCTAATTGTAAATGATCCAAACCTAGAGAGGTCTATCAATAATTTTACTAAAAGTTTTACAAACCGGATTTCTTGCTTTTTGGTTTTCCATTTATTTAAAGTATATTCTGTAACAACCCAGAACCTCACCCAAAATGGCTAGCCGGAAGGTATTATTTGGGTTCTTTGATCCTGTATAAGTACCCAAGATCTACTCAGCGAATAACCAATGTGGGACTAAACATACGCTCGCACGGATTCTCACATACTATCCTCGTTCAAGCCCTGACGTCCTCGTCAGGCTAAGGGTTCATATCTATTCAAATCAAATCACAAATACCACGATTGGTCCGTGGTCAGCCCCAATGAATCCGTGCTGCAGTGTTCCCTAGTCCGCATAGGTTATGGGCCGGGTCCGCTCTGATATCATTTGTAACAACCTAGGACCTCACCTAAATGGCTAGCCAGAAATTATTATTTGGGTTCCTTGATTCTATATAAATACCCAAGATCTACCCAGCAAATAACCGATGTGGGACTAAACACACGCCCGCACGGGTCCTCACATACTTCCCCCGTTCAAGCCCTGAGGCTAAGGGTTTAAATCTATTCAAATCTAATCATAAACACGACGATCGGTCCGTGGTCAACTCCAATGGATCTGTGCTGCAGTCAGGGCCGGCTCAACCCTTAGGCAACTAAGGCGGTCGCCTAAGGCCCCGGCCTAAAGAAAGCCCACCGTAGGAAATGCCTCAAAGATAAAATGGAAAGAAAAAAGGCCCCCAGTAAATTTTCCTTAAGCCGGCCCACTACAGGGAAGACCTCAAAGACAAAACGGCCTTAGGCCCCCAAATACATTGGGCCGCTCCTGGCTGCAGTGTCCCCTAGTCCACATAAATTATGGGTCGGGCCTGCTCTGATACCATTTGTAACAACCTAGGAACTCACCCAAATGGCTAGCCAGAAGTTATTATTTGGGTTCCTTGATCCTGTATAAATACCCAAGATTTACTCAGCAAATAACCGATGTGGGACTAAATACATGCCCGCATAGATCCTCACATATTCTAGTAACTGTAGTTTTATCAAGTGTTCCCATGGATCATTGTCTCTACAAATTATGAATTGAGACAACTCCACGAAATATTGCATGAAACTAGAGCCAAGTAAGGTTTGCTCGAACAACTGTGAATAATAGCATCTCTGCACGAACTCCATACCGTGACTCCGTCTTTGTTTAGCGGCCCCGCAGTTAGATATTATATTTTCTCTATAATTATAGGCTTTTGGTTACGTGCTGCTTTCCTTTATCAAAGAATAAGAAAATATTTAAATTAAGCAACTGCACCAAAATGAGTGAAGGTGCTGTTATCTGCTCATTTATAGTAAAAAGTCTTTAATCAGATGAGAACGCACGTATCCTCCCTTTTTTTTTCTTTACAAGCCCAGCACGAGTGCTTAAAGAGAGACGATGACTCTCGATGATGCATTGCAGTTCAGTTCAAAAGTACATTAGATATCCTTCTCCTCTATCTTGTCTTCTCTCTCTCTCTCTCTCTCTCTCTCTCTCTCTCTCTCTCTCTCTCTCGCCTATCCATTTCATTTATGATGACTTGTGTAGGCGCCTTACTCAAAATTATTTTGGATTCCAGGGTCTTGAACCCTCCTTTCGTGTTATTTGATGACGCAATGAAATGCTTTAGCAGCAAAACCCTCCTCTTTTTCCAAAAAAAAGACGTAATGAAAAGAGATTATATAAGTTTTATTGCATCGAACATGCATGTAATTCTTCTTTCCCATGGAACTGAACAATTGCAAAATAGATTCACTCTCTGTTGCCGGTGGCACTCTCACAGGCAATCTTATTACTGAGCACAGAAGATATTAAGCAGAGGAGTAACAGTAGGGATGTTGTCAA
>JAOXJJ010000481.1:11940763-11974713 GCA_025769935.1 Phoenix roebelenii
GGTTATTGAGCCCCCACATTTAAGGCACAGACCTTCCCGCTGAACGGTCGATGTGGGACTAAATTCGGGAAACCCCCGCAACACAGCCCCCCCAGCGGGGAGGTCCTGTGCCCGGGTCGGCTCCTTGCTAGATAGGCGAAGGGTCGAGGCCCTCCTTCTAGCGCCATCTGATGCGGGATTTGCATCCCGTCACCAGCATAGTCCCCACCGATCCGAGCAGCGGAAGAGAAAGTGTCCCTCGAAAGGTATTGTCCGTTTTGGGTGGCGTTTTAGGCCCGCCTCACGGTTTTGCCCCACAAAAGGTGCCTCTCAAGGGAAAGGTTATTGAGCCCCCACATTTAAGGCACAGACCTTCCCGCTGAACGGTCGATGTGGGACTAAATTCGGGAAACCCCCTGCAACACATATATGTATGTATATTATATTTATATATATAGAGAGAGAGTGTGTGTTCTGTTATTCTGTCAATTGCGAAGTCTTAACTATGTTGGGACTTTTGCAAAAACGAAGAATTCAGACAAGTTCTCTAAAGCTGTGATAGAATTCGCTTCTTAGATGCTATTGCTCTAGCAGCAAAGCCGAGGACAACAGCAAGTAATTAGACTTCTTTGTCTTTGAGACCCACTATGATGAAACTTTGCTGAAAAAATATAAATATAGATATGTATGTATGTATGTATATATGTATATATATATATCTTGCACTCTTCAAAAGTAATATTTTCACGGTTAGGTTAGCAGTTTTTTATCGTTTATAGGATCCTACTAATGAATCAGATGTTCAAGTCAGTGTCAGAATTTTAGTAGAACAAAGTTTTGTAAATTATTCACGTAAGGATGCTAAAGGAATTGACTTTAAGGGAAGAAAAAAAAATGTAAGTTGTACAGATGTAATTATTCATATGGTAATAAAATATGACCTTTATACCACCAGTAGACCACATAAAAATGATAGAGTAACCAGTACTTAAGTAAAGAGACTTCATTCATACAACTTAATGTTATAGATAGCAAGAGATACTGCTTGAACTAGAAAAAGGACCAAACCAAATCATACAAGTGGAGAGCTAAACTAGAAGATTCGTGAACCGTTAGATGATTTTACATCATTACTAGGATCACGTATTGAAAATTTAGAAATAGAAAACTCGAACCTATAATTTAGCATTCCTTATGTTTTACACGACTGAGTTTATATATCGAGCGCAACTAAATAAAATTTCAAAACCCTCAAAACTATCATCACAACTAGTGCCACCTCTTATAAGTGAAAAATCATTTAGTTGGATTAGTTGAGGACTAATTTAAGTTCTCACTAATTAACATGAGAAACATTGTCCTTTTGTTGCATAATATATCCATCAAAATTGGATTTTCTTTTTTTTTTTTTTGCAATTCCTATGGAAATATTTGATCCATGAAAAATCTTTTGCACCTGAATTATGTTGGAAGCATCCCCTTCTGGAGGGTACGTATCCTAGCTGAAAAATTGACAACTAAACCACATCAGCATAGGCAATTGCCTGAACGCATACATGATATACCAACAAAAGTTTATTCTCATCCATGAAATCCCATCTCTCTCTCTCTCTCTCTCTGATGGAATTGTCCAGACTCTGAACCGGGGCATATTCATGCAGATACCAATCCCGCCTCACCCTGATACTGTGGTCTTTAGATTTTCTTTTCCTGTTCTCTTTTTCTGCAACAATACAGTACGTATTTGCCACAAGCATCAATCGAACCGAGGGCCCCCCATGGAAAGCGGGGTGCCGACCAACTGAGAACAATCTTACAATTAACCAAGAGTCTATGAACCACTCCCAGCCAGTGAGATACGTGTAGCTTGGCCGGTGCCCTGGGGGCCTCGTCAAAGATCTTGTGTTCTCTCTTTTTAACTACAGTTGAAAAGCATTGAATTCTTTCCAACCGTGACATTGGTGCGCTGTTGAATACCGTCTTCATGAAAACAGTCCTAGATTTGCACTCCGTTGGTGGATCCCACGTAAATCAAATTCTGACCAAACTCACTGGCTCACCCTTCTTTCCACGCGCCAGTTTTTCCTTTGAGCTTGCAAACACGCAACAACCAATGAATGGATTCAGATTGGAACAAGACCCACTTGATTGGACTTCATCCAGCCTTGGTGCTGGATCAAGAGCATCTGAGCATGCCACCAAAAAAAAAAGTTTTCCTCATCCAACACTGACTCAGCCATCAACGCCTCCAAGTCTGACCCCACAAAACACACACCATGCAGATACCTAACTCAGGAAGTCAGAACAACATAAGATTCCACAACTACAGTTCAAAAGACCAGAAAGATACAAAGCTTGTGATTAGCTCGGAGAAAGGAAGAAAAAACATACAAGCCTAAACCCTCATTCCAAATGATACACCTGATTAGAAAATAAAACACATCCACCACCTCCCCTCCGTTAAATGATCCATCAGACACGCAACTCAAAACAACAGTTAACAACTGAGAGACGGGGGAGCCTTTTACAAGACTAGAAGCTGAAGGATATTCCGGGTCCACGTCACCCACATCCACGTGTCCCTCTGGAGACCCGATCCCACGCTACAATCCACTCCCCCGACTCCACTAAGGACCGCCCGAGTGTACCCAAGTACCCACCCCACACGGCCACACACCTCCTTGGGCCCCATCCACCCAACATAACAAGAACCTCCCCAACCTTTCCACCCTCCCGGTGCCGCCGAGACCACCACAACATCATGTCGCCCGCCCCCAATTTCCCACCCCAAACCTACTCCTCACGCTCTTGGGGGCCCGAACCAAGCCGCCTCACATGACGGACCGGTGGTGGCCCACTCACGCAGCCCCACCCCTTTCCCATTCCCCAAGCACGGTCCACGGTCCAGCCGCCCACCTTCCCACCCTCTCAGGACCCTACCTCTACCCCGGGACCACCAACTCCACACGAGTTAAAAAGCAGCTGAGTAAAAGTTAGAGAGCACGTATCTCGCACGTGCGCATGCGCCGACCCCGAGCTACAGAGAAATGGCCGGATGTCGTCCATGGCCGCGGTGCTTCCCGGAACTACAGACCATTTTAATTTAAGTTCAACAAAAATTTAAAAAAAAGAAAGACGAAGAAGAAGGGGGAGAAGTTCTCTGTGTGAAAAAATAGTTTAATCTTCGGGACTGCTCTCAGAGAGCTCCTCCTCCTCCTCCTCCTCCTCATCCTCCTCCTCCTCCTCTTCGTGATTCTCCTTCTGATTTTCATCTTGGCGGTGGCGTTGCTCGCCGGACTCGCCCATCAGCTGGAGCTCTGCCCTATCTCCTCCGGCAGCCGGCGCGCTCGGCGCGGAACTTCCGGCAGCTGCGGCGGACGACGGCGGCTCCAACGCGGGGGGAACGGCTACGGGGGGGAACACCGTGGCGGCCGAGATGGTCCGGGCCGTTGCCAGGTTGATGATCTGTGGGACCGACGGGAACGTCCAAAGCTGTGGCTGGCTCGAAGGCCCTGCTATGGCAGAGGGCGGCGGGAGCATCCACAACGCCCCTGGCGGTATCACCCTGCCGCCAGCGGTGGCGGCCCACATCGGCACCATACCCTGCGCCGCCCTGATGGGTGCCAGCCCCGTGGACATGGATGCCGCACCGCCGCCCGGGAGAAACGGGTCCTGGACGGGGTAGTAGACCGCCGCCGCCGCCGCGGCTACGCCTGCCCCAGCAGCGCGGGAGGGCTGGAGCTTTCGCCGCCTCTTCTTGGTGGCCTCCTCCCCGGCGGCGACCGCGGCAGGGGTGGTGGTGGAAGTCACTGGCGCTGTCGACGGGGCCTCGCTCGGGATCTTGAGGGTTCCGCCGACGTTGGTAGCGATGGCCGGGACCGTGCCGGAGCCCGTGGCTGCGATGATCGCCGGCTCCGCGTGCTGGAGGAGCCACCGGATGGTCTCGCCGTCGGACTTGTGGCCGAGCTCCCGGGTCAGCTGGAAGATCCGGGCGGCACACGGGGCCGGCATCCGGATTCTCCTTCCCCGTCCCTCCACCTTCGTGTGCCGATCCTTGGTCCGCCCGGTCGGCCGCCGGAGAATCTGGAACCCTCCCCTCATCTCGATAGGCTCCGGTTTGGGGATTATGAACCGGTGGACCGGTATGGCGGTCCGGGGCGGCAGTGTCATCCCGCCGCCGCCGCCGCCGCCTCCACCTCCGCTGCTGCCGCCGCCACCTCCTCCTCCGCTGCTGCCGCCGCCGGCCATTCTGAGGTCGGTTCTCCGGCAGTCGTCGTCCTCCTCCTTCTCCTGCTTCTGCGAATCCATCTCGGCCTCCGTCCCCCTCCCCACTTCGAAAACGCTTACATATTTTCCCCTTCCCTCCACTCGCCCTCCCAAATAACAGATCACTGAGACACACAAAAGGCGCGTGCGAGCAAAACCCTAGAACCCACCCGGCGCCTCCTTTCATTCCTCCAATCCCTCCCCACCCTGCGGCGATGCGACTCTTTCCCGAGATGGGCCCCACCAACTCTACCTGCTGGCCGTCCGATCAGGACCACGGTCCACCGGGTCAAGTTTGGGCGATGCGCACCAGGGTGAATTAAGCTCCAGATATACATACGGTAGATTTTTTAAAGGGAGGGGAAGGGCCTGCGGATGAGGATTCCCGTACCTCTCTCCTTCCCTCGTTCCCCTTTTGCGCTCCCCTGAGAAACTTCGCCAAACTTGTCTTCCCGATGTGCGCTTCTGGGCCCAGCCCACTTTTATTTGTACCGTCTGGCGTATCCCCATACGTACCCGGAACGAGCGCCAAACCGCGGTTTTGTGCGCCAGTCACGTGAATTGCTTTTGTTTTTTTTAATTTTTTTTTCCGTTTTTTTTTTTTTGTCTAAAGTCATCAATACGTGAAGGGATTTGTTGTCCATTTCATATCTAGCGGATCGAGGTGGCGAAGAGATGAGAGCATTTTCCGTTCTACACCACACACGACGGACTGGAGTAGCTGAGGTTAGTAACTCTCTTTCCAAAAGGCACCCCCAAAAAGGCCTATGGAGGGGCCGTCGCCGCCCCAGGCTGCCGACCTCTCATGCATCACGTCAGCCGTGGTGCTCACCACTCCGTGGGCTGGGCCCAGCGGCCACCCCGGACAAAAGTAAAGGAAAGGAGATGAAAACCGAGATGAGACTCGATTTTGTCGAAGGGTGGGGCCGGCAGGGGTGGTGGTCCTGGTAGGCTGCCCGCCCAACAACTGGTGTCGCTGGGTGCGTGGCGGGTGGGTTACCCATCTCGGGGCTCCGGGCACGGTGTCCAACTGGCTTGTGGTCCCCGCGCCAAATATCACGCGGAAGCAGTGAGGGGAGAGTGTGGGCCCCTACACGCTGGTGGACACGTGTCGACAACGCAGTCGGTGGAATTATAAAAGTGGGGTGGACCTGGCATAGGGAACTGGGTCCCGCCCGGGGATTATCGGGGCAAGGTGGGGGATTTACCGTTTGGATGTCGGATCCTACGGTCGCGGGCTGCAGGTACAGCCAGCTGGAACCAACTGGGGTTGGGACCACCGAATTGCCGATGGTGTGGGTCCCGCGTCTGACATCGTGTTTTCCCTTGATAAAAGCTTGAGCAATGGCGTGTATGATGGGTATGCAATAACGTTTTGGCATGACCCGGACCGCCAACCTTGTCTAAACTTGTAATTTTAAAATGTTACTCTTAACGTATGCTTAAAGATTGGAGAAGGAAAGTTGCAAAAAATATTCATGGCAATTCACTCAGAGGTTTGCATCTCCAAAAAGATTATCTGTATAGTATTCGATGTTTGTGACGTAGTATTAGCAGTTTCCATATATATATATATATAACAAATTGAATGTTGCTAGGGAAATTGTACCAAACATTCGTTCCAACAATGAATGTAGTAAGTCATTCATTGGGTTATTTGAATGATTGTTTGGATGTTTCAGCAGAAATATCTTACAGAAATCAACCTTGTTGGCGAACTTAGCCCATATCTTTTAAAGACCTATCCATAAATCTCAATCTGTCTGTTTGTTTGTCTATAGGAAGAAAAAAAAATGGCATAGAGATTTTTTTTTCCTTCCTATAGGATTCAAATCGAGGGTGCTTGATTATTATGGGCTATGCTTAAATGGATTTTCTAGTCCATGAATCCAGTAGAAAACTCAATCCAAATCCTACTCGATTATCCAAGCAGGCCCTCAAAGAATAGATAGACAAACGCACTATTAAGTTAATTTTAGTTCTTCACATACCATTTATTTGTGCGCCTTGGTCGGCTTCATTAAGTCCCAATATCCTTATTAACTACTTGAGCCAAATTTAATTGAAAGAGAAACAATTCAAATAAGTTACCTCCAAATGGTGCCAACTTGGGCTCACACGTATCTGCCTACGTGCTTTTCTAAGAAAGGCATATTTGTGTTGTGATAGGACATATGTACCACCTTAATTTCCTGAATATTTATCTTTCCCATTGTATGCATACATTCCTTCCAATTAAGTTGTGCAAACCAATACAAGGTGCATTGTCTATGCCGTTCTACAACTCATCTGGTTCATTTTGTACCATGTTATCCAAGCTTTTTATTTTCTTTTATTGTCTAGTTAGAGATGATCAAACCTCGTTAATTGTTGGATGGTTTGGATGATCAAACCTCGAGACCTTTTTATCTCCTATCCATCTCACCTTAATTTGTTATCGCTTTGCCATAACATATTTGTTAGTTAAATGAACAAGCATTTGTCTTGCAATCAGCATAAGATGGTTCACCTTTGTCATGAGATGCATATCTGATTGCAAATACTATGCAAATAATTTGCAGGAAAATAGGAGACACTTGTGCTATAGTTACTGAGAAATGTCAACCAATCAAACATGACATTGCTAAGAGAAACTCGGTATTCATTTTTCCAATGTCAATTATTTCTTTTCTAGAAAAATCAGTACTTGCAAGGCTCCAAACAAAGAGTGGGGTTTGGCGTGAGGATACCACCAAGATTATAACTTGGATAACTCATCGGCCCCATGAGTTGTGATGCCTAGCAATGGGGACAGATCAAGTAATTGGGTATAATCAAGTTCAAGGCCGCATCAATCATGAGCCTGAAATGTGAGATCAAGCCAACTCGTCTGTTATCCGTCAAGCATAATCACGCATGCTTTCAAACTGAGCTAATATCAAGTATTTTTATGGGCTCGCTGACCTCGATAAATTTGAAATCCTTAGAATTGAGCTGCTCGAGTTCCAGCTAGATCAGGCTCACTTCAAAGGTTCATGAAAGATTGACCGCGTGCTGATCAGACAAAAGCTCGGAATTGTATTCAATGATCGGTTATATGCTAACTAATATGTACACCATACATAATGTTACAAAACAATGATGAACCTTATCAAACCAAGAGCAGTTAAGCCCCTCATGTTGAGGCCAAGCTCGAATTTAATTGGGGGCTTTGAATCAAGTTCAAGCCTTGTTAAAATATATATCAAGTCAATTCCAATTTGAGCTTGCGTATCTCTGTTGAACTTGAGCTGCAAAGATTAATTGAGAGCTCTAAATTGGTACACAAGGTACCACTAGATGCCTAATGTACAACTTAGAAAATGCAAGTATATCAAGTACTACTCCCGTGGAACCACATACATAACTAGTCCCTTTCCTGTTGGTGTGAGGAGGGCCACCACAATATACCACTAGTTGTTGTAGACAAATCTATTTTGCCCATAGGGCAGGAAAGTCAGGATTATCTGCGCCTTGTGTTCGATATCATGCATTAAGCTAGTAACGAATGCTAAGTATATGCACACCTTCGGCATTTTTTTTTTTTGAGATAAAGTTTATATTAAAATTAACTACTAGTTTTTAGGAAAAGGTGGAACTTTATTTTTATCTATAATGATGTCTATCCAAGTATGAGACAAGCTGTAGAAAACTTTAAAATATCATACACAAAGTAAAAGAAGAGACACAAAACAGCGGCAAAGTTGACGGAGGTTTAACAAATAGCGATGACCAATTGAAGATTACAAAATATTATGCATGTGACGTAGGTCCCATGCTGGGCTGCGTGGTTGGGTCCGCCGGGTGGGGCCACGTGTAAGGCGTGATCAGCCCCACCACCGGCCTTTGCCTGGCCCAGGACAGAATCAGCTGGGCTGTAAGCCCCGCCAATATGATTAGATATTCCAGTAGTCCTGGCCATAAACGATGGACACTAGACGACGCTGTACGTAGCGACCCGTGCACCGCCCCAAGTCATAGTTGCGGGCCTCCACTTGTCCTCCTCATAGGGGCCGGAGCGGGCCCACGCTCTCTGGAGCCATGCCGTGGGGACCTCTTGCACTCGTGTGGTGGCACGTGTCAGTTTCTGACGTGGCAGTAAATGTAGCAGGTAAAGGATATGCGTTCTCTTCCTAATTCCTATTATGCAACCATACCGTGACAATATAGATATCTCAAATAAACAATTGCACAAGCTCATGGGTACATGCTTTTTTTAAGTTTTTGTCGATTTTTTGGCTGTGAGTGAACCATGTTTTTCACAAAAGTTACAGATTGGAATGTAAAAGTTTCTTTGATCCATTTGTTTAATAGTTTATGCATGATAAGTTATCCGTTGTTGCAACATAGGGAGATTACACATCAGCTCCATAATTTTTAATATAAAATTTCTATACTATAAAGTTTGGAAAGTTGCTTAATTACACCTACGCAAAAACTTTCTTTAGATTTATATTTATTATACTTATATCCAATAGGTGGTAAAACTTACACTTACATCTAGTTTAATGAACGGCGTTAGTGAAATCATTTACTTCGTATAAAAGTTGAAATCACCTATAAATAGAAAGGAGGATGCACACGTTTCCTTGTATCTTTGGATGACTATCATATCACGTCAGGTCATTTTGGTCATTTTTGAAGTGAATTTTTTTATAACATGATATTTGGGTCCCATTTAAGATTAATGATTTGACTAACATTTTGTTAAGTTCTAGATTAAAGTATTGGATAAAAATAAACCTTAGGAGGTAAGCATAAAATTTTCAAACTATTAAATATAAGTGGAATTTATCCCTAATCTCATACGAGGAATTTGTAATTTACTAATATTCACGCGCGCGCGCAGGCATATATATATATATATATAGAGAGAGAGAGAGAGAGAGAGTTTGGGGCCACCACACATATATTATTGATATGTCATTTGGAAGGTCAAAAAAATTGACTACTAATCTATGTGAAGCACAATAGAAAAATGTCAATGATAAGGATTAACAGCACATACTCAACATGTTGCAATCATAAAGCATGGCAACATGCAACCATCCTCGTTGCATATAGCGTAGTCCCATCTTCTGCACTAGTTGTTGCCCATAAACATACATCTAGATGTGATTTATTAACACTAGCTTGTATCTTGAGTATTCATCATGCATCTAAGCAAGCTGGAATAAGCTAAAATAGGCCTAGCTAATAGAAATAATTTCAGTTATAGAAAAAAGAGCATTCCAATGTACAAAACTCCTGCCATTGCACGATCTAAAAAAGATGAAATATGCATAATCTTATCCTTACACATATAGAGTAGTATCAACAAAGAATAGGTCGAATTATCGGTCATCAAATTTATCATGATTCATACGCAAATAGAATCCACTTATCCAAGAGTTAAAATTAATTTACTTGCCTTTGAACTTTGGTCTCAACCACTATCCTAGTTGTTTTAGGCCATCAATAATATTTCCCCAATATCAAATACTTATTCCAATAAAAAATAGTCCACTCACATACAAAACTAAAAACACAAGATGCAAGACCAACTCAATTGTGGTCCAATCAAATAAATCCGACAAGATGCAAGATCAACTCAATTGGAGATCCATTGCTTATTCTACTTATATTAGGAGTCCATTCCTAGTTTATTTTTGTTTCTTCTTCCAATAGTAGTTGGACTAGTTTGTCTTATAATACTAGTCCATTTTAGTTAGGTTAAGCCTTAAGTTAAATATATTTGGGTTTGTTTTTTCAATTAGAGTGGGATAGTAATATTTTTGTTTTATAGCAGAAGAGAAAGTATAGTTTTATAAATAGGGGGGAGAGTTATATGAGGAACCTTGGAAAAAATTCTTTAGTTGAGAGAGGAGGAGAATTCTTTTTTGCAAGGAGAGAATTCTTTTTGTATGTGAAGTCTCTTCAATGAGGCATCTTTATAAGGAGAGTCAAACTTATTATTTCAGCTTTTATTTTCTTGTAAATAAATTTATTTTTTCTCTTCTAAATATTTTTTTAAAATTATTTTTCTCTCGAAATTCTCTAATTTTTTTTTGATATTTATTATGGATCTTAGGCTATCGATCTACTTCGAATAGCATGCCTATTGATCGATTTGTTGGCTCGAGTACTCACACTTAAAAATGTGGAGCCCTTTTCCCCACATCATGCACTCACACACCATGCAACCAAAAAGAAGACCCTATGGTGCTAAGCATATACCAGAAGAAGCAATTTGACTGGTAGCTTCTAGCCAACAACAATGGGTCTCTTCTGTGCACCCACCACTTAAACGGGACGCAGGAGAGCCCTCATAACTTTCCACACAAAAGCTGACCCATGTCACTAAGGATACTGCATTAAATAAGCAGACTTTTTTTTTTTTGGCTCGACGCATGTGGATTCCTTCCTCCATTTTCACTCAAAAAAAGACACAGGTGGAGTCGTTGGACTCCATGATATGGGATATACTAATAATCCTGGAAATAAAAACCTGGCATCAATAAGATAAAGAAGGTTTGGAAAGCAAGTGACAAGCCATTGTATGAGCTGTTGGATTGGTGAGATTCCCACCATTGAAAGCTTCCTTTACTTCCATCAACTGCCCATGGCACCACCATGGTGACCCACATGTTTGCCTGCCTGCTGATCTCTCTTTTCCACTTTCTGACACCACATGGAATTTATCCAATCTGCATGAGTTTTTATCCTCACCAGCTCACTCAATTTATGGGCTTTTCTTCAGTTGGTCAGACCACCTTTTGTGATTGTGGGTTGAGGGGATTTCGGGAAGAGTGCGAAGAAAAAGTTGGTGGCAATTCAGGAAGTGTGCTTTTTATGAGTACATGAACCTTCTTCTCTATCCAATATGAGCTGAAGAAAAGAGATCACCCTCTTGTCTTTCAAGTAGCAGTTCTCCAATTCACTGAAGTAGGGTGAATTGTCAATTACTAAAAATTATATCATAATATGGTTTAATGCAATTCGAATGTTTGAGTAGATTATGAATTCTATATGAAGATTTATGCAATTAATTCTTTTCCAAAACAATTAATTCTTAAATTCAGTCAAGCAACTGATATAGCTCCTTCTGACTCTCTTGAAATGTGCTTCTATATAATTTATCTCATACCTTCTAATTCGTTCAAATCAACTTCTCACCAGATATTTAATAGATTAATATAAAGTTTAATATCATAACTATAAAATCAATATATATTAATTTTCTCAGCTTAATTCGTTAATGAAGAACAAATTGTTGATTACGACTTTGAACTGAAACAAGGTAATTATGCTTTGAATAGCACGGAAAAATTATTTATGATTTAAAATTTTAAATTTCAGCTTACTTATTCCGAGCCTTGCACTTGAGAAAAGTTCGGTGTTATAATAATTACAAAATGGCTCCAACCCAGTCTGAACTTGACAAAATGACTTAGCAGGTCAGACGGTGCCTAAAAAATAAGCCCATCTATTAAACAAGACAAACAATGAAGGCCAGCCCGATCCACATATGGCTCGAATCACATATCATTTTTTTTTATTCCTCCCGATGGGAGGCCATAGTTTCCTCTGCTGATATACTTTTTAGCTCGTACCAACATCTCAGCGAAGTCTACAGAAAACCGCTTTTCCAAAGAGAAGAAACGAGACGGCCTTAAACCGTCCTTCATTATTGACATGGCAATTGACTGATCTAGATTACGGACTTCTAACGTCGCCGCATTGAAGCGGTTGATGTAATCTCTGAGAGACTCTTTTTTCCTCTTCTTGGCATCGAGCAACCATCAGAATCACAAAGCTATCTTCGGCTAGAGATGAAGTGCGCTGTAAAAAGATGCCCAAGCTGCTCGAAAGAATTAATCGATTCGGGCTGAAACCCTGAGAACCAAAATCGAGCTACTTTGCGAAAAGTAGCGGAAAAAGCTTTGCAAAGCACGATGTCGGTGGCTCCATGCAACATCATGAGAGCTTTGAAGCTCTCCAAATGATCTAAAAAATCTGCGATGCCGTCATATAGCTCCACATAAGGCATTTTGAACCGAGGTGGGATCGGTTCTTCCACAATTTGCTGAAAAAATGAGGTTCCATAGAGAAGTTGAGGTTATTACTCGTCCTCGAAGTCTGCCCCTTAAGGGCATGAATCTGACAACCCATCTCATTGATTTTTCTATCGAAGTCGATCCTGCTAAGATAGGGGCTTCATATGACAAGAAGATGAAAGATGCAGAGTAGAATCTTTGTCGGGATGGAGGATTGAAGTACGTCGATTTCCATCCCAACCAAGATTTCTTTATCAGGTGTGCTGACTCAAGCGAGATCACTCTAAACTTTGGCGTTGAAAATAGTGGCTGACTTGGCACGTTACTCAGTGTTCATAGGTGTAGCGAGCTGTACCGGTAGGGCGTGTTTTGTACTCTGCAGTGAACCTTGTGAAGACCCAAAAGGCATGCCTACCCATGGACCCCTCAGTCCTCAGGGCGCCCGGACTGGCTCTCGCGGTGAAGAGTCGGCCTGGCCGCTTTACTTGCAGCACCCACATGAGCGCTCAATGAAGAAGCTGCCAAGTGGCATCTCACGAGGCCTGCTCGGACCTTAATTTCATTGTTGTCATAAAAATTCGAGCTAAATTTCATTTTAATTGGGATGCTCGAGAGTCAGGACCATTACCTGTCGTATTGACATTTGTTTAAACAAGGCCCAGGCCAAGGGTACAAGTAAATAGCCCAATGGTTGTCCAAAATATGGGCCAGGTCAGGCTGGTTTCTGATAAGCCTTGGATAGGGTTTGGTGCGGGGCTCGAATCTGTCGCTCGCCTCACCCTTCCCTTTCCCTTTCCCTTCCTCTCCCTCCTCAATTCGTCATCCTTTCAACTTCGTAGATCGATCACTTCGAAGAGGAGGAGATGCGTCTCACTCTCGAATTCGGGTTCTCTCTCTCCCTCCCTCCCTCCCTCTCTCTCTGTGCGCACGCTTTTGCGTGTTTTCTTGTTCTGTTATTCCTACCAATTCCAATTAGTATTCTGCTAATCTTGTAAAAATATAATCTTTCTTCCTGCTTGCCGATGCAGTGGTGGCCTCGAGCTTCTTTGCAACTCTATCAAGATCCATCACGTCGATGTCAGCCCCAAAACTGGAGAAGATACGGTTGTCGTCGATTTTATCCAAATAATCGTGCTCCTGAGTCCCTCTCTCTCTCTCTATTTTTTTTTGACGTTTCTTTATTCTATGATTTTGATATGTACAATCCTTTTAATTTCATTGCTAGTTATCAATGCGGGACCTGCTGCCCTGGATCGAGTCCAATTTGATCAAGGAAAGGCGGGAGATGTTCGTGAAAGGAGATTGTGTGTAGGTCCTCGGTCCTTGTGAACAAATAAAGGAGAAGAACCTGATTTTGATTGGGATAATTGTTTAGAGTTAGGATTTGGGCTTCTCAGTTTCGCGATGGTATGATACTATGGTTGTTTGGTGTGCAGGAGACCAGGCGTTCTAGTCCTTATAAATGACTGTGACTGGGAACTATGTGGTAGTCTCGATGCGGCGCTGGAAGAGAAGGATGTGGTAGTTTTTATATCTACCCTGCATGGTGGGTAGCATCTACTTGAAGAGCGATGCCTATTAGTAGTACTCATGTTAAGCTGAGTTATGACAAGGTTGGGAGCATTTCACAGCACTATTGTACTGGATTGAACATTTAATAGAGATACTAAAATTTGGGATTAATGTGTTTGTCCATCATAACTTCTTGTTTTTATTCAAAGCCTATTCGTATAGATGAGTGCATAGATTTTTGTTACATCAATTCTGTGTCCTCCAAACATGTTATTCATGATATTATAGTGAAAGACACTCTTTTAGTTTATATACATTTTTTCTCCTAGATAAGCTAAGGTTGACTGCAGGTAGATCATTTTGTCCTCTAATAAGCTATGCCAAGAGTGAGTGTCGGCATTTATTTTGAAAGTGGCCATAATTTCTGTTAACTAATTGTGCTAAGACAAAAATGTAGTATATACACAAAAATTCTCTAGTATGTGCTGCGGCATTCTTGTAACATTTCATAGACATCTATTAGAAGGCTGATCCTTCTTGTGCTTCTTAGGCAACACATCATGTTCATCAGCTAATTGAGGCAAGTATTTTTCCACTTCAGTGACCTACATGCTTTTCCTTTTTTATCTGAAAAGATAAGAAAATTCTATAGCCTCTGTGAACTAGCTTTTCAAAACTTATTCATTTTCATTCTACCAGTACATCACGTAATCTTTGTTAGTTATCATGATGGTTCTCGGTTCTTACTAAAGTATATCTGTTATAGAAGATTGGCCTTGCCTTGTCAATACTTTTTCCTGGGAATTGGCATCAATTGTTGCCTTGAATGTATGCATGATGGCTTTTAGTCTCAAAATCCATGCAAAACCTGAGTTATGGTAATCTTGGCGTCAAACTGTAAGTTAGGTTTTGCTATTATTCATTCAGTATGAAACCAGGGATTGACACACTTTTTTTATGCGGTGCCTTAGTTATGTACCCATGAATTTTTCAAGGAAGTAGGTAGTGGGTGGGTCTGGTACACAGAGAAACAAGTACCTTGCTAATGTGCCTGTGAATTTTTTAAGGAAGTAGGTAGCGGATGGGCCTAATATACAGAAATCAGCTATTACTTACAGCCCATTACCATCCCCATATCAAATTTGGTCCCAAAAAAATGGCCTGAATTCCTGATGATGCAGAGGGACAAGTAATTCATGACTATGATTTTGTTAGTTAATCTGTATATGCTTGTGAATAATAAGTTATTTTATGCAGTAACCAGCCTGAGTCATGAATCTAGTATGCTTCACAAACTAAACAATTAGGTAAGTGACGAACTTTATGGAAAATCCTAGTAACATACTACCATGAGCTCTCTTTATTTATTTTGGTCCATTTGGATTAAATATGCTTGTCACTATTGGTGCTTGATAAGTGAAGACTGGATGAGCAAGGGCTGTCAACTATCTAGTTTGAATTGGAGAGAAGCACATCCATGATGTCAGATCTTTTTTTTTTATACTTTTTGTTCACATAGGTGTCGTGTAGCTCATGTCTCTCTTATCCGAAAAGCCATGGCAGTGATCTGAATGCATAAATCTCTAACTACTTACAGAGCCAATGATGGCCATTGATTTGCTCATGGATCTTTGTTATATTTAGTTCTCATGGTGCTTTGGTTGGTCTCTGATGCAGAGATCATGTCAGTAGCATTTTCTTTATAATTGTTTTTTCACCATTACATTTGAGCTGTGAAAGGTTAAGTGGATGATCATATTTTTGTAAGAACTACATTTGTATTTGCAATATTTTCTTTATCAACCTATCTTCTGTTTTATAACAATTGAAAAATCAAGAGACTGCCGGTGTGGAATTCAAATCTTAGACTCATTTTTTTCTTAAATGCCTGAAGTTATCTCACAAATGTCATTCAAAGTTTGTTGCTGATGAGATCACCTTTTGGCTGTCATGATGGCTGGACATCTTACTAGCTGGATCTTCTATCTAGGGTATTGCAGCCACCTAGTATTGCTCCACTTCACAACAATTCAACCTTTATCTTTTATTACTGCCATTATTATTTTAAATGCATCTTGTTTCCATGTTAAATTATAATTCTTTATGTTGTTACACTTTTCAGTATATTTCATGCATTAGTTTGAAAGAAATAACAAAACAAGCAGCTTTATCATCTTATGATATTTAAAATTACAGTTCCTAGGCCCTCCTGTATTCTAATTTTTATCTTCACTTTCCTGCCCACATTTCAAAAATCTAATCCTGAACTTGCTCCCTGTTAAGGTAATGGTAAGGATCATGTCTTTGGCTTCCTTTTTCATTATTTGTTCCTTTTTTTTTTGACAACATACTGTTTCAGGTTGTTAAATTTCAGCCAACTGCCCCATGTCCTTAAAGGGATCTAGATTCTCCTCCAAGCGCAAGGAAGCTCTTTTTTTTTTTCCTTTTTTTTTTCCTTTTTTTTTGGACAACAAACTCTTTCAGGTTGTTAAATTTCAGTCAACTGCACCATGTTCTTAAAGCGATCTAGATTTTCCTCCAAGCACACGGAAACTCTTTTCTTTTTGTGTGTGCATGTGCATGTGCCTTTTAAGTGGTTTTTTACTAAGCACCCAGATATGAATTGAAACATCCATATGATGTCTTCTTATCTTGAGGCACAAAGAAAATGAAGCCCAAACAATTTCCATTATCCTTATAAATCAGTAGGTTGGATCATCATTTTGGAGGGTTTTAAACTGAGGTTTCAGATTGTATTCCAGGATCATTTGGAAGCTTGAGAGAGGGGCCTGCCAAGATGCCTGGATAACGTTGGAGTAGCATCCATTGATCCTTTTAGTACCCATGCATTAACAGTTCAAACAGCTTTAGATGCCTTTCAGATTGATCTTATAGATTTTAATACTGGATGTTTGTCTATACTGTTATTGTATCAGTCAACAAAGCAGTAGGCTACCGACTTTTTTCTTGGAAAAAATAATAAGAAGTAATTATTGCAAAAGAACTTGACGAATATGCCCGAATCTTAGATTATCTAATTTGACTTATGTAACAATATGATGCATGATTCATTTTTGTTAGCAATTGTTGATGCAATCAATGAGGTTTATTGGCTAAAGTAAAGGACACCAGCAAATGGCATTCTACATAAAGACAATAGTTTTCTGCAATTGGTGTGGTAGCTATTGCTATTTCTTTCTCATTTATTTCAAACCTCAATCAATTTCTGGTCAAGGGCCATGTATCTCCATTTCTCCTTCTCAACAAAATCTGCATCCAGGAACTTAGAAACAAAAGCCCAAAGCCTGTAAGCATCTTCAAAATTGTTGAGGAAACCAAATGAAGCATTAACCACGGTTATCCCCCATTCTATCTTCTCTTTCACTCTGTTACCTGCAATTCTTATCTTAAAGACTCTTCTCTCCATGAGCACATGCTTATCTTCATATTTATCTGGGAACAAGATATTCTGTAGAAATCCACAACCCAGAGATATGTTGCTTCTATCAGCTAGCTTCTGTACCAGAGTAGGCTCAACCTTCTCTCCTTTCCAGTCAAACACATTGAATGCAACTGCCGTTCCCCTGTCATATTTTCTTCGAGGTCCATAGATTCTGACCAAAGGATGGGCATCCTCTGAGTGAGGGTGCTGTAGCTTCATCAATGCATTCACTAACCAATCGATGATGCATCTTAGTCTGTTACTGATGAGTCGTAGACCCATGGAGTCTGCATGATCCAGTCCTCTGCATTCAATCTCGATGGTTGTATTCAATTCTCTGGCATTGGTTGTGGTATTATTTAATTGCAAGATTTCAGGTTGTTCTCCCTTATTTCTGACTCCAGTAACCATCATATCACATCTTTCTGAGGTTTCACCCTGCTTATGCCTCTCAATTTGCTTTTCTTTCAAGCGCAAATGGTTGTCACCTAACCTGTCATCTGAATGAGCAGAGTCATCAGAGATCTTGGCAGGTATTTGACCATAGGATGAGCTTGTGATTTCTGTATTGATGAAGCGATGAACCTCCAATTCTGGACTGGATGTATCATGGAAAAACTGAGATGGGCATCTTGCTGGGATGATGCTCACTAAGCCAATACTTGTGGTTGTTGTTGAGGCCTCCAAGATTGCACTGCTGGATCTTTTGATACAGAGAGCTGAAAATCCAGATGGATTCTCTCCGAAGATCTTAAAGAAAGAACAGACAATGAAGTCTGGCTGGATCAGAGAAAGCCCCAAGGCACCCATCTCCTTCGGCCCAAGAGCGCATGCATCCAGCACCACATGCCAGCCATTTTCTTGTGCAAGGCTCATCCATTTATAAGGATACCTGGCCCCTGTCAACCGAGACTGAAGTGGGAAGACGAACAAGCCTCTCTTCTTCTTCTTGTTGTTTCTCTCTGTGATCATCTTTTTCAATTTCGCAGAGTGAATTCTAAGATTGGACCAAGAGAAGCTGGCAGACATGAATCTGACTCCTCTCTTCTTGGCACTCTCCACCAGTTCACTCACTGCCTCATTATCATGGTCATAAACTGTCAAGAGCCTCTTGTTGGAGTGAAATGGATAGGATTCTGCCAGTAGCTTGAAAGCACAAGCCCTACTACCAATGAAAAGCATGCTGTATTCATCATCTGATATGTTGAGGAATCCCATTATTCTTCTCCGGATTGCCGACTCCAGAGCTGTCTCTTGATACCCATATCGCAATTGAGATTTCAAGCTTGCTGGCTTGTGAGCGATGCTGAAAAAAGTGGGCTGTGAAAGAGATGATGACGGCCAAGTTGGAGGATAAGAGGGATCATTTGATGAGTGGAATTGGGCATGAGAGAAGAGTCCGATCCCAGTGTAGTCGAGGCAGGTGAGATTGGAGAGGTGGTAGTACTCGCTGTCTCTGATGCGGTCGGCTTGTTCACTCTCAACATGCTTTGGATACACCCTACTGAAATTAGATAAAGCATCTGGAAGGGAAGGCAGGGATTCGTGGTTTGTGAAGTGGATGCTTGGGAATAGAGATAGAGCAGCCATCGAAAAATCCAAGCACGAGGACATACCAGTGCCAGCAGGGTGATTCTTCAGTTTGTTAGGCTCAGTGGAGGTGATGGAAAGACAACAACTGATGCATTCATGGGAGGCTTCTCTCATGCAAGATGATAGCATTTTTTTCTTAAGTTCTCCTCTCTCTTCTTCCCTGTGGTGTTCTTTGTTATTGATCTTGTTTGGTGGTCACTTGAGGTACGTATTTTTTGTAGGATATTTTGTTTCATGGACGGGCCCGGTGGCTGCTATCAAGAAGCTGTCATGGAACAGGTCTGATTACTCAACTGGTCTTTCTTTTTACTTGTTCCGAAATCTTCAAGTTGCCCTTATTCTTATGTAAGATGACCTGCCATATTTTATATCTTTGGTAAAAGGCTTTTAATAGTCCTTCCATTGTTTATGGTTACGTGGTTGGTCTTCTAAATGAGAGAAACTCTTCATCTTTGACAAAAAGCAATAATTTGTTGGTGTTAGGCTTCAACCACGCGAGGACAGGAGAGCCTCTAAAATAGCTATCAGGAATGGGTCCCACTGGAGGCTTGGAACCTGTCAACCGATGCCTGAGATCGTTCATGGGTTAGGTTTGCTGTCTTGTCACTTTAATTGCTAATATTGACTTGATTTAGAGATTAATCTGGTGCTGCTGGATATGGATAAAGCTAAACAAACATGATCTCTACTTTGCTGGCTTGTGCTTGGTAAATAGCTGCATAATTCTCTCAACCATAACAAGCCATGATTGGTTATAGTCTGAATAGACCAGTGGATTCAACTTTTGATATAGATCTATTGAAAGTTTTAATACTTAACCCTGTGTATTCTTCCTTCAAATTATTTTCTATGCTGTGAATTATGGTTCTGAATATATTATCTCAAAAAAAAAAAAAAAACTGTTCTGAATATTAGAGACCATGCAAAATTAGTATTAGGCAATCGAAAAGTTTGCAGTATGGATGGACCGCGTGTTCTTTTTAATTCTCTGAGTGCTTGAGCCGTACTCCATCTTCTGATGCTTCCTTTTGGCAGATGATGCTACGTTTCTTTGACTCCGATATTGGACAGGATTGTCCTTAGTCACAAGAGAAAGGTGAAAATAACAAGGTGGTGGGCCGAAGCCTTCGCTATTCATCAACTCCAGAATACGGAGAGCTGGGTCATCTGTGGAGACCACCTTCTTGGGAGCCCCTGTCAATGAAGGCTGCTGTGGGATTTTCAATTGATATGAACAGGGCAGCTAAGGCGACATTTGGGTAGAGGCAGGGTGCAATCACTGCTTCGTGAACCCAAGTAACGCTGCACATCTTTGTCTGTGGAACCGCTTGTTCTTGGTCGCATACGGTTGGCTGTTTGATTTAATGATCTCATCTGTCTTGTTGAACTTTGAAGCTATATTTTGTCAATTATTTTAAAGCTCATGACTTGACAGAGAGGTACAAGTAGACCGGATAATATTTGTTTAGATTCATTTTCAAATCTGATAATCTATCTGTATATGAATAGGAATTTGAGCATATTTAATTTTATGTAGCATTTATCAACTTTTAAGAAAATATATGGTTATATTAATATGCTATTAATTTGATATACTATCTACTTAGTAATATCTTTGATCTAATTTATATTTACATTAATATTCTTAAATTTGTATTCATATTTGTTTAAAACAAATACGAATATGAATTTTTATATCCAACTAATATCTATATCTGTATTTGTCAAACAAAATAAATATGAATATTAATAAAATGCTATACGACTCAGTTTTAGGCCTAACTTGGCGCCCTCCTTCCCTTAATGGAGGATTGTGCTGAAGGAACTTCATTAGGCGCGGTGTTTTACGGCGTTGATTTGAAGTGCATTATTTGTAAATTGTAACTGCTAAGAGTAAAGTCCAAAACCTCCCGCATCTTGTTTTTAAGTGGCTTGATCAATTCGAAGACTACGTTCAAGTATACTTTATCGTGTGCTATATTGGAATGAATTATAGTACTTGTATTGAAATCGGACACTTCTAGCTGCAAGACACCTCTGAATCATTTAAAAATTGATCTGAAGAATAAATATAGCACCCCAATCATTGCATACTCATAGTGTACATTGTCTGTACCAAATTGGTATATAGTATAAGAAGTATATTGATACTTGGTACGTTGAATCGGCTTTATACCGAACATATCGATGCTATAATAAAATGGTATTAGTACGAAATTTGGACCATGAAGAAAGAGGAGCCCTGTTACTCTTTAGCTTGACCATGCTATGTCATCGCATCACTGCTTCACCAGGGAAGCTGCTTGCTTGAGACTTGAGGCCGCATCACCAGCTCTTACAGCTAGGCCTCTTGGGCCCGAAGACGGGAAATAACTACGAGGCGAGACCTATGCTTCAGGATATTTCATGGATATCCTTTTTCCCTTTTGATACCATTCCTCTTTTCGTCCCATGGCCATGCCTTATAATATCAAAGTAGACCTCTCACTATGTGATTCTCTTTGTTTTTTACATCTTCAAAGTGCGCTCTAGATTTGCTAGGGGGGGAAAGTCAAGAGCTGAAGCGGTTCTCTGAACATGCTTCTTCCAACATTATTCTTCCTCTTGCTTCTGCCGATCTTTTGGCCTATGGACATGAAGAAAAGTTAGACTCATCAGGCGATATCTAAATGCACATATAGACCAAGATCTTGGCAGGATATAATTCTAATTAGTCTTAGGCACCTACTTGTAATATTTTTTTTATAGCATGACTATTTCTTGTACCAGAAGACATCCCTTTCGTTTCGGGGGCACAAAAAGTTTGGTACCATGTAGCATGAGAGGTCCCTAATACCCGGTCGCCAAACCATCCTTCAGATTAAAAAAAAGAAGAAAGAAAGATCGAGCACAAGCCAAAACGAAGTGGTCTTTGAGAACTTTCCATGAGCACTAATGGAGCCCTAATATTTATTTATTTTTAAAAGTTTATTTGGACGATTAAACTGAAAATTCTATAAAATTCATAAATTAAATTAGTACAACTAGCAAGGTTATGATATTACAAGTTGGGGCCAATAGTGGACCAATTCAAATTCTATAAAGAGAAAAAAAGATCTATTGAGATTTATTTTTTTCTTTGCAACTGTGTCCAATTTGACAGTTGAGATCGAACGCAAATGCTTGCTCCTTTCCACGGGCTAAGAACAGGTAACCTTATGTTTGCTAGCTTCTACATTTATATCCAAAATATCCAATAATTTTATGATCCTGGTCGACGATCTTATCCACCTAGCAGTCCCCATGGTGATGCCATGTGGTAATCACAGAATTCTTGCAGCTAATCTTCCAGAGACTCGGTGTGGTTACTGTGTCTCGGCTGCATGATTGTTAGGAAATTTTGCAGTCATGTTGAGTAGGGATTCAACTGATAAATTGAGGCACCGCTATTTGGAGATTGCTTTGGATTGTCTCACAGGTTTGATGGTCTCGAGGCCTTTGATGCAAGTTTGGAGAATTGCTTGTTTTCAATTGGTTTGTCCAGTTCCAAGACAAGAGACAGCTCAGCTGCAAAGAGCGCAAACAATTAAAAAAATTTAACCATTTTTGTTGCAATGGAAGGCTTCAATATTAAAAGGTTTGTTTTTTTCTTTTTATCTTCATTCTCCCTTTTCCCTGATTGAAGAGGAGGCCTCTAGGCAATGGACTAAACCATTGTAAGGGGATTCAAATTTAGGTCAGTCAGTCTCTAGTGCGAATTAGGAATTTCGGTTAAAAGCTATCATCAAAGACATACCACTTCCAAAAATCAAGTTATCAGGGGAGAAAGCCATCAGAAATCAAATCTTTCCTTATATATCTGCTTGTATGTATCTGACTGCCATTGCCATTTTGTTCTACCCTAGGTCATTTCAAGAGGGTTCGAGCAAGGCTAACTCTTAAGACCTCATCGGTATCTTACATTAGTAATGAACTTGATAAATTATATTACTTAAGATCGATCATTCTCACTTATTATATTGTCGTCGTCGTCATTGTTATTTTTATTTTATGCCGACTAGATTGCCAATAAAATCACTAGATGGTTGTATCAACTACCTGAGATTGAAGTCTACATGTACATCAGGCTGAGGGGGGCGGAGGAGCAGAAATAAGCTGCAAGTGAAGGTAAATATAAAAAGACAAGATGTTTTGGCCACCTTGGATTTTTCATGAGCAGCGTGGAAGGAAAGGTGTCTTTTACCATTAGGTATCAAAGATCCGAGACTGAATTCTGCCTCTAAACGAGGCTGGGGAAAACCGGGGGAGGAGGGGGAGGAGGGACTAAGCTGAAAGTGGAAGCATAAAAAAAAAAAAAAGAGAGAGATGTCGAAGTCGAGCATGTCATGCTCTCATCTTTGTTATCAAACTTGGATTTTTCATGGGAGGCATGAGGGGCAGGGAGTCAGTCTTTTATTGGAAGATACTCTTAAGCTGACGCCGGTCGCAGGGCAACTCTCCTTTGACAGGGGCCATGCAGCTCCTACCAAAGAAGAGAAGCCCTGCAACTGGTTAGCTTAACCAGATCATGTCATCGTACCGCTGCGTCACTCCACTGCAGCTTGTTTGCTCTGGACTCAGGGCAGCATCACAAGCTTTTATACCGAGGCCGATCGGCCCTGAAAGGGATAAACCCCATCACCCAATGGCATATGCTGAGAGTTGGGAGAGGGTTATACCATGGATATCCGTTTTCACTTTGTCACACCCCATTCTCTTTGCTTTCATATTTGATCTCTTCAAAATGTGCAGTCTAGGTCCGAAAGTAAGAGAGTCGCAGCAGTGAAGGCAGAGTGGAAGCGGGTCTTGGTACATCCCTTCTTGTAACATTATTCTTTCTCTTCACCTCTGCCATAGGATGTCCTCTGAATGTGAGCAAAAGATGCTCAATATTGATATGGTTGCTGCTCGAAGAGAACATGGGCCTATTTTATCATCCAACAACACCAATCATGCCATCAGAATGCATGAAATTGATGAGAGAGACGAAGAGTCCAATGCTACATACTTTGATATACTGATATACATCTCGCAACTCAATTCGGCCTGAAAACTAGTCCACGTAGAACTAAATCTCACACGAAGCCGTGAGCATGCAGCATTATAGATACCCATGCTCACATGGACAGGATCATGACAGTGGTGCAAGCCCATATGGCTGATAGGCTCTCAGTTATTCCACACTTTTGATGGTCTTAAGCTGTTTTTTTTATTTATTTTCCAGAGTCAGTTTGACAGTTGAGATTGGTCTGCTCAGAAAAGAAGGTTGGAATTAACGGTGCAAGCCCAATTGTTATTCCACCTCACATGGAAAAAGATCAAGAGACCATTTAGGAGACAAGATCCCAGTAGAACTCCCCAGAATAATGCACTTCTGCCCAAATTAGCCATTTCCTAGTATGAAATTAATTGACTCTAGAGCCAATAATTTTCTGACCAATTATGAGCTACCATTCTCGAAGATTTTTGAAAAATCCAAGAGGATTGCATATTTTCAACTGTTCCATTCTCACTAATGACTTAACATTGTCAAAGGAATTATGTTGGTGCATGCATTATTAACGAGTCACATTATGCAATTGCCATCATAATGCTATAGGACTGTCCAAGAACAATACGTACTTAATCTCTCATGGGAAATCCACGATATAATAGCTTTTCTTGTTGATTGTCTTGTGCGTTGCACATAGCCTTGCTCTTTCCCAGATATCAATAAGAGTTTAAGGACCAGCCAGCCCTGCATCAGCCTATGGAATGTTCTGGTATGGTGAGTGCTGAACATGTTATTCTTCATAGATATAGAAAAAAGTACGAGTATACCTCCACCAAACTACAAAAATTCAAGAAAGTCTAGGACCAAAAAAAAAAGAGAACAAAAATCCTCGCTACCTATATTTCACTCTGAAAAAATAGAAGCTTCTACCACTCAACTGAAGAAAAATCATTGAGAACCCCAAACTGAGGGCATAACAAACAACAGAAAACTGGAACCAAGATTGAGCGCCGCCACCAAAAGATTGGCCGATAAAAACTGGAGCTCCTCTTGTTATAGTATGCGCTTAAAGAAAAACATTTAGAGGATACACTGTTAAAAAATGTCTGTCTGTCTGCTCGGGCCCTTGGCCCAGAGGTTGCGACCCACTGTCGGGGCTGGAAGCCCATATAACATCTTGGCGATCAAATACAAAATATTATCATCTTTGAATCAGAAATAAATTATGTTTTCTTCATAAAAATCAGAACCTAATGTTAAAGATTCGGAGTCTACGCATTCTAATTTACAGGGGACTTGGCCTTCCTTGTCTTTGGGAAGCCAACCAGAGTTAAACATGGGTGCCGTACAGAGACGACAACTTTGTTCCACTTCTTAGTTAGATCATATGCAAGAAGGCCTATCCAACTCATTGTTAGAAAGAGGAATTACTATCTGAAAGTTGAGACTAGCAAATTTGTTGTTAGCAGCTGAGCCGGTGTTGTTAAAAAGCTCAGTACACTTACGACTATTTTACCGAACTAGTTTCATTGCGGAGCTTAGGGCTGCTTCGACATAGTTGTATCAAGCGCGGAGTGTGCTGCGGGCTAACATTGCTTAAGGGCAACTCGACTATAGTAATCAGCTAAATCTAGAGATACACTGGAGACATGGGTAGCTGCCACCCAGTGCTCTGGGATATTCGAGCCATAGTACGTGGAGATGTTGCCTTCCAGATTAAGCATATCTATAGAGAAACTAACAAAGATGCGAATTGGGTGACCTCATATGTGACTAACCACTCTGGAGGAGCTCTCTATGTTGAAGACTGATTCAAACTTTGACAGCATGTTTTTCAGAAGACTTATTTCTTTGTTAGTTGGTTTCTAGGCGAAACTTATCTCTTTGCTAGTTTGTTTCTAGATAGGACTTATCTCTTAATTTTCTGGTTTATGGTTCTTATCTGGTTGTTTAGTGTTTCCGTTGGTTGTAAGCCTATAAAGAGGCATTATCTATTATGAAGTTTGTGTGTTGAAAAATATCCTCTATTTTCCTCTGTTTCCTGAAAATAAAATAAGTCTTCCATTCATATTTGTTATCTATCACTCATTTTTTCCAACACTCTAGATAAAAGAGAGGGAGCTGAGACTTGTTATTTTTTGACTTTTTTGAATATATTCATATTAGAAGTGCATGAGTCATCCATTGTAGAAGAAAAAAAAAAAAGTCCCATTGCCATTATTGTATTGCCAACCCTCTTAAGGATTGATTCACATGCATAAGATGTCTTTTCAATAATTACTGCAAAAAAAAAAAACAATTCCAAGGACGCTTTTTTACAACAAAGTAGTCTTGAGATTTCTTTTTTTTCTTTTTCTTTTTTTTTTGATTGTATACTGAGCACATATTTAAGTCGTACCAGCGCGTAGGCTCTCCCAGGAACTCTTCCGCGCATGAGAAGACCATTCAGGCTTTGCTCTCTGCTTCATGGGTTCCCAACCTCTCATTTTGGATTCTGATTCCCATATACCTAATAAAGTCCAAAGGGAGCATGCTTTAAAAATGAATACTTATGTTTGCAGGAAGGAATTAAATTGGGAACTCAGGTACTATAAGCTCATGAACCAAAATATAATAAAAATTGTTAGTTATGACTAGATAAGTTCTGATCGTAAACAGAAAAATTTTACTCATTACTCCTGCATGCAGTAACACTCTAAAAACTTGTGTGGGTTTGATGGCTGAACAATGGTAGTAATGCTGTTTCCATATTACAATATATAACATAATATGAGGCTTTTGAAAATGTCAGAACGTTGCAAAAACCTCTGGCCAAATTGGCCGACCATTTCCTTTTTCTTTTGAGGGCTTTGGCACAAAACAACTCTCCCGCATGGTAAGAACTAAAAAGAAAATTATGATGGTGGTGGTGGTAATTTGCTAAACAATGAAAGATGGAAGAAGGAATGTATTACCTTCCAAGCATCATGACTGTTGCCTGTGGATTGGTTCCTGGTGAGAAATTAAATGTGGATCCATCTACGACACGAAGCGCATCGACACCAAGAACTCTGTAATCAGAATCAACGACTCGACCAACCTGGCAACCCCCATGGTAGTGCCAAATGGTCATCACGGTGTCCTTGCAGTACTGCTCCAAGGACGTGGAATCGTTGTCATGCCTTGGAATCAAGTTCACCGGGAAGTCTGCAGTCAAATTGAGCAACTCTTCGATGGATATGAAAGGATACTTGAATTTAGAGAATGCCATGGACTGCACTACTTTCTCGATGACCTCGATGCCTTGGATGCATCTTTGGAGATCCAAGGGATGCTTGAAGTAGTTGAAGGTGACTGATGGGTTGTCATCCGGGTTCCTGTTGCGAAGCTCAAGTTGACCTGTAGAGAGGGGGCCATCGACCTTTTCAAGGATGAATCCACCTCTCAAGGAAGATTCCTCAAGGCTGTTCATGGCATGAACTGCTCTGGCGATGGCTTCAGGAGTTCTTTGCTTGGGAGGAACTGTGGATAGTTGACCAGTCTGCAAATGCAGCCGAAAATTTGGATGGTAACTTAGAATGATGTCTATAAGATTAAGAGAGGAAAAAGATAAATTAAGGCAGTAAATCCTTTGTAACCCAAGTTAATTTCAGGAAACAAGGAACGAACAAACACTGCCCGTCTACGACACTGCCCATCGAGATAGACCCTCGTGCAAGCCATTTTGGGTGCACTATTAGGTAGCTTGTCTAGGTTTTGCTCTTAAGAGAAATGATAATGATGTAATTAGTGAAACTAAATCCTAGAATTTTCTTTTCTTTTTAATTTTGAAAAATATTTCAAGAAAACTTTCGACAAGGTCTTTCAATTCGGCCAAGATATCAGTTCCTATCTAAATCAAGCACTCATCCACACTAGGTCCTAATTTCATCTTTATATAAATTGATCCTTTCCGAGATATTGGAAAACATCAATTGATATGATATAAATATATTGATTGAGATCTTGAACTAGCAATATCATTTTTAGAATTTCCCTTTGGTTGGGATAAATTCTTATCTTAATTCACCTCAATGTTGCCCACCGGTCGACTCAAAACATTTTCCAAAAACCTTGGGCTCGAGCACTCCAATTTCGGTTTTTTTTTTTGGTTCCCCTCAGTAGAGGGGGAAGCTGATCAATCAATCATAGCCGTCCACCAAACACTTGCGAGACACAAAAAGAAGTTAGGGATAGAAGTTCACCATATCAAAAGGTGCATGGACTGCTATGATTAGACTAACCAGCTTCACCAACGTTCAATGGCGTTGCGAGGAAAAGGACTGGGGGAAGCTCTTTTAGTAAGCACCTGAGGAGAGAACATGCCAAAGTTTCTACTTGCAGGCTCGCCGGAGGGGGGAGTGGCAAAGTTGGACCCACTGGCCCCCTCAATGAAGCTCCCAAACTTTGTGATACCGACGACCTGAATGAGAGAAACCTCGACCGGCTCTGGGGAAGGGACGAAGATGGCGTTCATGGGATTGTCAGCCATGCCCTGCCCGACATTTGGCAGGTCCGCCAACACCCTGATGCCCAGCGACTCGAGGTGGCTCCTCGGGCCGATGCCGCTAAGCATCAGCAGCTGAGGACTCCCCATGGCCCCTGCTGAGAGTATGATCTCGTTCTTGGATCCCTTCTTGAGGTAGGCTTTGTGCGCCGTGCCTGCCTGGTCCCTGAACACCACTCCATTGGCTACTGGCCTTGGTTTTCCTAAAGACAAAATAGAACATGATAAATGGCAGTGTATCATGCAAATCTAAAAGTGGCTTGACAATATAAAATATCATTATTGTTATTGTAGTAGAATCTTAAGAGCCGGTTTGGATAATTGAGCTAAAATTTCCATTACAATCAACAAAATTATAGGAGTACTATAATTCTATTACTCGAAAGTTACTTCTGTGTATTTATGAAACTAATGTCGGGCATACGACGATGCCGCCCGTTTTCATTTCGTGGAAGTCTCTGGCAGAGGAAGTAAGCTACCTGCAGAGCAGAACATCGAGATTCTCGAGATAGGCCTGGCCAGCATATAATTCTATAATTTACTATTCGTATTGGCCCAATTCATAAATTCTATAAGATTTTCGGTCCAATCATCCGAGCAGACTATGAGACGAAAAAAATTTCCTTTTATTTCTTCATTATTCTATCTCTTCCCTTGACCAACTCCCAGGCATATGAATGAAAGTATCGTGGATGCTTTTGCACATCATAATTTTCGTGTTAAGCAAAACCCTAGAGCTTAGTAGTAGTTTGTTGGAGAGAGCCTCACCTTTGTACCTGAACATGATCCTTCCTACTCTGGCATGCAAGAGCACTGTAAGCCCATCCGGGTTCGCATACTCGAGCAAATCGGCGGCAGTGTGCCTGCTCCCATTTCTATCGAATATGGTTCCCCCAACTTTAGTCCCATATAAGTGATCAAAAGTGAATTCATTGAACGGCGTCACGCCAACCTCCAGAAGCCCGTCCCTCAACGCTGACTGCCATTGAAGCAAACGCGGTTCGAATGCCACAACCTTCTCCACCCATCTGTAGGACTCGTTCACCAGTCTCCAATCCCAACCAGCCTTCTGCGCGTACTGCGGGCTGGCTCGTGTGTAGAACCCCGCATTGATGCAGCTCCCGCCACCAAGCACACGAGCCCGTGCATTGATGACTCCATCCTCAGACACGAAGCGCTGCGAGGCCGACGTAGGGGAGTCATCGGCAAGGGTGTCGGCGAAGTAGGCCAAGTTGCTTATGTTCTTGTTGCCATAGGGCGAGCCACCTCTCTCGAGCAACAGAACCTTGAACTTCTGGGAGAGGGTGGCGGCCAGAGGACAGCCCGCCGTCCCACCGCCGACGATGATGTAGTCGTAGTACGATATTGGTGGAGCATCCTCTGCATTCTTCACAAACGTGTAATTTGGTGCTGCTCATAAGACTTCAATTTAGTACAGTGACTTGCCGAAAATTAAAAAAAAAAAAAAAAAACAGTCCCCCACGGTTCAAATGTAACGGTCGAATTGGATGCATGCTATTAGACTACTCATTTGGCTGGGAGAGACTGAAGGATACAAACCTTTCTCTGAGCGGCAGAACTGCAGAAGGCTAAGTACTGCTAATGCTGATCTCCAAAGGACAGATGCCATCTATCTACCACTAATTAAAAGAAAATGTGGACACCCAATAGAATAAGTCTAAAGAAGATTTCAGACTCTTTGTTGCGCGCAAAGCCTACATATATATATAGGGAAAGAACAGGACTGTGGATGCCGTGAAGGTGTTGACGCCGTCTCATGAATGGTAGAGTGCAAAGATGAGCTCCGGTTTCTCGCCAGTAGAAGCTTCCACTCTAACGACCAGATGGGGCCACAGTCATATAAAGATGATCTCCTTGAGGCCTGTCTCCATGCAGAATGCGTGGGGCTTCGATAACAGATGCAACCACCAGCCACTCCAGAGTCAGCATGAATACGGTATACCAAAATAAAAGAGGGAGCGAGAGGAGCCCACTTCCATAATTTTAGTGTGGTAGGCAAGCACCTTCGTACTACTTTTTCCACGCAACTCTGGGCGATTCTGTGGCATTTACTGGTAGCTTAATTTGTTGCCTCTTGGAAAATTGGAACTGTATTTATGGACGTTCAAGGTGGCAGGTGAGCTTTTAGTGCGACCCACCTAAACTTCTGACGTCTCCAAGCAAAAACTTTGGAGTTGTCCTGCGGTGAAGTCCGTGATATCGGAAAACACTGCGTAAAAGAGATGATACACTTGGGAGGAACTTTTTAGTAGGGTGTTCTCGCACAGGACTAGTTAAGTTCATAATTTTTTTTCCCTAAAATATTTTTTTTAAAAAAATAATTTTTAGAAATATAATGCATGAAAGAATAATTTTGGTATGTTTAGTTGATCATGGGTAAATGGTACATTTTATAGTGGCTTATATTTGGTCGAGCATCTACTTTTCTGAGAAAGTTATCTGAAATACCTATTATACTTATAATAAAGGAAAATACCTTATCTATGAATTTTAATGGCCTAAGAAAACTTTTGAAAAAAAAATGGACCCTGATTTCTAACATAAAGGAAAAGTAGCTTTCTCATATCCTTTATATTTTTTTTTTCACGAAACATGAAAATAAAAATATTCTCATAAAAATGCTATATTTCCATCTTTCCCATTTGAAAACTCCAACCAAATGAGAGGTATTTTTTATTTTTTTCTTAACTACATTTTTTTCTTTCCTTTACCGCGAACCCAAACAAATCCATAGATTTAGTGGCTAATTACATAGTTTTTTGGTTGGCACTATTTGTGAAACATGTGTTGCCACATGATGACCGCAAGGATTTTCTAGTAGAACTTCAGCTCCATTGCAAGCTAACAATTGCAACAAAACTTTTGAAAATATATAATGAAGTTTTCATTTATTGAAGAAACAATGGATACAATACTACATTATTACCTCATATTGGATAAGGATGAGGCCTACTTCTTTTAGTTTAGGCAAAGATGTCCTTTGATAGATGATCTCAAACTTTACCTTTTGAAGATCGGGTTTGGGTTCTACCTCTTTTTTTTTGCTGAAAAATAGGGAAATGGGGAGGAAGGGACAAGCCTACCCCCGCATAATAGCCCCCACTGGGCCCCCATCCCGTCAGGAGAATGCTCGATGCGGGCAGAAATGACCGTGTGTTGGGCATCCCGGCCGGTTTTACTCATACCCTCCCCATCCGTGGGCCTGGCTCAAATATCCCTCTAGGCTCTGGCACGAACTCTCCGTGTGACTACGTCATATCTGGCACCACCGAAGCTACCAGCGAACTAGTAGCACTTCCAAACTCCATGTTCGAGTAGGGAGCATCCGATCTCCATAATTTAATCGACGTCCGTGCGTTTCGAATTCGAAAGCACTTAGTTGAAAGTAAGGCTCCGTTCCACGGAACTACCATCTCAATGGTGGGTTCTATCTTTTGAATTTGAGAGCTAAGCAGGTAGATGGAAAAAAGAGATTGAAGTACTTTGAGATCCGTAAAATATATGGAGTTGATGACGCCAGGGCGGCAAAGTAGTCCACATGTCAATTGTGGAACACAAAGTCATTTATTTTAGTATTTGAAAAATAATATATTCTTTCTGACTTGCTATCCCCTTTTAGGATTAGTTGCCATCCAACTTTGACATGACACGTCAACTACTTTCCGTAGGAATTATTAGTCGGACTAGGTTCATCGTGGGACACTAATAATTTAATTTATATGCTATCTCTGTGTGGGTTTCAGCAAGATATATACAAGGATATATAGCAACCCTCATATCATTTTGTGTAGAAATAATTATAATCTCTAAATGCTTAACAAACTATGTGAACCGCCGCTTGTGTCAGCTGTCATCCCCTTTGGTTGGCATCCAGAGACTTTAGGTTCGATTATGGAATGACATGGTACGAGACTAGAGTTTGGACCAACTACTCCATTTTAGATAGCTTTCGCTGCTCTCTAGTAACATGGCAAGTTCCAAGTGATACGTAAAGAAAGAAGTTTGTCTCCACGATTCCATTTTAGATTGCTTGCACTGCTGTCTAGTATTTATTACTACCGAGGTTTCGTGAGCAAATATGTGCATGCAAGCGTCCGTTCCGAATGGTACCTAGGGCACCGTTGAAGTTTTTTTTTTTTTTTTTTAGTTTTTCAAAGGATAGGAGAGAGTTAGTAATTACCAATAAATAAATAGGATAGGAAAGGAGAGAGTTCCATCGGTCGGTGCGACTGAGGGTCAAATCCAATACTTCCACTTGGAATGCATTTCCGTTCGTATTTGGGACGGAATGATGCAATATGGCAACGTTCAGGGCGAGCCGGGACCGTCACTTGCAAACTGAAGGGTACAATCGGTAGTCACTTGCAAACTGAAGGGTACAATCGGTAAGCTTTAGTTCATTATTGCTATCAAAGTTGGTTGACAGCTAATTCTATTAAAGGTTATGCACGTGAAGAGAAGCTGTCCTATTCTCTTTTGTTTTTGGGTCAAACCTTTCCCTATCTGTCTTTTTCCTCTTAAAACCATCTGTCACATCTTCTTTTTCGTCCCTAATTTTTTTTTTTAAATAAATTAATTTAAAAACCGCCGAACATGCATCAGTTTAAACACCATATTCTAAAAATTATATATCAATTTATCTATATATATATATTAGAATGATGGATAACTATATCGTTAGATATGCATCATCTAGCTATGTGATATGTACCGGTGAACATCCTAATTCAAAAATTATATTGATTTATATGAAGAGGTACATTGAATAATTATTTTGCTAGGTGTGTATTATTTATCCGTGTACTATGTAGCAGAACATTATATTTTAGAAATTATGTATCAATTAATTTAGAGATTTATATTGAGTTGCTGCCAAGTGTATACCAAAAATACTTATAATATTTATCTGAAAGTCGATAAGTATCTATCACCTGAATATAAACTATGTATTCGTGAATACCATATTATGCAAACTATATTTTAATTTATTTAAATATATGTATTGAGATGCTGGATGACTATTTTATGAGGTATGCATCATCTAACTAAATAGTATATACCGATAAATATTATATTTTAAAAATTATATATTAATTTATTTAGGGATGTATATTAAAATATTAGATGATTATTTTGTTACGCTGGAAGAAGCAACTAGAGCAGGGGAGGCGGGCCACGATACTGCTGGCGTTGACAACGAGGAGGAGGTGCCAACGAGGTTGGTGGGTGGCGAATTGGTGAGCTTCGGCGGCGCGCAGCGGCAGCAGGTGTTAGCGATTAGGTCATTGTATGCTACGCTGGGATTGGGATAAGAAGAGGGAAAAGTGGAAGGGAGGGCGGTCGGATCATGGGATTGTGTGTGATGTAGGCGTCAGGGTTTCCATCCCTTGGATTTTAATCCAAGGGATTAAAATATATAAATAAAGTATAGACTCGATACTCCGAAGGATATTTTTGTTTTTTACACCGCCCTTTCCCTAATCTACCGGCTGTAGCCCGTTATTTCAAAATTCACAATTATTTTTGTATTGAACTTGGTAGCCGGTC
>JAOXJJ010000481.1:11974897-12004449 GCA_025769935.1 Phoenix roebelenii
GGGGGTAGGGGGGCGGGTGGGTCATCGCGGGGGGGGGAGGGGGGGGAGGAGGAGGGGGGTGCAGGATCGTTGCCGCTAGAGACGGGGAAAAGGAAGAAGGGACGGGGGAGGCGGCTTGGCTCCGCACCATTCAGAAAAATAATAAAAAATAACAGAGGATGGCAATCCATAGTTAACTCGCTATTAGTCCATTAAGAAAAAAATTTTCTAAAATGGTCAAAGTATGTTCTATATTTTAATAAAATAATATTAAGGAGTGCCATTGCAACACCCGAGGTGATCCACAAGTAGCTTGCTCATTTGACAGCCTACTTGAGTTGTATTTAAATTGAAAGATCGACCATACTAACCCAAAAAAAGACAACAGAATTTTCAAATCCAATATAACTTAAAAATGATTAAAATCAAAGCGTAAACTAGTGTTGAAAAATAAAGATCAAAATCAAGCAAAGTTTATTTTACCCAAATTATTTAGATTGAAAATTTTGGAATTGCATCCAGATTTATGGATGAATAACTATTTGCATGATCATTTATTGTCACGTCAAGGTTAGCTATTTTATCAGTTGAACATGTACTAGATTTGCATTAAGATCAAGAATAAGAAGACTAATTTTTTGTACCTGGCCAAAGTATCTTGGTATATACAAATATTTCGGATTATTTATTTTACAATTAAAACTTACATGCCTTTTAAAAAAATGACTATAATTCAGAATTAGGAAAATGATGGAAACAATAACAGGATGATTACATTCTTAAAAGAAAGTTGCTATACTCCGTTCTTATTTGCCCACCCAATTACCATATTCTTCATGATTTGGACTGTTGGATGCAAAACAGCAGATTTTCTCAAGTATCAAAACTTACAAATAAAAGAGGGACGTGGGAGATCGGGTAAGTGATCCAAGTTCTTGTCAACTAATTAGAAGTCTTGCATACTTTATAGTCTAGGCCAGGAATTGCACATGCCATGAGACTGGTAGGGTAAATTTAGCAACCACAAATTTTTGCATGCATTGCAGCTAGTTAGAGAGAAACTTTGCTTGTGTCCCAGACAAAAAAATCGAATGAAATCAATTACCTGTGAAAATTACAAAGAACATGTCCTTCTTACATCCGATCACCTTTTCTTGACCGAATAAGACAACATGCTTCAGAATTGACAGAGCAAAAAGCTAGGACAAAGCATAGTTAACAAATAAGTTATAAATTTTAAACATAAAAATAACATGTGATGAGTGAATAACCGATGTGGCAAGGAACATCTGAGTATGTACTCCGATAATCAATTCCCACGGAACAGAAATGCAACCGCTTTGCTACCCTGGTAATTTTCCAGCCTCCGCTCCCTTGGAGATATCCCACGACACGAATAGCTCTTGGTTACATGCTGAAGGCTCTTGGGGACACACAGGTACTGGGCATCAAACAAGACCATGGACAAGAATAACCTGGATAGTCTCAGAAATACCATGAGAAAACAAGAGCCATGCTTTTCTTAGAGAACATGGCAGCCGATGAATTACATAAAGCCTTAACTGGACGTGGATCAATTGATGAGCCTTGTTTCTTACTGCACAACCCACATACAACAGAGGGGAGCAAGATTGATGCACGTAATGTGAGAATTGGATATAGCATGCATTATCAGTATAGAGTGTTGTATGTAAGGAAGGTAGCGGCAATGGAAGCTAGACAGATCAAGAGAGAAGGTAGCAGGGTGACATTTAGGAGCTGGTCTTCACCCAAGTAGCCGGCCAATGTGATAGTGCCATCAGCAACCACCCGAGCCAAGGTCCCAGCTTCGGTTGACAGCAAGCCACCATTGTAGGTACCACGGGCAAGCCGGGATGACATAACTCGAGAAAGAAGGGATAGATTGACCCCTGTATTGGACAGCCAAAAACGCTTGTGAGACAATGGCACTAGATGAGAAGTATGACAAATGTTTGAATAAGCAAAGCCAACAATGCTTAAAACTAATGCTGGGTGCTTGCTAGCTGCGACTACAATAGTGATAATGTGCCATGTGAAAGCAGACAATGAGCAAGATTTAGAAAATATCACAGCAACTAATCCAATTTACAATGTACATGGTCTGATGCTTGATTCAAGTTTATGATTTATACTATATGCAGCATGGACAAAAAAGTTGAGGGAGGAAGCTTCTTAAGTGGTCAATAATGTACCAATTAATCATTACCCCAACTTTGAAATTATTACATATTTTCCACTAATCATAGTATGAGATGAACCGAGCCCTTACTTTTATTTCCATGGTGCAGAATGGAGGGATTAGAATCATGTTATTAAAACTGGATCAGAATTATTCTGTATTAATCTTATGAGAACTTTACACCCAATAAATATTATGATATGCAAGGTACATGACATTTCTGTTAAAATAGCATATTCCTATATAAAAATTAGAAAAAATATTTAATGGCTGACCAGAAAATATTGTTATGCTCATATTTATCAATAGTATGAACACAAACTATCACATACACAGAGGCATATCTAAAAACTCTGAACAAATCTAACAAAAAGAAAGAAAGAAAGAAAGATAGATAGATAGATAGATACAATTAGACTTATAGTCTTTCATACTTTAGATCCTTTACAATAAAACTTTCAGAAAAAGGAAGAAAAAGAAAAAAAGAAAAAGAAAAAAAACTTTACAAGACAGTACAGACACAAATAGGTACATATAAATAAGAAAAATAAACAAAATTACATTTTGAAAACAAATAAAGTCAGTTAAAACTGCATCTAATCAACTCAAACAAACAAAAATTGAGTCGACTCTGAAACCTAACTCTTTTGTTTTTTATCTTTTGATTGTTTCTCATATGTAATATACACATGATCTTGAAATTCAAAACTTGACTAATACTTGAGAAAGTCTTTGAGTCAACTAAACTAGGTGAAGAAACAATTCAAATTTTTCGTACTAGAACTTTATGATATTAAAAAATGAATGAATGGTAATAGCTATAGAGGGCTTCACTTCTTGCTTGTTAACACGGATAACTTAAGCAGGTCTATCAAGGAGGAAAGCAAAATGCAGTGGATGCTCATACGGATTGATAGAAGTAAAATATAAAATGCATGGGTTTCAAAAAAGAATGCTGCGTGAACAAAAAAATCAACAGCAATCATTCATTGGTTGTGAGAAGTTCATGAGAAAACATCTAGTATTGAACCCTCATCCAAAACCACAAATCCGCTGTCAACATCACTCAAACGACCTAGAATGTAGTTTAGAAATATGTTATTGGAAGTATATTATTCTTCTAAGCTCTCCTGTTTATGTCCCTCTTCTTGCAGTAGTGCTCCAAGCTTCCAGCTGTAATTTAGTGATAAGAGTTGAAAGAATGTTACTTCTCAACTACAAAGATGGAATACCCTTGAGACCCTATGATATATTAGGATTTTCAAATCATCCAGAACATTTCTACATAACCTACCAATGATACTAGAAATTCAAAATAATCAAGTTATGCTGGGTCAGCAACCACGGATTACCTTCAAGCACTTCAGAAGATACGAAGGTGATGAGTGCTGAGCAGACATATTGTGGCACGGAGTACAGTCTTGTGACACGGAAGCTTAGAATTATGCCTACCAACACCAGAATTTCAGATGCCAACAGGATTTGCCTGCAAAATGTCAACCTTATGGCATAAGTTTAAATATACTTATAAGCTTAGAATATACTTTAAGCATAGAGTATAATAAGTATTATATCTTGTAATTCACAGAAAAATGGAGTTCCCCTTATGGCATGAGCAAAATCATATGTACTAAGAAACAAATTTTTCATTATACATTTGGACAGAGGCATAAAAATTTTTGTAGTTTATATATTTAAGAGTGTAGGGACGAGCTACAGCACATAAACTTCAAATTCATTAGCCCCTAAGGGTTATTTTGATATCAAGGTCCTGACTAAGAGTTAAACATCCTATCAGTTTAAACATATCAGCTAATGGTAAATATTCAATTAGTCAGAATTCTGTTACTTAATTGAACTTCATAGTACAATCTATATATTGAAAAACAGTGCTCACATGCCATTCCTGAAAGAGTTAATGCAAGAATGCAAGATTACCTATCAGAGATTAAATTTTCAGTAACGACAATATCGAGCTTTACTGCAACGATTAAGCAGCCATTCACATTGCTACTTATCATGAGAGAACCAAATATATTGAATTAGATTGCCATTTCAGCTTTTCAGTTACCTTGGGTCATATCCATATTACATTTGTGATATGCTTACAAATAACTATGCAATCAAGAAGTTGGCTTAGGACGGCTCTAATATTGGATGCGTCAAAATGTTATTTAAGATTGAGAGAATTGAAGATATGTAATGATTTAACCATGTATAGAGGTGATTTGACATGAAGGAGATTACATACAATCACGTATTATCTTTAGTCATTTAGCATAAGGACTTAAATTTTGGTGCATATTGGTTCGTAAATGATATACTCGTAAGGTTCAGTACATACATACCACTGTACAAATACCATTTTACTAACACTACCCTCATTTTTAATGTGATGGCACATGGAGGCATACCTTGCATCAACATACCACTAAGTTACGAATACAAATTCTGATACTGACACTTTAAACTTTGATTCAGTCACTGATAATAGGTGATCTTCCTTTTCTTTTCTCTTCTATTTTTATTTTTTCTCTCTTATTTAACTACTTATTATATCAACATATTTATGTTCTCATTTATCCTCATTATTCTTTTTTACTTTTCATTCTCTTTTAGGGACATGAGGAATACATGATCACTGGAGGCCCTTCAAGGTTAGCAGAGTCATCTTTAATCTGAACTGGCCCAGGTCACAAAAAGAGGTGGTTAATGAACCAAATAATATTAAATGATACACTAGGTAAACAACAACGAGGTTTCTTTGAAGGATTATCATATGGATAATTTACAAGGGTAAAGAAGATTAAGCGGTACCATACTTCACAAGGTGATGAACAACACTTCAAACATACGCCTTGTTCTTTAAAGAATATGACAATTGTTATAGTTGATGAAAATTTCACCTAATGTACTTAACTAATCCTGCAGAAAACTAGAGAAAATATGTAATAGTGGATTTTTCAGAATTGTAATTAAGCATCCACTATGGTTCCTTTACCAACCATTAACTAGAGAGCTTATCTGAACCTTCACTAACCAGAGCTAGAATTCCAGAACTTACAAATGCCACAATTGGATGGACACTTGTTATGACTATAAATGCCTAGATAATATCAAATTCATGAAATAAAACATAAATATACTCTTATTAATTATTTTTCTACAGCATAATTTACTAATAATTATTACTGTGGAACATAAACCTATTAATTATTTTTATGAAATATAAATGTGGAAATATATTAAATTATTTCAGACTGATGAGTTCTATAACCAACCCATAACCAGAGCTTTTTTTTACCTACACTAACCCAAGCTAAAACTCCATAAATTACAAATGTCATGATTAGAATAGCATTTGATAATTGATATTACTAAAAACATAATTACAACTGTGGAATATAAATGTGGTATATGCTGAATTATTTCACAGAATAATGTTTCATAAAGCATATAGCAGACAGGAGAAAATATATGGAAAGAACTATGCAAAACACTATATCAGAAAACAATATTAAAACATTAACCAATAATTCAAGTAACTAGTTATATATGCCTATACAAATGAAGAAAACATAATAACATACAATCATATCATCAATAGTAACAAAACAAGGTCTCCATTATTGTTAATATCATTTAAATAATCAGTATGACATATCATTTACTATTACCTGTCCTCGAACATGTTGGTAAGGTAGCTTCCAACAACGGCATTTACTGGAAGAACTGTCAGTCCAAGGATTGCTAGAAAAATGGCCACTGTGCTAGTAGACCAACTAAAGTACAATGTGGTAATGACACTTGACTCCGAAAGTAAAATCTCCATTGCATATTTGAGCATGAAATAGATCAACAACTGGACCTACAGAAAGAAAATAAACCAAATTAGGAAAGCATGTAAACATTAATAATTCCTTGGCTTCTTATATGAAGATCAAAACACTACACACTGAAAAGTGCCAAAGTTGTTAGGCATCTCAAAAATGGGAAAGTATCTTAGAAAATGGACCTATATAATAAAGTGAAATTGACATTTTTAGATAGATGTCAGGCTTTTATAATTAAAAACAAAAGCAATTGAAAACAATAACTGCAAAATACTGCAACCTAAGGTCCAGCTATGAACTCTGATCATATAAGACTCCAAGAGGCTTTATTAGCTCTTAATGCTCCTTAATGCTACATCAAGCTACTCCAAGGCCAGCTTCTCCATCATGACCCTATTGACATGAAAGTGTCATTTGAGCTTACCAATGAACAAAAGTAATTGAGAACTTTGGCTAAGCATCATGATTCTCTACTTGAATTTCTTGGTTATTCCTTCACAGTTAGCTCATAAAAAGAATTTCTTCTGCCAACTTTGGCACTTCATAGTGCATTTCCTGTGGCACAAAATAAATCTAAAACAAACATAGGAAGCTGCAAGATCTCAAAACAAAAGCACTTATGGTCTCTTCCTCAAATATTGTTGTCAGAGGTGACTTATCAGTTCTGGCACATGTAAGAGTCATGAACCATCTACAAACCTAGCACCTGCATCTGCACCTGTCCCATGGCACCACATTTGATCTAATTATGCAAAAACACATTCATCCCTCATCTTAATTGGATCTACATTGCCAATAAATCTCCTTTACCTGCCATTCTACACTGATCCATTGCTCCACCCTATAATAGAGGCGGTCAATTAGCAAAATGTTAATGTCTTTTATGTTTCAAACTTGTCCACGATCTTCTCATTTTCAGTAAGTTCAATGATTTTGATATTGCCGAAGTCTTTCCTAGCAAACAAGATAGGAAGAAACAATGCAGTTCGGCATGTGTACAGGTGTTGGGAGGGGCTGGGCTGTAACCTCACACTTATACAACCTCCAACTTATTGCATTTCTAAGTGTTCTTTGTCTATTTACATGCCACCTATCTGTTACTAATTACTGACATCAGCATCTAACTATACTGATGGGTCTAGACTTGGGCATTGTTTCGCTAAGCAGCTTTAGAAAATATATAGTATTTTATTTGAGATTGCAAGTTACCAAAACACCAAGTCATATATGTCCAGTTTTTACCACATCTGTTATGACTTCATCAACATGGTTTACACCCAGAAAAGAGAAACGGTAAAAAAAATCATTCAAATGAAAATTGCCAACATCTCACCTAAAAAATCTTCAAGAATTATATCCTCACAGGTTTCCATTTTAAGCAATCATGAGCTAACACTCGCAAGCAAAATGTGGTTTGGCAAAATACAATATTCTTAAGATCACAAGTGCACTTCTCATCTTCATCTCCATGCCTTAGCCATTCTAGGGTATAACTAATATTACCCTGATCTCATACATATTCTTTTTTCCTCCTTAGCGTTCACCTCCAAACAGAATTTCATAATATTTGCTAAAGAACATCTTCTCAACATTAAGTCTGCTCTCCAAGAGCATGATCAGCATGGTTTCCTTGAAGTCAACACTGAAATAGAGTCCCATTGCTCAACACCCTTAAATGTTTTTGGTTTCTTAACATAGAAATGTAAACAAGGTGACACTGGGAGAGAACCCTATCGGGCCATTGGTTCTTACAAATTCCCTCTTCAAGGGGCGCTTCAGTCCTCATTCTAATTTGATCAAGGATGTTAAGCACAAACCTTTCTTAGGTTCATGCAAATCCTTTTTCCTCGTTTCTTCTTCCCAGCCTGCTTCACCTATTACTTACACAAACTCTCTTAATCATGCTCACTTAGCTGGTGTAGGGATCCCACTTACTTGCACTTGACCTCCTAAGATACCAGTTCTCAATGAAGTCTATAAGCACAACCATAAAAAATTGCATGAGCTCTTCCAGTGTCAGCTGCTACCAAGTATTGTTTCTCTTCAGATGCTGTGTTCCTCCAAGCAGGTGTCTGTTCTTTTCCCTAGATGATAATCCTGCTGCCATTCCTCACAACTTAAATTTCCTAATCATATGAATAGGTTGTAGAGAAACTGATTACTTCCCCTTAAGGAATGATATTATAAAATTGCAGTCTTTGCTGCATCCATGTAATGCTTCGCTTGACAGCTAATATTATTGTAATATTGTTCAAACCCATGATTATTTATAATTACTTATAGCTAACAAGCCCTAGACTCTGAAACAAACCCAAATACAGTCATAGTTCCAAATATCAAGATAAACTTTCTCAATAATAAACAATAACAGGACTTCTGTAGCAAATTGTGGTTCACATCCATATGGGACTGATATGATAATTCCTTCCATCAGTATAAAATGTTTACTATGACCTTGCACTTCATGTCTCTTTCAAGGATTGTGTAACTCTTAACGTTAGTTCACCAAGAATGTCATACAATTATGAGCTCTTCATGTAGCGTTCCTCTTCTGACATTATGTTCCTTTATGCAGATTACATGATCAATTCTCAATGCCTCCATTGTCTCACTCATCTAAATTAACATCTCCATGTTAAGTTTGAAATAGAGGATGATATTTGACATTTTGACTATATATTAGATTGTAGGATGTCTTTGCAAGGGTAGAAGTGCATGAATACAACTGGTTTCTTGTCCCTCTTTGACTCCCATACTGTTATTTCTTCTGACAATGCTTCATGACAACTCCTCTAGGACCCAAACAACTACCATTAGTTGATTGCTGATTTTTATATACTATACTACTTGTTTTATGCATTTGTCTACTGTTATATATACATAAAATCATGTATAAATAGGGGCCACATATGCTATTAAATTATACGTTATAGTATGAAAAGTGTGTACATTGCTACTGTCTAAAAGCACCACCTATTTAGTAACGTTTAGAGTAAGAAGTCAAACCTTCACAGATGGTGTAAGCAGTCTATAGGCTGAAGCAATAGAAGTTGCAGGCCCGTGGGACTCTTCAGAGGCTTCTTCACTGTCCTCAAAATCTTGCTCTCCATCTTCATCTTGCTTCTCATTTGAATTTATGAGAAGAGGTTGCACAAGACCGCTCTCTAGTCTCTCATTTTCCAAGTGTCCTGCTTTGCAAAATTCAGATAACTTATCAAATATCAAATAGTAATAAGGAAACTGAGAAAATATTTTTTTCGACTTTTTTTTGAAGGTTTAGATGCTTCAATTATATCAATACAAGGTCACCCTTGTCAACTAACTAATATTTGTACTGAACACTAAGTCTTTTATCAATTATTTTCAGAAATCAACATTAAATTCTACGTCACAAATCATTTTGTCCAGTGAAGTTATATCAGAACAACTTGCCAAATAAACTAGGATTTATGATACTAGACTCTTCATTTCTCCACGGCGTACCTGTGTCAACACAGCAAGACACCGACAAAGGCAGAGGATATGGATCCAACATGCTAGTGCATTGGTTGGACATGACACTCCAATTGGCGGGGTGGAGAAAATAGGAAAGAAAGGAACAAAGAAAGGAAGAATGGAAATAAAAAAAGAAGAATGAAAAGAAAGAAAGGAAGGAAAGAAGAAAGAAAGGGAAGAAGGAAAGAAGAAAGAAAGGGAAGAAGGAAAGAAAGAAGAAAGGGAAAGAAAGGAAGGAAAGAATGAAGAAGAAAAGGAAAGAAAGGAAGCAAGAAGAAAAGAAAGGAAGGAGATAAGGAAGAAGGAAAGAAAGAAGAAAAAAATAAAGAAAGAAAGGAAGAGGAGGAAGGAGGGAGGAGGGCACCTAGCGTTGTGATGGAGGAGAGGTAGTGGAGCAGCAGATCAGCATATTTCTGCTTCTATAGAATAGATGGCAGGGTCGGGTCAGCACATGTTGTGCATGTGGCCATTTTAAAAGGGCAAATTAAAGTTTAAATCTTGAACTGACTTTTAGTTAATGTTTAGTCTTTATCAATTGAGTTTTTTGTTTTTGATCTTTGAATTTATAATAAATCTATTGATCTGTGTTTGTGCATTAATATGTATGAAAGGATTCAACATTCATTTCTAATCATATAAGGACTAACTACAAGAAGGAATGTTGTAAATGTCGTACAACCTGTTCAGCCGAAGAAGATGGAAGCTCAAAAGCCATCTCTCCCTCCCTCACTCTCCCTCCCTCTCCCTCCCTCCCTCTCCTTCTTCCTCCCTCCCTCTCTCTAAAAACAATTCAAAAAGAAAGGGGCGGAGCCCCAGTTCCATTTCAAAACAAGGGCTCCGCCCATTTTCGTGCGGCCAAAGGAGATGGGGGCTCGAAAGCCCTCTCTCGGCCTCTCTCTCCCTCCTCCATCCTCCTCTCTTTTTTCCTCTCTTTCATTCTCCCTCTTCCCCTCTCTTGCCAGCTCTAGCTATGTTAGTACAGGCCCAAAACAAAATGGCACGGTACCGTACCGTACCACCAAGTAACCGATATGAGTTCCGATACCGGCACAGCATACCTTGCTTCATGTTAAATCTTTATATTAAAAATTAACATTTCAAAATCAATGATTGATCATGTAAATTGAAGATATGTACTTTTGAAAGTGATCTATACCAAAAAACAAAAAGAATATCTAGAAACCAAAATCCATGCACTATGGTAATCTCTAACCTACATATCAAGGAGGTACAAAAATGAACAGTATCAATTACACTAGAAATACACGATAGGGGAGAGACTAGTAAATCTACTTCATTGGCCATGATCTACATATCTAAAATAGCATCTAACTGTTCTAGCTACTGATAACCCATCTTGGGGCATGCTCATCTAGCTACAAAAGGAAAAGCTACATTATATCTTCAACTCTTTTCAATATTCAAAACCTTCCATGTTCAAAAATTCACCATTTTGTATTTCTAACATCATTAGCTTGTTTTAGTAAAACCATTTTTGCCATACCATTTGGAGTAACCAACTTCCTACAAACAAAAAGTATCTTTGTTTGTCACATCGTCATGTAGTTAGTGAGACATTTGAATGGCCAATCTTGATGCTCAAAATTGGGCCTCCACTCAGTTTGTATCAAGAATCATATATGTATGGAACAGCTCATAAACATGAAAAATTCACGAATGTGGCATGAGAAGCCATGACCAAGGATTCAAATCTCAAGAATTGGTAATTTGGTATTGTACTGAAGATTGGCCGGTATGGTACAATCCTCAGTGTGGGGACATTATGCCTTAGTATGTCACAAAACCTTGGTAAAAATGAGCAAAAAATAAGGAAATGTGCCGAGCATTACAGGTTCAATACACCTCAATATAAGGGCAATATGGAACAATACATGCATTATTCAATCAATACGGGTGCATACTAGTCCATCATAATGGATGGCACAAGGCAAACATGCACAAGATTTGAGCCCATGGATATGACATTCTTGAGAAGTTTTCATAATGGATCTTTTCGTAAAAGATGAAATCTGGGTTTTCTATCTCCTCTTCTTCTAACCTGAGATCTTGTCACAACCTTCAAAATCTAAGATGCTATCTTAAACCAGATTTCCTTATGTTTTATTGAACTAGACCATGTCATATCTATATTTATTTATGAATTTCAACACGATTATAGAAAATGAAAAATATTTAAGGTTGCAATCTTTCTTTAGAAGATACAATATATACTATTGTGGTGACAATCAAATTTAACTTACCAGCATCAACATCCTGTGGAGGAAGGCCTTCTTTGCTGTCATGGTCGGGTTCTCTAAATGAAATGCACAACCAAAATAAATACACAAGCCAAGCCAGAGCCATAACCCATCCTGGTAAGGTGCTTTGATTAAATGTCAGAGAGTAAAGCTTGAACTTTATTTGGAGCAAGCCAGCAAGGGCAGGACCACAAGCCATTCCAAGAGCACTAGCACTAACAAAACCTGCAGAGGCTTGCATGCGAATTTTAAGAGGCACACAATCACTAATGTAACGACGATTTACAGCCCTAGCAGAACCCAACCTGCAAAATAAGGTGAAGTTTACAATACAATATAAATTGATGGATCACACACCAAAAAGAGTAAGGAAACCAACATATTCATACTAGAAATATTTTTTCTAAAAAAAATGTATAGTGCATGTGGAATATCAGAATGAAATGCTTTTGTACAGAACAGATATTTGCAAAGTATATGCATTGAATTTTTTAGTCAATAAATTACAATACTTATAATTTGCAATTTCATGTTAACAGAGGAGAGATGGGCATGGTAAGTGATCTCTCCAATTGACAGAAAATGCCACAGAAGCTGGCAGTGCCTTGTTATTGAGAAGTGAATGGATGCAAGGGTGCACCTGGCATGTATTTTAGACAGCCAGAGCATTTAAAATCATTTAAACCCTTTGAAACCAAAGCTATCTTAAATATCATTTGGTAAGAAAATTTTGATTGTTTTCTTTTAGTCATTTTTAGGCTCGCCGAGTACTGGTTGCAAAGAGGTGGAAGGTAAGTATGATAAGCAGTCTTCTCTATCTCTATAGGAAGGTAAGTATGTTCTTATTCCTTGCATTCGGTCTTGTTTGTAATTTGATATATACTTTCATCTAGTTCTTTGGCTTCTACATTAAGCACCAAATGGCTACGCTAAGAAAAATCTATAGAGACACCAAATGCCTACACAGAAAAATCTAGTGAAATCAAATTTTAGGTTAGTGGAGGAAAAAGGAATAGGTTGGCCATACTCCTTATTTGGTTGCATCTGATTTCATAGAAATGCAAATCAACTATAAATCATACTAAAAGTGCTAACAGTTGACGAGATCACTGGATCCATCATACAATCCCTTAACTTGATTGATCACATGAATTGCAAATGCCAGGTTTTAGCTGTGCATGAAATATGATGTTCAAGTTATATGGGCTAACTAGCATGTCAAACTTAAAAAAATTCCAAGTTAACAATAAATAGGAATATAAAAGACTCAAGCCACTGTGGAAGTAAAAGCATAGAAATACCTAAATAGTTCAGAAACAAAAGAAAATCATATAATATTGACCGTTTCCAAAGAGGAAACGAGAACTGCTTACCCACATAAAAGGCGACCAATCAGAAGAATAGCTATTGAGTTAAGATCATAAGCCAAAGCATACAACATATTTCCCATAAAGAGCATGATGCTGCTAAATACAAGTGGTCTGAAGTATGACTTGTTTGACCATGCACTAAAATAGATTGAAGAGAATACTTGTGCAATAGCCATTGACCCAATAATTACACCACATACTGTTGCTGCAGCACCAAGGCTCAATGCATAGTCATCTGCAGTTGGGACAATAATGTATGTGTTGACCATATAAAGGAAAGTGTTTGCCAAGTTCAGGAGAAGAGACATAAAATGGTATCTTTGGTCATCAACATGATCCTCTGCTGCACTTGGTATATCTTCCTGAACAATAAGTGCATGCTGGCCTAAGAATTGAAGGAAATTTGTTGAATGTGTTAGCCTGTCTACTGATGCATTTATTTGGTCTATAACAGGGTCCTGCATTAAAAACAGATAGATATTATCAATATGGAGGTCCTTAAAGACAAAACGAAACTATGGGCTAAATAAGAAATATCTAGGTGATAAAACCTTGAGAGGTACAGATGGCTGATCATAAATGGATAAATAGCTTCCTTGACGATCCTGAAAATCTGCAAGGTTGCGAGATAAGGCACCTACAACAGCCACTATTCCCTGTTTATTGAAAAGAACAGCTTCAGGAACGAATTATGTGCCTGCTAGGAGCAAAATTAAAATAAAGAAAAGCAAAGAAAATACCAACATACATTAACAAAATAATCAAACTAGAAATATTACCACATGCTTGAAGACCTGTTGCAGCTGAGAATAAGGATGATTTGCTCGAGTAGTAACATAGTAATCAGTGAATCTATAACCAAAGCGCTTATCAAATTTTTTCAGTATCTTGCGAATACCAGTAGCATTCATCTCAACAAACCTAAGAAGCTTCAGTAGATCTTGCCCTACTTCCCTATACGCTTCGCGTAGTTGATATATTTGAGATATATCTGGCTGCTCTAAAAGAATTGTACGCTGCTCTCCCAATTTCTGAATTCTGCTTGCAAGAAGACCTTGTTGTTCCAACAGAAAGAGGACAGTCTTTTCAATCTGGAGCAAAACAAACAAGCAAGAAATGGAAGATGTCCTCAAAGTAAACTAAAATTTAATGCTAATAACAGAATGCACGTAATTTCTATAAATACATAGTTTAGTCCACATCGCAAGTCAACAGAAATATCAATTAAATAAATATTGCTAAATGCTAAATATAGAGTTGATTGATTATCTGATTGGAAAGATGAAGCAATCTGCATAGTTTTTTTCCCCTCCACAAACCTATACATGTTTCATAGAAATTTCAAGGGCTTTATTGGTTAGCAAATACCAATCATTTTACTGAAGCCTTACAAGTACTATCCAAGATGTTGAGAAGTCTGTAGGCCATTTCCCCAGGCAAGACTAATATTCAGGTAAACATACATTTTTTAAGAGATAACCTTTTCCACATTGTTTATGATGACATTATATGAAATTAATTGAAACAAACCCAAAAATTCCAGACCTATACTTGTCCTCCAAAAAAAATGTTAAATTGCAGAAAGTATAACAGCTATCATCATCAATTTCTAAGATCATTTATTCCCCTACCTAAAGCTTGAAATCAGAGAAAGGCTGACTACAGCCTCCCTTGGGAGTTTAGTTGAACCAGTAGCAGTATTGTTCAAAATGGTAAAGGAAAGAAGAACACAGTAGAAAATTTGTCAATTAATTGTTAACACCAAGTAGTTGTTCAAGTCGAAAGCAAAGTTACATCAGCCCATAAATGAACAAACTCAAGGAATAATAGCATAGGTAAGTCCCTGCTGATCATATCTTCATATAATAGAGATCTTTCACCAACTTAGATAGTCCTTACTGATCAATAGATATCTTATTGCAATCAATAGATATCTGATTACCAATACAGATCCTAACAATATATTACAGGAAAAGGATAGAATCAGTAAAAATCAATGAATATAGGTGCGATCAGCAAACCCAAGAAATACCAGATCCAAGAAAAACCATGGTCCACCATGCATGCTAAAAATGAGGAAGCAAAAAAAATGAACTGGTATTTTCTAGTTTATCCTGTTCAATCTCCTCGTTGATGACCTCAATGCAAACCCAAAATAATCAAAGACCTAATCCATACCACTAGTTTAGCCAAACTATGATAGTGCCACAATACTTGACTAAGGACATTACCTCTTGACCAAAGCATATATACACATAGATAAATGTATTTATTATTTAAGCCATAAATGCATTTAAGTAATAAAGCATCCAAGCCATCCCAAATTATATTATAATCTGAAAAAGACAATAGTCACAATACAATCAAGTTATGGCCTTAATTGTAGCTGTAATCTGATCTGAAAAGATTAAATTTTATGGCCCCTAAATCCTAAACTCAAGACCCATTGAGTTACAATAATCTCCCTTTATTGCATCAACCTTATTCCTATCTCCAGCATAGAAATTTTAATCTTCTTTGGGTTGTCAAACCTTCAAGCTCTGACAGGAAAGACTAAGGCTGAGCCTTTATACAGTTGAGCCATCATCAGTTAGATACATCTTGAGAGACCTGACATGACAGTGAAGGCCATGTCATGGGATTCTTTATGTCACTTTAAATGTAAAACCTGTACTCGATCATGATTCACTAGTCTTATATTGACATTTGGATCGTGTGACATGTCCTCCTCATACAATCAAGCCTTAAGTTGACTATGTCTTGAGGGACCTGACCCAACATAAGAAGGCCTCATCATGGTATCCTAATCACATTTGGATCATGTGATGTTTCCTTCTTCCAACTTTTCATCATGAGTAGATCTTAAATGATTTTTGTTTTCACTCATTGATTGAATCATGTAAAACTTACTCAACTGTCAGATTTGTAGTTAACATATCAAAATTCATCCAATTTCTGATGATAGCTCCTTCACTTATTGTTTCATAATCATCTGGTCTTTATTGACAAGAACCATTTTTCAAAGAAAAAAAAAACTCAATGAATCAACAACTCACTTAGGCCAACTCCTGTGATATCTCTGGTATCATTCATAAATCCATGATTAGGCTTCATTTAGCAAGGATTAAGTGCCGTCAATGCTAGTCGATATAGTCTGGCATATGATGTAGCAGTCTGTTAGCGGCACATGAGACAGCTATGTGCCAATGTATGTGTGACAGTGCATGCCAAGCATGGCATTACACATACTGCACCAAAGCCAGGCCAGAACATCACAGACACTTAAAACTTCATCAACTATCTCTACTCATTTGGCATGTCAATCAAGCTTCTAATAGCATTTCATTTCTTCACCATGTTTTAGAACTCAATCAAGTTCTTACAGCAATTATCTATCTCTATCACTTGATAACAATTTGAATAAGATTTTAATTAAATTATACCAACAGTATGGACCTGATTATTTTAACAGATAATGGATGATAAGTCAATCCAATGATCCCAGGAATGACTTTTTATGCTGAGACAATCTTAGATCATAAATTGGAGTCCATGGCCAGCATGAGTGACAAAATTGAAATGAGAAGAAAATAAAATAAAATAAAATTTCTTATTCGATCTATATAGATGGCCCCAAGTCTACATATATGGAAAATAATAACTTTAAACACTTATAATTCTTGACTTAGCATAAGCAACTAACTGTAAAACTCATCTAAAGATTAAAAGGAGGAACAGTCACATCTCGAATCGTACCATGACACTCATGATATGATAGCTTGGTACAAAATACACAGACCCGTTTTAACACTTCTAGACAAGGTGTCTCATCAAGATTCCCCGATTTCATATATAATAAAGATGAGATGCACTGATAAATCTCAAAAAATTGATCTTAGAGATTTTGGTTGCAAATTATATCTGGAAGTAGAAATTTAATTATTTTACATTTTAAACAACATGCCCATACAAAACATTGCAACTGTAGTACTCAACTACATCTGAAAGTTTCATAGTTTGATCTTGACAATAAATGACAACCCAATTGCATCCAGTAAGTGGATCTTAAGGGAGGAAAGATCAAGGAGCTCTTGTTATCCAATGTATGTATGAATGTTTTCATGTGATTGTGTGTATGCATCTACTTATATATAAATATGTGCTCGTGCTCATGAGGAGGGAGGGAGGGAGGGAGGGAGGGGGAAGAAGGAGAGGGAGAGGAGGGGAAGGAGAGGGAGAGAGGGAGAGAGAATCCCAATAGAAATTGAGCCTAAAATCTTCTAGTGCAAATATATACAAACATACAAACCAGGTCTGCCGAACCGCCCAGTTCATGTAGTACCGAACTAACCCGAATGGAAACTGGGTCGGTTCACTAATAGGAAACGGTTCCGGCCCATGCACTGAGCTGACCTGGATGAAAATTGGGTCGGTTCACTAATAGGAAATGCCACAATGGGACCGGTCGAAACCAGTTCTTTTCAGGTTGGAACCGGCCTGAACCTGCCGGAACCAGTCAGTTCCGACCGGTTTGATGCCGACTCGATGCGAATCGGTTCCGAGTCATGTAGCACTGTGGCATTGTTGCCACAGTGCGGGAGCAGCACTCTGGTGCTGTGACATTATTATCACAATACAATGCTGCTGGTGTGGCATTATTGCCACAAGACTACAATGCCACTTGGTTAAAGGCGTGGGTTGATATGCCTCCAGACTATGTTCATGATCTGGATATCTACGAGAGTCATCACCACTCAACCTGATTTTAGAAATCGGCATGTATGTTGTACTTTAAATGTATATAACTGATTGTATTATCTTATATTTTTTATGTCACTACTTGAATTGAGAATATTTTATGTTGTTCATTTAATGATTTGCATCAGTTTAAAGCAATAAGATGCATCATTTAGGTTAAATCGAAATCATAGAAATATCAAATTAGACTTAAATTCATAAAAAAAGTTCGAAAAGAGTGATTACCAATTAAATTTTTTTGAGAACTGCAAAAAAAAAAATAGAGAGTGCTAGTCCATGAACCAGCATGCCTTACCGGTTCAGTTCGGCACCGAACCGGTGCCAAACCGTATTGGGTGCAGACCGGTATGGGTCCCGGTACTGGTTCGTCGGATCTTGCATACATATATATACATACATATGTGTGTGTATGTGTTGGATCATATGTTTTGATTGTACGCTACAAGAATTAACATCTACAGCATCAGAAACCTGAAGAAACAGAATGAATATAAATAATTTGGAGAGTACTTGCAATGCATACTATGGCCACAAAATGGATTGTTTTCAATAATAGTATACGTGCATATCACATGTTTCAATTGATGCAACATTGTTAAATTAATTTTATTCATTTCATAATGTAACAAGAGATATGATGGTCAAGCTTAGATTAACTAATCAATTGGTTTCTTTTCATCAGATAAAGTGAAGATCTGACAGATGGAAAATACTCAAGCATGTGGAGCGATGTGCTGGATGCTCTGCTCCTTTAAGGGAGGAATGGTTTGACTGAGGGATTGTCTTTTAAATTTGATTGAAACAGAGAGGAGTGGGATAGGAGTTTGCCAAGAATACCAGGGCTTTTTGTTGGGAGATGAGAGTTATGGCAGTAGGTGCTGCCATTAAGAACAGGGAAAGTCTTCCTAGGACCCAAAGGTGTGGCATTGGCACCAGTCAGAACCCAAGAAGCAAAATTTCGGGCTGAGACAATGAATGAGCCTCTGTGTCCTCTGGGAATTATTACAAGAGCTTAGATTTCTCACTGGTCATGAACTGTGAGAAGAAGCCCATTATTACAGACCTCCCTCCTGAGAGAGCCAAAGACAACACAATTGGAAATATTCCTGATTGTTGTAAGAATGGCACCCTCCTTTCATCCATCATGGATCCCAGCCCCAGCAGCTGCTGCTGGTGGGATGGATGCACAACAGCTGCTGGTGGTTGTACATGTAAGTGTGCCACATATACAAGTACTCAAGCAAATGTCACGATCCACTCATGTTTTTGTTCATGGTTTGCAGATCCCTACCCACTCACAAACATAAGAGTGCACCTTCTATCCTCCTACAGTGCCCAACTAACAGGAAACACATACACGCACAGATACATGCATATTCAGAATTGTTGCACCAATGATAAGCCAATACAAATGCGCAATGGTTTTTCACATACCTGGTCATCTAACATTCTTGAGACCTATATATACACATATATACGAATTTGCACACACAGATATACATTCATATTCAGAATGCTGTATCAATGATAAGCCAATGCAGAGGTACAACGGTTATTCACATACCTGGTCATCTAACATCCTTGAGAACTCCTTAAGAACCTGGCGACGATCTTTTCCACCTGCCTGAGTCTGCTGAACATACTGCTTTACTTTCTTCTTCATTAACTTGTAGTTAATGTAGTATCTAGAAACAGCAAAATAACAAAGTTCACATTGGACCAATAAAAAAAAGGAAAGAATTGCATTTTGCACACATGTATTTCCTGTTAAATGGTTAACTTCAAACTGAAAAAAGTCAACTTCATAAATCTAACCATATAGACTAAACTGAAAACTATCATATACTCCACAAGAAGGACACCACAAAATAGTAATTCATGCGAAAATCGTGATAATATATGATAGAGCTTCAAATCTGATTGCAACAAGAGTGACAGAGGAGTTAATTACAACCACTAAAAATGAATTAAATAATAATTTCTTTATTATCTTTTCTTCATCTAAGGGTATCTAAAATGGAACATTCAAATATTCCGAACAATTTTTCATTTTCAAACTGCCTCTTAATAAATGATCCAAAATGTAATTAAGTCCTATACAAAAACAAAAAGTGGCAGATAAGCACAAACAAGAATGATGTGGTCTGATACTGTCAAAGATAATGCATTGGATACTGTTACTACGTGTGTGTGTGTGTGTGTGTGTGGCATAAGCATTTATTGAACTATCATGTTGCATCAAAGAAACTTAGACTTCTGCAGGCATCAGTGTTTGAAAGAACTGGACAGAACTAGGCAATACGGGGTATACTATACCTACCCAATCAGAAACCAATCTAAAAAATAGATAGCAAGGTCTGTAATTTTGGTACCGTGTACCATACCAATATCTAATTGATACAGTATGGTACCGAACCATACTATACCGATACTACCGTACCATATCGATACTCGATATGCAAATGCATATTGGTTCAATACAAGTACAACATTTTTATCTTTTTTCTTTTCCTTTTTTTTTTTGCTTTGAAGATTATTTTAAGATTGATGGTTGTTTAGAAGTACGGTAATGGACTTTTGAAGTACCCAATTGAGCCTTGGTTACTATTCAATGTGTCCAGCACATACATGTATTTTGGCATGCATAACTACATAGATATATGTACATACATATTGGATATAATGTGACCAAGGTTTTAAGTCCCGGCGGAATAGGAGCTGTTCTAGCCATCCCATTCTATTCCTTTGAGAAAACGGGATTGAGATGGGGTCGGGACTCTAAAACCTATCCATGCGGGAAGAGAAGAATAAAGAGGAGAGAAAGAGAAGGAAACAAAGATAAAGAAAAGGAAAAAGTAAAATGAAAGAAGAAGAAAAAAAAAGTAAAGAAAGAAAGAAAGGGAGAAGAAAAAGAAAGAAAGGAAGGAAATAATTCAAAAGGATAAAGAACGAAGAAGAAAAACAAAAAAAAAAAAGAAATAAAGGAAGGGATAAGAAAAAGAAAGAAAGGAAGGAAGGAAGGACGGTAGAAGAAAAAGAAAGGAAAGAAAGAAAAAATAAAAAGAACGGAAAGGAAAGAGAGATGGGGGTATCTACTAGGACACATGACTGGGACTGCTGTCGGGATGAGGCAGGACAATGGGACGTCATGTTCTATGGAGAAACCCAGACACCCCTGTGCCATAGGATTTAAAACCTTGAATGTGGCATTTAACTTATCGTCCTACAGCTACACAAGAAGATTGTGTTCTTCCCTAATAGAAGTATGAACCTCACAAAGGAGTGGTATGAAGACCGCAAGAAATATATAGTTTAAGCAGATTGCCACTAGATAGTAGATCATACTTACTATAATCATTAATCAAGATATTCATATAAAACATTAACTATGAGGCTTCATAGTAAAACATAAAGCAATAAAAAGCCAATTGTTCATTTCAAATAAGTCATATGATGAAATTAAAGGCATGCAGAAACAAGGATTATTGTAAAGGATCATGATTAGCCTCCTTTTCTTCTTTCAGTTAGCGAGGAAAGTTTGAGTTAGGTTCTTCTTTAAATAGGGGGGACGAAGAAAGTTGAGTTCGATCAGCACTTTCCTCTGTGCCATTAGGACAATATTCTTTAAATGCAACCTTGATAAAAATAAGATAGGAGTTATAAGTTTCTTTTATTAAAACAATAATAGTAACAAGGAACATGAGCATACCCCTTCCATTCCTGAACTTGATCTGCCATTAATCTCTTTCCGAAGTTAACCATCCTGGCGTCTAGTATGTGAATCTATACCCACAAGAATTATACGTATTAGATTGAAGAGGAATAATTGACAGAAATGAACTTTCCGAACTAAAACAATCTATGAGATATTAGTTATATAATTTTCTTTAAGCTACATAAAAAATAAATGTGCTAAAATCATCGTTTCATTACTTCTATACATTTTAAAGAAAAATCATAAAAAAATAACGAGAGTTAATGCAATGAATCAAATATAAGAACTTTGCTAAAATGTTAACATCATAGACTTGCAGAGAAAAGGAATTATACAGAAACTCACACTAAAGATTTATATTACATGACAATCGAACAAGAATATGATAAAAGAAAATAGCAAAGAAGTCGAGTTGGACAGAAAATCTACTGACGTATGAAGGAGAAAGTGTCAGAACAAATATCACTTGTATTATGCCCTTTCTTTTCTATAATTCATTGTCTACAAATTTATCTAGAAATAAGGGCATCAACAATTTCCTTGTGAACATTATGAAAGAACTAATTGATTATGGTCACAGGTAAAAAAACTCCCAGTCCTTATTCAATCATGAAATGATCCTCAGATGGACTACAGCGTAATTAAATTTTTAAGTTGGTCTGTATAGAGTGGAGTCACTGATTTTTCATATATAAATCAAATTATTCTTCAAAAAAAAAAGGCAAAAGCTTAAGAATAGAGATGTGAAACTATTATTATTCATAGAACAGGCTTTTCTGTCATATGGAAACAGGTCAAATTGCCATGATCACTCAAATACAGCATGCCAACACTGCAAGTAATTTTAAAATTGGTTCAAGCAGATTGACTGAATCAATCCTCAGTAAGGACCTCAGTGAGTCTATGGGATGGTAATCTTGTAACGTCCAATATGTTGCTTAGTTTCAGCTGCTCCACCATTTTCTTTCGCCATCATATTTCCATGCTAACCTGATTCAATTAAAACTATTCTCTTCCACCCATAAGTCATGCAGTGAGCTCACAAGATAATTTTCGATAACCATTCTCATTATTATAAGTTCTATACATAGTTGGCGATCATCTCAAGAAAAGGTTTTCCTTGTACATCATTGTCATATTGTTCATGAAAATCGGCATTATTCCAGATGGGAGTTACTAATTTTTTCACCGTCATCTTCCTTATTTATCAAATACAACTGACTTGTACTTCTTACCATTGATTCACTTCTTACTAGGAGAAACTTCAATATCCTCTCCTCGCATCATTTTTCACTTCTTAGTAATTATCACTCTTCCCAGTTTTTCATTCAAAGCCAGTTTAAATTCCAGCATTCTTTTCTCTTTTTATAGCTTAGACATCAGATAAACATTAAACAAATTCACTTCTCAGATGAATTTACTTTGATCATTACAACAATCATTTACAAGAACAGTTTTATCTCATTCCACCTGTTTGATCTGTGCATAATAAAATATCTAGGTGTAAGCATATATATCCATACAAACAACAATAGACAACTCAAAAGTTCTCCAAGCTAGATGAATATTTGTTTCAGTGAAACAAATGTATATCATCCACATATAAAACTGTATTATGTACTGTGCAATTCCCATGATTAATTTACCAAGATGATGTAGTATGTGCATATTCAAGAAGATTGTCACACTTGCAATGGTAACTTGAAATTTACAATTCCAGTACAAAGCTTCCAAGGAGATATCTTTGTGCTTTTTTGTAAGCCATTAGCTAAATGGAGCATCCACCAGTTTGCCTATTTTGCTTCCCCAGAATCATGGATTAGACTATTAGTAAATGCTTCCAAGACGTAGATTTGTCCTCTTCTTGATTGATAGAATGCTTTCCTGAATTTTTCTACACTCTCAAGTATGATTGTCAATGCAAATATCTCCTTCGCGGGTCTTTCACAAATTTTACTGAATAATTTCAAGTTCAGAAATTCTGTCCAGAGATCAACTTAATAAATTGATGGGTGTGATGCATGGATGAAAAATCATAATCTGTCTTTTTGAGCAAAAATATCTGTCTTTCTTGTGAAGTAAATGGAGTAGCAGACTTCCTTCAGGTTATCTGCATCTCAACAGTGGAAGGTTCCTTATCCAAAATGTACTACTTCAGATTTGATGGAGAGCCATGACAAGGAGAGAACTAATTTATCATATACTGATAAAGTCTCTACAAGAATGATATTGTTGTGCAGGTATCAACAAACAGCTCTTCTTGATTCCAGTGCTTTTTGATTACTTTAAATTGACTAAGAGGATTGTCTGCCTGCCCTAGTACAATATGGTCTCATTAAAATAGAAGAGGTCCATGACAAACCCAGCTAGCCGAGAAAAATCGATGGAATTTAAATAATAGCACTGGTTGAAGGGGCTAAGAGATTCTAGAATGGAGGCAATGACTATAACATGCAATTAATCCAACTCATTTCTTCCTTGATGATCACCCAAAATGATGAAACGAAATTCAGATCTGTTTCAAATGTATAATAGCCAACTAAATACAATCTAGCACCATTTCTATTAATGAATTTTATTTGCCATTTGCCTGCACTTGCCATTTAATTTTGATTAACTTGTAGTAAAGATCTTTCACATTGTAGGTTTGATCATTTTTTACTGATCAGCTAGATAGGCACTTTTTTCTAAGGTGAAGAACCGAAAACAGTAAAGGTGTCTGAAGCCACTCACGACTTCTGCACAGAACCAAATCAAAAGCTCCTGAAGCTAACTGGCAAGGTGATGACTTCATTATGATTTTTTTGCACTTCAATATAAATCAAGAAACATTTTGATATAACTGACATTCAACCTCTCAAGCTATCGTAAGGGAGCAAAGTGTCTTCAAAATCAATCAAAAGGCAGTCTTCAATCAAATTAAGGAACCTAGGTAAATGATGTGATGACCCTGTGAATAGCATAATGGACATCTAAGGTAGAAGCAAAAGGCAAACTGATCCAAAGGAGATCTATTGAAAAGAGAGTGTGCAACTCGACTCAACTCAACTAAGCCTTAATCCCAGACTATAGGAAGAGAGTATATAAAGAGAAAAAAAGGCAGCCTAAAGCGATCTGAGGAATGAGATAGAGATGCTGTGAACAGGGAGAATAAAGAGAACCACATGTGACTATGGAGAATAACACTATAGTATATTGAACTTCAAAGTCGAGCTTGTACCCAAGACCACCTTATTATAAAATCTCGACTTGCGGTAGAGGAGGGAGAGGTAAATCCCCTCATCACAAATTTCATGTGGGATATCTACAAAGGATAGAAAGGATGGTTATGGATCAATACAGAATCAAGAAAAAGGGGCTTCACTTGAATGAAGCTCGGATTGGCAGGGTCACTATCAAGGTAGGGACATCACAAGAGAACCAATCTTGGGAAAAATAAAACGATCTTTTGCAAACCTTTCTTGGATAGTAGCAAATGCTCTAAGCTCTGCTATCGTCATATACTTGATTAAAATATAGTTATGGGTAGCATCTTGCCCACTACGAATTGAAAAATGAACTTTTTTATTCAGAATAAAACCATGATTTTGACACTACCCAAAGAAAATGCTTTCATTACTTGAAGCCAGAGTAGTTATGCTACTATCCTCGCCCAAGAAATTCAAGATTTTTAGAAGTAATTCCCCTTTATTTTCTTTCTTGAGCTCCAAAGATGAAAAGCTTTAAATTTTCCAGACCCGGCACCACAGCTAAAGAGAAAACTAGAAGACAGCAAACTACGGCCCTCGTAAGCGATATAACCTTAAGATCCATAACCTCGCTAGCAGCACCAAAAGCTCTATTTTCTCCGCAGAATTGCTTCTTTCTGTAAACTACTCTCCTATGCATCAAGAAAGCAAGAAACATCCGTTTAACATCCTGTTTTCTCTACCAAACCACTTCTTCGTGATTCATTCTTTCACCCATTCCAAGAAATCAAGCTTCTCAGTAGTGCGGCCCTCGTAAGCGATATAACCTTAAGATCCATGACCTCGCTAGCATCACCAGAAACTCTCTTTTCTCCCCCGAATTGCTTCTTGCTGTAAACTACTCTCTTATGCATCAAGAAAGCAAGAAACATCCGTTTAACATCCTCTGTTTTCTCTAACAAACCACTTCTTCTTGATTCATTCTTTCACCCATTTCAAGAAATCAAACTTCTCAGTAGCAATTCATAGACAACTCCAGATTCGGCCTACAGAAACCCATATATAGCAACATCATGACATATAAAACCAAGTAGCAACTTTTTTGGCAAAACGATAGGGAAAAAAGGAAAACCTTTTTCAAGTACTTTGTCAACGTCGATCATCAAACAAAAGATAATAGAAAAATAAATCTTATAGGTAGAAATATTAGGCGAGAAAGGGAATTACCGGGAAGAGATCCGAGTCTCGTGTTACAATGCTTCTTCTGAACTCTTAGATGACCATCAACAAACCCAAAGACCGAGATGGCAACCGTTTCTACCACCAAGAATTTAAATAACCCGCAGAAGGAAAGGGAAAAAATTAAAAAAGAAATGAAGATTTGGGATTTATATGACCTAAAAGATATATAGATATATATACTTCGTATAGGAAAAGGGGGAAAAAAATTCCAGAGTTGTTCGAGAACCCAATAACCAACCCTCGCAAAGTATGGAGGAGGGAAGCGAGCAAAAGAAGAGAGGGAGAGGGAGAGGCCGTCCAAGCGGGTCGGTAGCACTCCCGATTCGACACGGCGAACTGAAACCACGTGAGCGCGGGCTGAACGGCGACGGAGCTGGACTCTATTTATAAGCCGTCCGCCCGTCTGGGGGTAGCAAAAATTGATCCGACCCGAAGCTACCTATTTGGGTCGGGTTTCGATCAAGGATATTCAGTTAGGATCCGGTATGGATTAGATATTGTGACCCAAAATTTTAAATGGACCGTTGTAGATCAAAACTTTGATCGGACTTGTGCCGAATTCTAGTTAAATCAAGAATATTGAGATAGACTGACTTATATTTATTACTAACTGAGTATTGCAAAATAAAATAAGTTAGGCTCAAATGGATAACTCCAAATGAGGCATGGATTGATATAAATAGGACCTCTCGACCAGTCATTTGATTCGATTGTGTATAGATCAAGATTTTATATTATTATCATCACTTAATCTGACCGAACATGGCCGCTTGTAGACCTGCGTGACAAGCTTGCAATGTAGCTTGGAGAGTTTGTTGATATGGTGTATGTTTGTCCACTAAACCTCTATATTTATCAAGAACTCGAGATACGCGATCTTGATATTGTCCGAAGAGCTGGACTTTGGAGCTATCTGAAGTGCTATTATGGTCGAGACAAGAACCATGTTGCCTCCATTTAAAAATAGTTAATGCTTGCAAACAACATGTCTTAGAGATAGTTACAATCCAGTTGGTCGACTGTTGCTTTATGATTAAGATAGTTAATTCTTACCCATATGCGGGCAATTGTCATATGTCGCCAATCTCGATAGTCGGTACAAACTCTCTTCTATATAAAGGGACAAACGGAAGACCATCAACTATGATTTTCTTCTCTTTTTCAAACTCTTTTTATTTTTTAGAATCTGATTTACTTAAGTATCAAAGGATCCCTACCGAAGAAATTCTGATAATTTTTTATTATTATTTTTAAATCAGTCAGGCATCATTATGCTAAAACTCAAGTTTGTTTATCATCCGCAATTTCAACTAATTCTCCGGCCACCCTTGGAGCTCAAAGCTCCGACCTAGACTCTTCACCTCGGTCGAGTATTGATCTTATCTCACCAATTGGGAGCATGGGTGATGGTGACTTATTAGATATGAATACCAACTTTTCCCTTTGTTTCGCTTTGTCTGTTTCTCTGCATAAAGATGCCTATGCGAACATGATCCCAGGGGTCTTAATCCGCTGTCAAAGGGGGATAATCACCGGTCATAACATTGGCCGCTTAGTGGACGGTGGATGCGCGTGGTCGCATATATGCTATAGTGCAGGCGATTGGGTAAAACTTTTAGTGGAAAATTGAAGGCCCGTTACGTATACGGAATATCTTGTAGAATATTCGCCAACCTTTCGGCGACCTCGGAAGCCAGTGGGGTCACCCTCGTATATTTCGCTTCTTGGGTGCGGAAGCGGCCGCTGATCGAAGCGCAGCCATTTATTTATGTAATCAGAAGACTAGAACCCGTGATTCATCGAGTTGACGGTCATGATCTAGCACAAAAGGATGAAGGTGTTCCCCATCTGTTAGGATCCTTGGAAACTATAGTTCCGTAAGCTCAAGGAGACAAACCAAAGATACTATAACAGATGATAACAAGCGATAAGGACAAAAATATCACCAAAACAAGTGATGATGACAACTTAATGGCATCATCTACGATGAATCGCGCAGCCTTGTGCGAAACGTGGAGCAGAGAAAAATTGGAAATGTGGGTACAAGAGCGTGGGACAGGACATGAAGGTTTTGAAGTATGTAAACTATTCTGTTCGAGGATCACGTAATCATAATTTGAGCATTTAAATGCTTAATGAGAAATCACTTTTCTCTTATATTGGCTCTAAGATGTAAAAAATTGTCATTATTTATGGCATAGAATACTACATTTAAACTACGGAAGAGGTTTGAATTTTTAAAGCATATTGTTATATTACGAACAATAATAAAAATATTAAAAAAATATATAATGCTCATTACATAGTTGATATCCTGATGATATAACAACAAATTAACAATTATTGTTTATAACCAACTATGCATATCTATAACATATATGAAGACACTCCATAATTGTTATGATGGTATTATAATAACTGCATTAGTATTTTGCAACCTTGCGATGAGAAATTGAAATTTTAATAAAATTGGAGTTGCCACCGTATAATAACCTTCAATAACTATTGCTTATTAATATAATAGAAAGAATGCTATTCGAGTCTAATTATCGTTCGAGTTAACTTAAGACGATAGTGCAACTATAATCATGACTATTATGATAAAAAAAATATTTTTTTTGGATAGAGCAACAATAGGGTTTTTTGCTCAAAGCTGAGAATGTGCAATGAATATAATTATTTTAAACAAATTTCAAGCTAGTATGGAATTTTGATTTTGAAAAATTGCTCTATATATGTATTGTCAAAATAATTTCTGTTTGGTAGACAATAAAATTTTAAATAAAAAATGTCAGCTGTATAATTTAGTGGTGGATATGATAGAACAATGATTAAATATAAGAGAATGTTAAAATTTTCGTTGTATATCAAATGTACTCTGAGACCGTTATATCGACATGACGGCGTTAAGTTATTCTTTTCAAACGTGCGAAGTAGGAGAATGGAGCCCAGTGACCGTCTCCTTCGAGATGGACCTCCACAATGAATGAAAGAACGATGACGCATGGATGCCAAACAGGGCCTCAATAATTAGCCGAATATGTTTGCGGGGCCCAGAGAAAGAGGGATTTGGCACGGAACTGGTGGATTACCACTGCGCGCGTGGGTCCCGCATAACGACGGAGTCAAACACGGTGATGCAGTCTGTCGGCGCGCTTTTATCGTGTGATAGCTGCCTTCCGGAACGAGAATTCCGGGCCCGTCCGTTTCTTTCGATGGACTCGCGGACAAAATAAAGCGGGTTTGGCCGTATTATTGTTGGCGGTAGAGTTTTTCAGAAATAACTTTTTTTAAAAATATTTTTTTAAATAATTTTTTTAGAAGAAATATTTATTATTTTGTAATTAAAATTTTAGAGTTGATACTTTAATATATATTTAATAAATAAATTAAAAAATATTTTTTGGTATAATAAAATGAGTCTAAATAATATTATATAGTATTATACAACAAAGCATAATAAAATATAATATACATTAATACATAAATATATAATATAATATAATATTACTGT
>JAOXJJ010000481.1:12006554-12086100 GCA_025769935.1 Phoenix roebelenii
CCTAGTATCCAAAAATCATATTTTTCTTTTAAAATTCATAATATATAAAACTTAAATTTTAACATCCTTCTAGGGCCGACCTTGCAGAAATGTCTAGCGCCCTATGTTTAGGTTCGGATTCATACCCGTAAACCACCCCCCTCCCTTTATATATATATATATATATATGTGTGTGTATATATTCTCTTTCTTTTTCTTTTTCTTTTCTTTTTCCTTTTTCTCTTTTTTTTTTCTTTTCTTTTCTTCTCTTCTTGTCCAGAATCTTCTCCCGACTCCTCTCTTCCTTCACCCTTTTCTTTCTTCTTCTTTCTTCTCCCGCAGGGCTGGCCCTCTCCTTCTTCCCACGAAGGAGGCATGCGCACAAGAGAAGAGGCAAAGCCTGCGGCGATCAACCTTCTCCTTCTTCCCTCTCTTCTTCTTTCTTTCTCCTTCCACTATTCCTTCTCTGTTTTCTTACTGAACAGAGAAGAGGAACAGGGGATGGTGGTGCTCTCTGGCCCTCAAAGTGGCCGCCACTGAGGGCCAGCAGCGCCTGTGGCCGAAGGCATGCCAACTACCATGGGTGCCTCCCCTTCCTTTTTCTTCTCTCTTCCTCTTTTTTTTTATCAAATGGTATGACAAAGAGGTGAAGGCTAGGAATCTTTAACTCAGCCCTGGTGAAGATCCGACGACTCTCTTTCTCTTTGGCAGCAAACGGAGGAAGAAGAGCACTCAACCTACTGCTTTAATGGCTCTCTTGCCCTCCCTCTCGGGCGGTAACACAAAGAAGAAGAAGAACCTCCCAACCAGATGTGGACTCGGGTTTGGCAGCTCCTCTTTGGGTGGCCTCAAGGGGAGGAGGAAAATGCCCTAAAAATCAAGGGTCTTCGGCTTCTTTGTGATGGCTCCCGTCTTCACCGAGCTTCCTCACGTGCGTCAGGTCTTCGGCTTCTTTGTGATGGCTCCCCCCTTCACCGAGCTTCCTCACATGCGACGCACGTGAGGATCGCACGTGAGGCCGGAAGCTTGGGGTTGGGCTGGTCAAGTGGACCGGGCCCAATTCCAAGGTCTCATAATAACACTGTAATCTAATCATTGTCATCGCACGTGGGATTAAACATACGCCCGTATTTCCCATTCAAGCAACACTATAATCTAATTATTATTGCCGCATGTGAGGCTAAACACACTCCTGCATGAATTCTCACATATTTCCTCATTCAAGCCCTGACGAGAATATCTGGCTAAGGGTTCAAATCCGTTCACATTTGATCACAAATATCATGATCGACCCGTGGTCAGCCCTAATGAATCTGTACTGCAGTGTCTCCTAGTCCACATAGGTTATAGGCTGGATTTGCTCAGATACTTGTTGTAACAATCCAGAATCTCATCCAAAATGGCTAATTGGTGATCATGTATAAGTACCTAAAATTTACCCATCGAATAAGCAATATGAAACTAAACACACATCTGCACGGATTCTTATTCAGTGAGCCATGCACAAAAAGTCCTCCTAGGCTGATCAAACATGATGCTTCGGCTTTATAAAATGTGAAAAAGTCCTCCCGGCTGATCTAACACGTGGTCAAATTCCGGAGCTTTCACAAGCAAAGGAAGCCGCCATGAGTGTGAAGAAAAATTTCAAAACTCTTCCCCTTTTCAGGAAAAATCACACTCTAACGAGCGTTTCCCAAGCATTGCCATCGTTACATCATTGCTTCGAAAGGAAAGATTATAGAAGGCATAGTATAGTTGCACAACAACAATGACGTCACACACCTGCCACTCCTAACTCTAAGAACCCTACCTTGGCCCACGTATCATGCCTCTCCTCCTCTTTAAGAACTAGTTTGGTCCGCAGCGTGTTCTATATATAGTTGATATATTATATTTAAAAATAATTTTAGCATATTTAGTCCATCATATAGAAAATATATTTTTTCAAATAATTTACATTTCGTTGGACATCTATTTTTTTTTAAAAAAACTGTAAAATATATATATATTTTTATCTTTAATCAATTGACTACAAGAAGAAAGAAATAAAATAGAAGGTATTTTTAGAAAAAAAATTACCATGAAATTTCTACCGCAAAAAATAGGGTTTTTCGTATCCCATATAGATTTTATTTTTATAAAACATAAAAAAACTTATCCTATAAAAAAGCTACTATCTCTTTCATTTAAAACTTCTAATAATACCAAAAATATTTTATTATCTTCTTATCAAGAATACTTTTCTCTTCTCCGGTTACTGCAATGTAAACTAGCCTTATTTTTTTTTTCCATGAATAGCTTTTAAGAATTCAAATTTGTATGAATACCCTCTTCAAATTTATATTTATTTATATACCCTCATAAAATACTATTTTTGCACAAATGATTCTTCTAACACCATTAATAAAAATCATATTTATGTTAATTAAAATAAAATAAAATTTTAAAATTATTTTTTTCTCCATCGCGATCGTTTTATAATTTTTTTTTGCACATATACCCATTAAAAATATTTTAATCATTTTAATTTAAAACTGTTAATTTTTTAACGACATTAGATGGTATAAGTACATATATAAAAATATAGATAAAAAAATAAAATAGAAAATAATGATTTTACGAGAGTATATATATAAATATTAATTTTGAAAAATTATTCGGACAAAATTTGATATTTAGGGGGTAATCATGTGAGTTTTTTTTTTTATTATTTGTTATGCGAGCAGCTCCGCAAAAAGCCGAGGCGGCCTTTATCACCGGGACGAGCTGGTATGTGGTTGGGGATCAAAGACACGTGTAGGGAAGGCAAAAAAGTAGTGGGTGGGGCCAACGGGGACAGCTAATGACAGTAGAGGAAAAGGATCCAGCTGCAGGGTGGCCCCACCCTCCTGCAGAGATAAGGTTGCATGCGTAATTCGAAGCACATGTCTCATGCTGCAGTGATTTCTTCTTTTCCGTGCTCGTGGGATCTATGCGTTGTAAGCCATGTCATGAATCAGACACAGCAGGAGGAAGACAATGGGTTGATAGGCTTCTGATTTCAAAATATAAATAGGCTTTGCATGGTAGCAATAGTTAAATTGAATGTGGGACATCAGTGACACATCAACTTGCCTCCCCACATAGAAAGATTCTTTTGGTTTGTTCTGCTCTATAGATCTATGTTCCATAGTTATGTTATGAATTGGATAAATAATAGAAGAAAGGACAAGTTTGGAGGGGTGACATTGCATTTTTAGGCTTTTGATATCTTAATAGCATTTGGCACTTGCATATGGATCCATGCATTGATGTTCGGATGGTTTAAATTTATATCTGGATGTAGATACTGTAGGATGTATTTTATTTTTGGATGGTGACATGATGGCTGCTTAAATTCATGTCGTGTTTTATTAGGCGCACATCTTTCTTGCATTGATCTCTTTGGAAAGATAGCTTATCTTATAAAAAAGGATCCTTGTGTCTAATGATCAGCTCTAACTATGGTGATATCAGAGTTCAAATAAGTCACGTAATTAGTATTATAATAATAGAGAGCAATAATTGATAATCGATAGCTCAGCAACTTATTTTTAGGCAAATATGGCTGGTTGGTGAAATATCGAATGCTCGTCGACAAAAATTTGATGAGGCATAACCCACTCAATGGAGCTTTAGGTCCCATGATATTATAGATGAAGATTTGACACATTAAACCAGTAAAACTATACCTTGTCTCCAATTGAAACAATTGAACCATTAACATTGAGCACCTAAACTCCATACTTTATATGTCATTTAATGATCAAGACTTATTGATCAAAAATTGACTTTCTAATTCCTTTTTTCTAATGACCAATTATCTTTAAGTTGCTAATAATCTATTTACAACACCAGGAACAAATATATGTGTTGTGGTTGAAATATGGCCTGAAGATGACCACGTCGGAAGAAGCCGAGGAGACATCGGCCGGGACGGAGAAAGAATGTCACCTCCTGCGCTTCGGAGTACTTGTACAAAGCTTTGGCCGGGGATTCCGGCGAAGGCCCTCTGATGGCTTAGTTAGCCGGGCTTTTTAAGAGATTTTTGAATGGCTTAGATGGCCTTTTGTAGCTTAAAATAGCTTATAATGATTCACCGAAGATCTTTTCCTACCTTCTTTTCATATGATGAGGCTCTCGATAGTTACTTAAAATTTCGAGTTGATTCGTGATCAACTGGCCATTAATTGGAGGCGGCGTGTAGCACAGAGATCAATCCTGCGAGTGAAGAATTCAGAAGATATCTTTCTAGGTCTGTTCTGAGGGTCCCTCATGTCATTCCAAACGGAAGTGGTTGAGGAAGTTTTTAAATGCGTCGTGTGTGCACTCACTCCGAGACGTTACCTGGTAGTATGCGAGGGGCCAGTCATCAATGCCATGCCCCCCAAGGCGGCTGTCATAATGACCGACTTTTATCACCGCGATCTAAGAAGATCTGTCGAGGGAGCCTCTGGCACCATCTGGCCGCTCGGCGACCTAGGCATGGGATCCGCAGGATCTTCGACTAGATCAAGGTTGACAGGGCTCAGGTCGGTTCGATCTTTAGCGAGGTCCGAGGTCAGCCTAGTTTTGGCCGAGGTCGGCTCGGCCTTCGGTCGAGGGACCCTCTTCGGCCGCTCAGCTCTGAAGTCTGCTCGACCAGAATTGGGGACTCTATGCCAAAGTAGGACAATCCATTTTGCCTCCCATCAATATGTATATGCAAAACAATCATAATTGCATACGAACAAGGTATAATGCATACAATTATACTTCAGAGACTAAAGGTAAATGAAGCATGCTCAAGAACTAAGCATCAAATTGCGTTCATACCAATAGCCCGAAAGGAATTTTATATAGATATTGTCTCATGGTAAGTTACTTAAGTACGAAGCCCACTCAACAATTGACATGCGCGAATTACGCATCAACAAACTTGTTATAAAGTATGAACCCAGCAACTATCGTCTAAGTAATTGTTAGTCATATTTCTAGAGCTTGTCCCTTAAATTTAGTATTAAATGCAGACCAATTTGAGAACCAATTCAGTAATTGGTCTGGGTCTGGTAGCTTTTTATTTTCGATCACAAATAAAGAGAAGAACTTTTGCTGATCAAAGATATGAATTATTTTATTGGCCTGATTTTGACCTGATCTTGCACATAGCCACCACATCAGGTTGGGTTTCATAGAAACTAGACTAGGGGGTATTATGATGCATGCTGAGATTCAACTTAATTTCACCTAAAAAGTTTACCAAACTTTTTTAGAATTATTTTAGCAACTTTTATCTCAATTCATTTTACAATTAAACTCCACGAATTAGCTCTAAAATTTATATGACTACTGAACTAAAACTCTTAAGTTGCATACATGAGACTAGCTTTTGATATTCTTTTTCCATTTGAAACTTGACCAAATTTTGCTGACCTGAATCCATAGCTGATATTCCATCAGTTGTCAACCAGCTATATCGAAGAGGATTGGCATTTTTTTTTGCCCCCCATATGAGAGCGATATCTAGGGTTCAAATTCTCTGGATGACAATACCACAATATCTCTTCATTAAATAAAAATCTTATTTTATTTGAAACCATCAAGCGATCCGTTTCACAATGCATCATTCCCCGTACCAAAAGAAGTGGACCCAAATGTACATGGCTCATAATTTAGCTATTCGTCAGGTCCACTGTGAATGGAAGGTCCCGCGTGCAACCATGGCCACATGCAGGAGCGGAAGACCTTCATGGTGCCATTTCCCAATCTCTCTTTAGTTCTTTGGACTAGAATCAAAGATGGCTGTGACCAAGCTCGAGGAACAAGTGTACAACTTGTCTGTTGCAAAACTATTGGAACCTGGGTGCCAATTCCAACTACATGCGACAATGAACTCGAGGCTTGGTTGGGAAGCATGATTGCCATGGCAGATGAAATGATGGAGAGAGAGAGAGAGAGCACATAAAGGTGGATACTTGTGACACCTCCATGATCTTGACATACTAAGGAAATTTTGACCCACCACATGATTAGTTGCAGTCTTCAATAATGGAGCTAACTTCAGAATTTGATGGATTGTAATGAATATGGATAGAAACTATTGGAGTGGTTGCACAAAATGAATTCATACCTTATTCTAGAAGTGCCAATTATCAGTTCAAGAATGCAAAATTTCTTGAGCATGGTCAATGGGACCATAGACATCGATCGGTCGTGTTGAAATATTTGGACAAAAAGAGAAAAACAAAAGAAAAAGAAAGAAAAAAGTGATGAAGAAAAAAGAAAAAATGAAAGGAAAGAAGAAATAAAAAAAAAAAGAAGGGAGAAGAAAAAGAAAGGAAGGAAGAAAAGAAGAAGAAAAAGAAAAAATAAAGAAAAGAATAAGTAAAAGAAAGTAAGACGGAAATTTTTGGATCGTGGGCCATGAATAATAAATATGGGCTCCAATGTGTGATATCCGTTTCTTATCGCCCAGCCCAGACCAAGTTTTTCAGTGAAGCAACCAAATCCAGATGAACCTACTCTAATATGAGCGACCAAGATAAAAAATAGAAGGAATCAAACCTGGAGTCTCATAGAGTTTGTGATTCACGGAGGCAGTCCTAGTTGCAATTGATGGGCCGACATACCAGGAAAAATCCCTGCATCAAGTCCCCTATAAAGCCTCAACTCTTTGCATTTTCACTTGGATCAATGGTATAAAAATAAAAAAAGAATGATCCATGCCAAACAAACAGGTTGATATTTGTGTGTACACCCTCATAAAACATTTGTTTTGCTATTATATCCTTTTTTATTCCTTATTTTTTGCATATGTACCTATGCTATCTAATGCTATTAAAAAATTAATGGTTTCAAATTAAAATGACTAAAATATCTTCAATGGATAGATGTACAAAAAAAAGGCGATCGTGATGGGAGACAAAAAAGTCATTTCAAAATTTTATTTATTTTTAATTAAAATAAATATTGTTTTTTATTAATAGTGTTAGAAGAACCGTTATATTAGGAGTATTTGTGCAAAATAGTATTTTATGATGGCACAGAAATAAATATAAATTTTAAGAATATTCATGCAAATTTAAATTTTTAGAAGGGTATTTATGCAAAAAAATCAAGTTATTATTAGATTACTTCTGAATTATTCATGAATTAACCAGGACTAGTTGAATAAATCTTCATAGATCATATATTTCAACACACTGTATTTTTGATCGGAGTACATATATAGCCAGCTGACTTTTCTCAAAAAGATATTTAACTAACCCAACAATTATACATATATATTTCATTTGTTACTTTTTTTTCTGTGCTATCCATCCATATATTTTGCAAAAATCTCCGTTACTTCTCTATGCCGAATCTTTGTGTGTAAGAGTTTGTTGTCAGAAACCAGGACATGTGAATCCCTACGTAACTATCCTTTTACAAACAACTAAGCCAATTGCACAAATGCTCCAAATTTCACTATCGTTTGCTTCGATGGAGATGACGCGAGCCAATCGCCTCTTTACCTCGGGAGACATCCAAGAGAATAACAACAAAGCGTTCCCCATCATCACCCTCTCCTTTGAGTCACACACCCCTCACAAGCTACATCTAACATCAATCTAAGACGCCTTTATTGATTTCAATTATCAAATCTTTGAAAGGTCTCGACTCCAATTATTCTGCATAGTCGCACTCAGAAGGATTTATTACCTCAGTGACTTTGTCACCCTTTTCTCTTGTTCCATTTCCTTCTCCAAGGCAACTGTAGGAGTCCATTAATTCCACACCTATGCTCTCTTCCACGATCCGTGCTTTTCACACATTAAAGTTGATACTCCCCCCCCCCTATAACAGTGGGGTCAATGCATCTGGACTTGCGTGCTAGCTTGGCGTGACTTATAAGTTGAGATGGGCCCGGGTCAGAAGAAACAGTAAGCTCTGGGTTCTTCTTGGATTGAAGACTTGTCAACTTCGAAAACTTTGTTTTAAAATATAGAAAATGATCGTCAAAAAGTGAATAGAATTCCAAGTCTCCAGTATTTACCTTGAGTTTTTCTCATTGAAGGATGGATGACTTCAGAGCCTCTTTACTGACGAACAATGTGAACTTTGACAGGTGAACGTCAGCTCTATCTCTTATCTATCTTATCATACATCCTATCCTAGAATCATCTTTGTGTTAGAATTTCCAAAAGCAGATGAGAATGCAACATCTTAGTGTGATCTAATGAACAAGTGGAAGATTTTATTTAGACCATCATCAACTTTTGGTACATAATATGTCAAAAAAAGTAAAATCGGCCATCATCAGGCTATCATTCATATGCTATTAGCATCATTTTGTGCGCCAAGCTTACGCCATGGTCTCCTATTCATGGATACTCTGAGCTCAATCAACTAGTTCCCAACCCACCTAATCTTTGAAGTAGCCAATCTGGAAGTTTGAATTTCATAATAAGGACTACATTGATGATGATATTTTAAGCCGCCGGATTACTATTGCATTTACCTATAGGAAGGGTTTGTTGGAGTGCATGTTTCAGCAAGCATTTATACAAATTGACCTCAAAAAGGAATCTTATTTGATAATGGCCATGTCTTCATCACTATCAAATTATGCATGTCCAGATCTTTTACTCCGGCAACAGATACTATTTACTTAATATATATTCCCTATTGGATAGTGGAATTTGTCATGTTCTTGAGTAAATCTACTCGCCTCCACAACTAACTCATAGAAGAAAGTCAAATGATAAGGATGTGACATGGGGTCAATAAGAAATACCTCATTTTCAGAGCAGCAACATTGCACCTTCCCCCTTCTGATGGTGGAAAAAAACTCGGTTGCCTGGACTTCAAGCTGGACGGCCATAGCTCCATAGTATGAGAGCCACTTGGTTTTGCACCCATGCCTAACCCTAGCCCATTAGCTGAACTCAAATCATCTCTTTCAGGCGAGATGCTGGTTTATTACCCATGACTGATGCAATCTAATTACTTGAGAAGATGTCTTCCACAAGCCAATCGATACCACATATACTTTCCAATTTCATTTTCTGCTTATCTCAAACTTGGCAGAAGAAATTTAGACTTTCTCCTGATTTTTCGAATCAGTACTTCCAAAACTGTTTTATTCTACAATTCCATGATACCCACATTAGAGAACCATCTTACATTAATTTGTTGTTTCCTCAATTCATATGCAAACTAGTTGGCACTCTTCCTCAGCGTATATGCTAATTAGAATAGAATTTGAGCTGGAATCCAGATAATTAATGACAGTCTCATTATATTCATCAAAAAGAAATCAGATAAAGTTTGCTCTCCTAAGCAAGATAAAAAAAACCTCCCTTTGTATTCATCATTTACAAAGCTATAACACTTATCTTTAACTCACTCCATCTCGGCGTATTCTTAGCGGCTCATCCAAATCACCCTGTGCCTCCCACGCAAAGCAAGCACGTTTTTGGTTCTCTAGTGACAATGGCGATTAGGTTAGGTATTTTTTCTGACAACCCACGACGTCGATAGATACACTGAAAGATAAGAACACGATCAAACTACATTAAAATTCCCACACCAGTTCACTTGCATGGGCCCCTTATCGGGCCCAAACGGCTGCGTGTTTACACTTGCCTTCTTTAATTTACGACGAAGCATCGGTTCCAGCAAACCGTGGCCTTACTTAAGCTAAACCTGTTCCAGTACTGCAACCCAAAACCCTCACCAAAGTTCCATCAACCAACTTTTCCAATCCAAACAGATGCAAGGCTTCAACTCAGAGTTTGGAATCCATATACAATCTCCGGCCATGTGTTACTACTATTAATCTAAGATATAATTCCATCTAGCTAATGATAAAACAAGGCGACCTGAAGCTGTTTTTCTTGGTGATACAAGACAACTCTTACAAAGGAGTTATGAATTGGTATTTCATATGTACAAGTGATGCTCAAATGATTCATAATTCACCCCTGGATGCTTTAAAGAAGCAAATAAAAATAAATAAACAGCGTACAGCTAGGATAGAATCCATGCGAGGTCTACAGAAGAAAGTGTACTCTTTCTCTCTCTACCTAGGCTTGGAGGGGGTGATCTTGATAACAAGGCCGGGGAAGACGTCGTCGGGGTCGTGGATGTGCGGGTTCTGCTCGACGATGAAGGGGTCGCCGCACTTGTCGCTGATGGTGTGGAGGGTCTCTCCCTCTCCCACGACATATATCTCGTCGCATGGCCGGCTGACGAGCTTTCCACCGCGCACCGGCTCGATCGTGTCGTCGATCGGGATTTCTTGGAGGGAGCTCAGCAAGATGAGGGCGAAGATGGCCAGCGCGCAGTACCACGACGCGGCATCGGCGATGGAGATGGCGGTGGCAAGATGTTTCTTCGGGAGGGAGGCCATGGTGTTGTTCAGAGATAAAAATGGAAGAGGAGTTGGAGTTGGAGGTGGAGTGGGGAAAAGTCAAGGGGTTGGATTTATATGGAGGGGTTAAGGGAGGTCGGTCGTGGGGCCCGTGGGGGTTTCGTGGGGGTTGGGTTTGGAGGCACGTACAGGGGGTTTCAGCCTTTGGAATTTTCCGCGAGTCACGCATGATGGGTTTTGGCGTGAGGTCCGGGGGGTCGCTAAGAGAGCGTTCTTTTGTGGAGTTTTGGACTTCAAGAGGGGATGGCTGAATCTAATCCCACTGCTTGTTCTGGGAGTCCACTAGGGGACACGAGGAACAGTTCAAACTTAGGCAAATAAAGTGAGGGAAAGTATGGTTATTTGGGCCTCAAGTGTGATCTGGATCAGAGGATTCCAGACACCAAAATATACATGGTCTTGTCATTTTGGAACTTCTTATTTTGGGTGTTGGACCAAGTCTTTGGTTGAGGACACTTGTGATTGTGGGAAGCATGGGGAGGAGAATGATCTTTGACGACAAGGTTGGTTCCAAGCCGGTCATCTGTGTTTTCTATCAATTCTACGTATCTTAAAGCACCAACGACTCGAACCTCTGCCCTCTAGGTGTAAAACCGTATCAGAATTTTGGTAAAGGACATTTGCATTCCTCTAAATTCTAAAGGGGTTTAGCTTTCTTGGGCTTTTTGATCTCTTAATCATTGCTCGTTTTAGAATCATAGACTGGAATTAAATTGGGTCGCTGCTAAGCATCTTTTTGCTTTTGGTGAAGTATTGCTTATTTAGTCATTTGATAATGAATATGTAAAGAGTTACAACAGGCACCTCGAGCATGGTGGATTATTATCAAGTTGATTCCCCTGATAGATGCATGCATGCCTTGTGACCATCCTTGGGGATGGATGTCTAGTTGGTGAAACACATTCTTGGTAGTAGTTTAACAAACAATTTGTTTAAAGTATTCTGTAAATAAGTATCATATTGTGGTTAGCTAGAAGAGTTGTTAATATTGCTCAAAAGTACATCTGGACTGGTGTTCAAACAAGTAGCCTTGCATTAAAATGTACAATTAAATAAGGTATTTAGGAAATTAGGTTTGCATTGACTTGTATTGTCAAGTGACAGCTCATAAGATTGTCATGGGATGGGTGTGTTGTAGTAGGTTGGATGGTTGGTTGGTAAGGAAGGGGAGTTTGGTAGGGGTCGTGGTGGTGGAGGAGATTTAGGGGAGAAAAGGTGAGAGATGGTCTTATGTTGATGTGGTGGAATGGGGTCAATTGGAATATTTGTGCCATTATATGGTGTAATGGTTGAATTGGATGTTGTTCCTATGAAAGGATCCTGAAATTGACATATTGTACCTACAAAGTGATATGAGAATGTATAGTTATTAGTAGTCTAAATATGCAGAGTGATCTGAGAATGTATAGTTATTAGTACTCTAAATATGCAGAATGATATGAGAATGTATAGTTATTAATAGTCCAAATATGCTGAGTGACCTGAGAATGTATAGTTATTAGTAGTCCAAATAGTGTCGATAAGAGTAGGAAGCTAAGGTAATCATGAAAGAGAGTCAAGAGTAGAAGTGGGATTGTGAGAGGCTAATTAAGATGGTGATATGGTTGAAAAAAGAAAAATGACATGATGTGATATATATATTTTTCTTTTACTAAATCAAGGCATCTATACTATTTGTGGACAATGCTATATCATAAGAAACAATATTTAATAGATTGAACATCTAGTTTGTTTGACTTGTATGGCCGAAGCCAAGATAAATATAAACAACAGAAAGCTCGTAAATGAGAATAGTCTGAAGATTTTGAAAAAGTTTCTCATATTGCAAATTTTTATGATGAAAAACAATAAACATTCGATTTATTAAATATACAGTAGTAGAAGATACTTCCAACCAAAATTTTGGAGGAAGAAATGCATGAGCAAGAAGTGTAAGTCCGGTTTCAATAATATGACGATGTTTTCTTTCGACAATACTAGTTTGTTTCAGAGTATGGGGGTAAGAAAATTGGTGCATTATACTATGTAAAAACAAAAAATGCTTAAGAATGTTGCTTTTGAATTCACTACCTCCATTGGAATGAAAAATTTTAATTTTAGTATTAAACAAGTTTTCAACTTGTGCTTTAAAATTAACAAAAACAACCATGAATAACATGATAAAACATCAACAAATAACACATCATAAGAAAAGTTTGAGCATGAAAGAGCATGGGAAGGTCCCCAAACATTATAATATATTACTTCTAGAGGACACTAAGAAGCTGAAACAGATAATAAAAATGAAAATTTTTTACTTTTTTCTAATTGGCAAGATAAACATAGAGTTTGTCTTGGTTTATTTAAAAATTGAAAGAGAAGACAAAATAGAAGATTGGATATCGTGAGATGGATGGCCGAGACGATGATGCTAGAAATCAATAGAGATGTGCTGACTCACATGGGCTACTGGTGAGTGATTATGTGCATCTTTTGCTAGAAAATAGAAAGGATAAAGTCCATTTTCAGTCATCTCGCGATACAATATCGCCCCTGTATCTTTATCCTTGGCAACAAAGCTAAATTCATTAAACAAAAAATAGAAGTTATTATCATGAGAGAAACAATTTATAGATAAGAGATTTGTTGAGGCTTTAAGTCAATGAAGAATATTAGACAAGTGAAATTTAGTTTTTTGGTTAGTGATGGAAGGTGAATCAATATGAAAGATAGACAAACTTTGTTTGTTGCCAACTTGAACACTGTCAGAACTGTCATATTTTGATAAGACACATAATTTGTTGAGGTTGGCGGTGATATGGTGAGTACCACCACTGTCAGAATATCAAGTATTATCGTCAATGAGTGAGAAAGCGGTCGACATAGCTACAAGTTTCAATGGAGGATGACAACCTTGATATGCATAGTTCATGCGCCGATAGCAATTGATTGCAATATGTCCAATTTTATTGTAGATTTGACTGGTTGGGCGAGTAGACTGTGAAAAACAAGCATGTGAGAAAAAGAAACGAGAAGGTTCATTAGGAGAGGGAAGGATGCCCTTACTTGAAGGATGATTGGGATAGCAGCCATTGTTATGATGCCGATTATTCCTACTGTGAGTAGAACCACGACCTGGATTGAATGTTTTGGTAGCTCTTGAGGCAATAAATGCAGTAGTAGATTGCATGGAAGCCTCTTCTGCGAGATTAATTTCCTCACAGTGTAATACAATATGGAGTTCTTCAAGAGTAATAGGACATGTGCGAGCACGAACCTGAATTGAAGAAAAGAATGAGCGATAAGATGGAGGAAGCCCATCTAGGATGCAAATGAGCAAATCATCATCACTTATTGGAGATCCATATGCAACAAGCTTGTCAGCAAGAACTTTGAATTACTGGAGATAATCTTGCATAAAGGATGATCCATTTTTAATGTGATGAAGCTGCTGTTTCATAGTCATGATATGAGGAGTAAGAGAGGCAAAGCGATGAAAGAGAACATTCCAAGCTTGCTTAGCTAAGTTGACACCAACTATATAACGAAGCGCCAATTCGGATAGCGTAACATTGATCAAAGAAAGAAGTATTTGATCGCGTTCATACCATGAAGCATAGGTTGGATACGTTGGAGAAGGTGGTGAAAGTGAGTCATAAGCTTGTATCCTCTTAAAATTGGTTCAAAGAGAGACTTCCAAATAAGATAGTTGCTGTCATCAAGCTTGACTGGGACTAAATTTGAGATATGGGAGATTATGAGGGATGTGGCTGGAGAGGATTCAAGTTCGGGTGAAGAATATGATGGTGTTGACATTGTTGGGATGGAAATTTTCAATATAAGAAGAAGATCTAGGTTTGTAGAAGGAAGACAATGATGTCAAGATGGGCTTTGATACTATGAAAGAAACACAATATGATGGCTAAAATTCTACTTGATTGGGATTTCTTTGAGTTTGCATTGAATATATATAGAGCATATATAAGAGTGATTATAGAAGAAAAATTAGAAGAAAATTATAGTAGCAATTCAAGAGAAAGTAGGAGAGAAATAAAGAGAAGATTGCAATGATAATTTGAATTCAAAAATTCAATTTGAATGAAGAGATTTAAGGTATATTATTAAAGAGAATGAATCATGTTCAGAGGATATTTGTAGAATATAGAATGGAACATTTGGTTTGATAGAACAGAAGGACTCAAGATAAAATGCAGTGCAAAGAAGATTCTATATAAAAAGTTCTGAATATTCTCACTTAACCAGTAGTATAAACAATGTAAACAAATAAAAATTTAGCAAATTAAGAACTATATATATAGAGTACATCGTTTAATGCACCCAGAATATAGCAGTGGGCGATAGGTGCCAAACATAGTGAAATCAATCGTATTAGTCACGCCCTGTCTGCAATCAGCGAATCAATCACTTCGACATCCTCCAATGAACGAAGGGGTGATCAAGTGTGGGTGATCTCTAGCTTTTTCCTTAGGTTTAGTAAACTATTACAAGTTGCAGTGTATTTTCTCGTATCGCTTCTTCTAAATTTTGACTCTGCGAAAAAAATCTTTATCATATATCTCATATATACCAATAAATCTAAACTCTTGTGTCAGTTTTTGTGGTAGATGAACAATTGCATGAAGAATAAAAATGAATACCAACAAAAGAGTGAATTGCAAATCATGACCAATAAACTAGATCACTTTGTTCCAGACCAAATAGATTGATTCCTATGTATTCTCAAGCATTGCTGTGCTTCCAACAGAGCATTGGATCCCCAAGTATTCAGAATCTGTTTGACAACATATAGGAAGATAAGGTTGTGGATGATCACTAGGATTTTTTGGGACAAAATTCTCCCATCATCAATACGAACTTGGTTTTTTTTTTCGAGGATTGGCAGGTTAGGATAAGCATGAAACGTCCCCTGAAATTTATTAAAAGATTAACAAAGAAGCTACATGTACAAGGAAGAGGAGTGGGGAAGAATATAAGGAGAGAAGGGAGTGTGGGACTCAGCTATTTATACAAGGCAGAGAACTTGGTGGAGTAAAACAATTTTTTTGTTTCTTTAGAATGCATTAGATTAAAGAACTCAGCATGTCTAAAAGCAAATTCTTGTTCATAGCTAGATCCTCATAAAGCTGTCATCCATCTAATAAATATGTTCCTGTCTGGTGTGTATTAGGTCCAAAGGCTGCACACCTCTCTTCTCCTCGCTCATCTATGCATAAACATGGACGATGTTACAAGTCTGAATTCAGATGGATGACCATTGCATATATGCCAAAGTATAAAACAAACAAACAAAAAAGTTATTATGGTATGTACTATCCTTGACCTTTTCATTTCTCAAATGAAATGCTCTTCAGATGTGTTCCAAAAAGCTTCATTGATCAGTGCATTTAGAAAGGGATGTGGAAAAACGGTAGCAAATATAGTAAAACAAAATTGATATGGATTTTATAACCTTTGAATATCCAGTGAGTGGAGAAGAAAGGAACACGTCCATCCCCAAAAAATACACCACCTTAGACTTGCATGAATGCCAGACGTAATCTCTCATGGCCATTAGATAGATAGCGGGAGGGACCGCTTGAGAGATGACCTGCCCAATATGAAGAACCTCTCGGTGTACATTTAACCGGGACATCTCATGATCCCTTCTATTCCACCGTACTTGGGACTTTTTTCCATTGATTAACTTGTTGGGTTACCTCCTCTCTTGTTCTTTAAACCTCCTACAAGGTTGGAGGCATTATTATTATTATTATTATTATTATTATAATTCTCTTGTTCTTTTTTCTTATTTTTCCTTTTCATTCAAGTTTGGAGGTATTATTATTTTTTCTAAAAGATTGGAGGTATTATTGGGACTTGTTTGCATATCTTTATAGACTTAGGCTGAAAACTCTGTAAAAATCGGGCTTGTTGGCCCATCTACCTTGTATTTTTTAAATGCTCGTCCAAATCAAGCTCGCATCCTGGCCTTCAGCCCATAATTTTTTCTTTTTATTGCTATAGGATTTGGGCTGGGTGATGTTTGAATAAATGGCTCAATTCATGAATCCTACAAAATTTTCAACTCAATTTTGTAGGAACATCCAAACAAGCCTTAAGCCTTGCTGCAGCACTGCCCATCTCAAAGCCTAAATTAGTCTCTGTTGGATCTGAGACAATGATTGTTAGATGAATGCCCACTGCGTTATTGATCATCAACAGTTCGTAGGACACAGCAAACTAATCTTTCCTTTATGGCCGTCTTTGTTTCTAATGGTGGGCACCTTGACGCTGAAAAATTCTCTTTTTGAGTCATGTATCATATTTCTGCAGGTACTTCTAATTGAAGTGGGACAAAAGAATGGATTATGTAAGCTCATGGCCGATGTGCGTGTAGAAGATGGACAAGAGTTGCTGCTAATAAGAATATGTTACTTGAATTTAGTACGCTATAGCTGAGACGTTTGTGGACTTGCATGTGGAGTGAAAAGGCAACCCAAGCTCTTTCCAAGTTAGCCATTGCTACGGCGAGGCCAACTCTGCTGATTGAATGGCTTCCTGGCGAACCACGGGGTTGACCTGATGTGGACATCAATTTCCATCAGGCTCTTCTTGAACTTGTTTACTCTGATTCCATCACTCGTTTTTACTCTACGTTTCCTATGTAATTCACCTGGCTCACCAAAAAAAAAAAGCAACAAAAAAAACAAGCTTAGAGTGAGCTAAGCCATGCTAGATTCAAGCTCTAACTTTGTTATTAGATCCCAATCTGATTGAAATATTTATAACCAGACGCAATAGCTGTTAAGGTTAGGTTAACATCTACCATATGTGATATATAAAATACATTATTAACCAACAACTAAATAAATACTTCATAAAAATTGGATTAGTAAGCAGGTTTCAAAAGCTTTGGATGGATGTTAGGCATTTTCTATTGGCAAAATAAGGCAAATAACATCAATTTATTTATGAAGAATGAGGTTAAATGAGAACAATCTAGCTTGTCAACTCTCTTGAATTCTTTTTTTCTCCCCCTTCCTTCTCTTTGATTGAGAACTCTCACTCGTTATTGAACCTTATCATCCAGATGACATGTTTCAAATTGTAATAGCCTGGAAACATCAAATATTGCAACATAAAATTCTTGACCATACATATGATGCAGAATAGAGGGAGAGAGAGATAGAGAGAGAACATAGTGCAGCTCGGCATCACTGTAACCATGACTCTCTTAACGGGTGAACGCAGGAGGAGACTTTCCCGTCTTACTATGGCCCTCCAAATATAGCATATGATGATGGTTATAGTTAAGTGGATCCCACAATACCATGGAGTGTGACGGAGCTCAGACAATCACGACCACAATGCAATACGATTCCAAGTATGATTGTGGAATTGGATCTCTCTTATTAAATCTCGAATTTTATAAAATCCAAAATTAATTCAAGGACTACTTTCTAAAACAACTAAACACTATAATTTATCATAAAGAAATTTTTACGAGATCGGAGGATCACACTAATCCACTCTTACGTGTTCCGTCTCGTCTGCACCGGCGAGTAATTTCTTGCGGACGGACGTTGTATGATATCACAGTCGCGTAACGAGCGACGGCGAAACGGCAGCGCGCGGGCGCGACACCGACGGCGAACCGGAGTAGGATCCCTGCCAGGCAGCGAGGCGGTGCCAAGAAAATAGAAAACCATAACAGGCCTTGGCTCGCCTCGCTCCGCTCCTTTCCCCGACCATCATCAAAGAGGTAAAGAGAGAGGGGGGGAGGACGAGTGAGAGAGAGAGGGAGAGAGCGAGTTCTGAAATCCTCTTCGGCTTGGATTCTCCCCAAGATCCCTCACCCGCCGATCTCCCCTCTCCCTTCTCGATCTTGGTCGCTGGAATCCATCGCAAACCCTCCTCTCGATCGATCATTCGGTCTCTCCATCCTTCAATCCCCAAGTCTTTTCCGTTCTAGGGTATTGTCGAGTCCGCTCTTCTCTTCTTGATATGGACATCGAGACGGCCGGCCGGTATGGCAACAAGAGGGTCCACCAAAGGGTGGGTTCTTCAGCGGCGGCGGCGGCGACGGCGGTCCCGGATAGGGTCAACAAGGTCTGCTACCACTGGCGGGCGGGGCGGTGCAACCGCCACCCCTGCCCCTTCCTCCACAGCGAGCTGCCGGCGCAGCCGGACGGGGTGGCGGCGAAGCGGACCCACCACCAGGCCCTCGCGTGGCGGAACCCTAGCTCCGGCGGCGGCAATTCTGGCTCCACGTCGAAGTGGGGGAAGGGGCGAGGGGGAGGGGCGGCGGGGCGGCCCCCGGCCAAGGTCCCGGACAAGGTCTGCAACTACTTTCTTGCCGGAAATTGTACCTTTGGAGAGAGTTGCCGGTTCTTGCACTCGTGGTTTATCAGCGATAGCTTCTCCCTCTTGACCCCTCTCCAGGGGCACCAAAAGGTGGCTTTCTTTACCTCGTTATGCTCCCTTTTCTTGCTTCATGTTCTTTTAGCTGGAACCTTTGGTGGGTTTTGGTGGTTTGATAGAAAGGAGTTATCTTGGAAGGCGGTAACAGGGATCGCACTTCCATCGGGGTCTGAAAAGTTGTATTCCGGGAGCCAGGATGAATCTGTTCGGGTATGGGATTGTCGGACGGGGCAGGTATAAATTCTCTTGGCATTTACCCATGGAATATTGGATATTATCTTTAATCTATTATATGTCCGTGATAGTGCGTTGGGATCATTAATTTGGGAGGCCAAATCGGTTGCATGATCAGCGAGGGGCCATGGGTATTTATTGGCATTCCCAGTGCTGTTAAGGTGAGATTTTTTTAATAAAATTTATTTGTTACTTTGTCTGGGAAAAGTTTGAATTTCGTGTTTCATGTATCACTTGTTTGCATTTTGAATGGCCTCTATTTTTCAGCTTGGACGTGGATGTGTGTTTGCATGGTGGTGAGCCTTGTGTGTCTCAGTTTTTCTTTGGTGGTCATGCAGGCATGGAACACACAAACTGCGACAGATCTAAGCCTCAGTGGACCTGCTGGCCAAGTGTATGCTTTGGTTGTTGGTAATGAGATGCTTTTTGCTGGGACACAGGTATCCCTCTTTCCTCTTAACCTTTTTCAAAATCTCTTCTTAATTTTGTATGGAGATCAGTGTAGATGAACTATATGGGCGAACTTGTGGCACATGCTTGAAAGAAAATCCTATGTCTTTCTTCTCTCTGTTGCAGGGTGGATGTATATTGGCATGGAAGTTCAGTGCCGTAGGGAACTGCTTTGAACCGACAGCGTCTCTTAGTGGTCATCAACTTGCTGTAGTTTCATTAGCTGTGGGTGCAATGAGGCTCTACTCTGGCTCAATGGATCATACCATAAAAGTAAAAAAATTATGACTCTTCCCTCAATTTATATTTAATTTTATATGCAATATATTTAAAAATTGAGTTTGATGTGTTCCATTCAATAGATGGGTAATTATGATGCTTCTTGTATAAACTTCCTTAAAAACATGCTAGCACATACAATAATCTAGTGTTGTTAATTTCATGTGTTCAAGGGTAGCTTTGGTATAATGGTAAGATTGCTCCATTATGACATGGGTGTCATAGGTTCAAAACATGAAAAGACTGCATGCGGGGGTAAATTTACATACGTTTGACCTTCCGCAGACCTTGTAGTGGCAGAAGCTTCATGTACTTGGACGTCCTTTGAGGATTCTACTTCTATCAATCATTAATCCTTGAATCTACTTGACCACTAAATATAACATTTTCAGTTTTATAATGAATTTCTCAACCATACCTTTTCCTCTTAATATTTTATTATTTTTAAAGTTTATGTATTGGCAACATCATCATGTTTGACATACATTGCAACCATAAAGCTACTACAATATTGCTTTGCATGGGTAAAACAACTACATGATCCAAGTTTACTTACCTGACTTTGATTTGTCATGCTAGTTTCAATCACTGAGATGATTAATTTGTTTCTTTTAATAAAAAAACCTTCCCATCCAGTGTCTTTTTTTGACCTTTTGTTTCAAGAAAGAGAACAAAATTTGCATCACCCTCTTGCCATAAAGGAGGTATAAAGGAGGCAAGTGTCTGGAGCATTATGGCATTTGGGTGATGCAAGATGATTTACCAAATGTGTACCACTGGTTGTTGATTTTGATGTGCAAGATGATGTTCCTGTATCAAAATAAGATTCTCCCTTGCCAATCTTCTTGATTTTCTTTCTTTTTTCCCCCATTTACTTTATTGGCATAAGATAAACATTGTTCAATTTTATAAACATCAGATATATCTTTCAGGTGTGGGACCTTGCTACTTTACAGTGCATCCAGACCCTTACTGACCATACATCAGTTGTCATGTCTGTACTTTGTTGGGATCAATTTTTATTATCTTGTTCGCTGGACCAAACAATAAAGGTCAGATTTTTTTTGGTATATTTAGTGTTGATCACTTATAAGTACATGTTACTTTGGCTCATAACCTCTATAGTTACTTGGTACTCGATCAACAGGTTTGTCAATTATTATTTACCCCTTTTTTTTGTTTTTTGGTCTGTGCAGGTTTGGGTTGCTCCTGAAAGTGGAAATTTGGAAGTAACTTATACTCATAATGAAGAACATGTACATCTCTGAACCATAGAACATATACTCATGAAATTGAAAATAATTGAGCATTTTACAAGTTATCACCTTTTTTGACAATAAAATTTACCTTGCTTCATAACTGACAGATTTGTGAAATAGGAACATTATAGTGCTTGCTCATATAAATCCCTCTCTATCACTGCCATGAAATCCTTGAATGTTGAAGTTTAACTTCTAAAAACTTCTTAGCTTAATTATTACTTATTTTTTTGTTATGCTTGTTCCTAACATCAGAACAATGTGGTTAGATCATTTTCAAAATAATGGGGTCGTCTGGTGCCCAATGGGCCTTATAACAGGTTGTTACATTGTAGGTCTCGAAAAGTTATCTAATTTCAAAAAATATTACATTTCAATAGATCTTATACGTGAAAGTTATGCCCTCTGTAAGTTTTGCAATATGAGTTTGTCTTGGATGTAGTGGATTTTGCTCCTGAACCCTATCTAGACTTACTCGACATGGCCAAAATTGTATGAAACGGGTTGCTTCCCTTTTATTTAATCCTTTTGAGGAAAAATCTCTAAAAACATATATTGGGCATTACAGGGGTGGCCCAATACATTTGGGTGCCTAAGGCGAATTCAGTGAATGAGGCCTTTTTTTTTAATAATAAATTTTTTTAATAAGTATAAAATACTTAAAAAAATGATATGAAAATAGATAGCTGTCAAGTACACTATTCAACAAAGATGCATGAATCTAACAAAGATAGACAAGAAGCCTCTTCAGTTTAATATAATTCTTGAATGGAAGCATGGAAAAGTAATTACTTTAAAAGAAGGGCCCATGAAACTGATTAAATAACTGAGATAATGCTTGCCAATACTGTTTACATGTCAAGCAAGAGCAGAATAGGAAAAGGTTATCCCATGGCACTTCATGGTCAAGGTAAAGGAAAGAATTTGTCCAGAAAGGGACCTCTCTATAAGAGAAAGTAGGGGCATTATGGGAAATTCACTCCATCTAATTAATAAAAGTCCCATCCCACCATCTGGTCCATCTCCCCTTCAAGTGAGTACCCAAGCAGCAACTGCAACATCACAGCATAGCAGCCATTCAACCCCCCCCTCCTCTCCCTCCTTTTTCTCTCTCTACCACCCAAGAGGGGAGAAGAATCAGAGAGGAAAAAATTAAAAGAATATCCACCCTCTAAGAAGTCCATCTCCAATCCCCCTATCTCTTCCTGATGGCCCAGCTGGATCAGGAGTAAAGTGAGCGAAGGAAAACCATGGCCAAAACCAAAAAAGAGAAGGGATGAAAGATAAGAGTGGCTTCAGACAACCAAATCCCTCCTCTCTCTCTCTCCACCCAAAACAAAACTACTATCCCCAACTTCCCAAATTGCCCCTTTGCAGGCTAGGAAACTCTCCACCTCCCTTCCATCAAGGGGGAAGACTCGTAGCCAGCTCCTGTTCCCGTTTTATATGGGGCCTTTGCTTCCTTTTGGTCACGGTCAGACACAGAAAATAGGGCAAGGAACCTCCCTCCCCCCCTTTCTCTCTCAATCTCTTTCTCTCCTCTCCTCTCTTTATTTCATCGCAAGTCGGTGCCTTTTTACATTCTCCCTTTCTTCTGTGGTTATCTTCTCTTTACCTTCCGGAGGCCTTCCTTTGGGCCAAGGCCTTAGGCGACCGCCTCGGTCGCCTAAGGCTCGGGCGGCGATCGCCTAAGGCTCGGGCCAACCCTGTTGGGCAAAGGGTGTAGAAGAAACCTTCCTAGCAATTAGCTTCAGGTTCTATGATCCTCTAGATCTTAAAGTTGTTTCCATGGAAGTTTGAATGAGCATATTTTTCTGATTAAATTTCAAATCTTGTTTCCTCAAATTGATTTCAACCTACATTATCATTAGTTTTCTTTTACTTTTTATTGTATTTGGCCTTAACTCTCTTTTTGAAGTCTTTTCTTATAATGGCTTGAAGTAAAAAGTGGTGATATAATGCTTTACATAAAATAATCTATTTAAAAGTTCTTCCTCTTTTCGAAGGGAATGTTTCATAGGATGTAGGTGCACCTACATTATCAAGTGTCACTATAGTGGTATATTTGGAGTAACCAAACCTGGACATGTTACTAAGGATATGTGTAGACCTATGATATCAACCAAGATTTGCTGTATCGATCGGTACTGTACTATATCGGACGTACTGTACCATATTTGTATTGAACCAGTATGTAGTCTTGTACTGTACCGACACTTAGTACACCTTACCATCTCGTACCATATTGCTTTTTGACACCGTAATAGGATGGTACTGGTATGGGATCCGATACCGACGACGAACCTTGATGTCAACAACTTTGAGATCTATGGTAACTCAACATATGTTGCTATATTAAAGATTTTGAGTGCAAACGGACCATGCTACGCCAAACAGACTAGAACCCTAGATGCTTTTCGGTACTCAATTTTGAATGAAAAGGCCTGAACCTAGGGTAATACTAATCAGTATTGATCGATATTGGTCAATAGTTAATACTAAGGTTTTAAATACTAGTACCAAACCTCGTACGGTTTTTCCATTCAGTAGTTAGTATGAAGGTTTTAAATGCTAATACCAACCTTCTTACAGTTTTTCCATTGGAGTGGCAATATCAAATATGGCACCAATACCGACCCCATGTCGAAACTATAATCTTTCAAAAATTAAAAAAAACTATTGATATTGACTAGTATGGTTAGCACGGTATCACTGATATGCACCATTATAGAGCAATACAAATTGGTATGCTCAGTATGTACTAGTGTGGCTTTTCGATGTTCCAGCACCCATACTAGTGCCATTTTAATGCTAGAATGGTAAGATATTTGTTGTACACATGGTACGCCGTACCATTCCGAACCGGACGGTATAGGTTGTACCGTACCATACCGGTTCGGTACCAAAAAATTTTCGTACCGTATAGTACCGACATTGTGCTAATGTGTCACCAGTATGGGGTCTGGTACCAAGATGGCAAACCTTGGCTGTACCACCATCTTATTTCAGCAGTTTTGAAACCATGGCGAGTACCAAGTCAAAAATTATTCTATGCCATTTCCTTTTTTGTTTTCTTCCCAATTTGCCCACTTTCTCTTCAATTTGAGTTGGAGAATGAGAGTTTACAAGGGATTTCTACTTTGATATATTGGATTCAGTAAAGTTTTGGTTAGTGTGAAGCCTACAAATACATCAACCCATGATAAGCAACTTGCTCCACCTTTTTTTTGGAATTTTTTTCTATATAAAAAATACTCATATATCACTAAACCTGAGAAAGGAAGACAATTTTTTATATCCATTCTATTTAGATATGTTTCATTTTTTTAAATAATTTCAACATGTTTTCTATTTTTAGATAAATTTTTGCATAAACAATTATTCCAAATAAACTTAAATATGGGAAAAAATGATAGCATGTTAAAGCATGTTAGGAAATCACTAGAATGAGCAAATCCATGCCATAGAGCATTGGTGACAACTAATAGTTTTTGGCATCCAAAGCTATGATTTGCTCGAGGATTATATGACAAGCAATCTTGGAAGAGGAGGTCTAATCGGTCCAAGTCTCAAAGATTTGTATAAAAAGCTCACAAATGATGAAGCTTTGGCAGTAAGTGGACTAGACCAGTTGAACTTTTGGTAGGAGCGGGAAATGATGTTTTGTTGATAATAATGATCTCATGCTAATTGGACAATTTGATCTTGGAGAAAAGTTGTTGGCATTATTTAATTGTTTGCTAAGTTCAAGACATCAAGGAATGATATGTAGGAAGTCTCTAATTCCATTAGAGGAAGAGCTCGGAGTTTGGAGTATACCTCAACGTAAGGGTGTGAGCACTTTGTCGTAAGCATAGTACAAAAACATATAGTATTATTGTACATGAGTTATGTACATAAACCAACACAACCTAACAAATGGTTGGCATAATAGAAATGGTGCATACCATGCACCATGGTCTCTTGTGCCAGTACCAGGCATCGGACCAGTTGTCCGGCGGCACGGGTCGGTACAGGCATGTATTGTGCCATGTCGGGCTTGTCCGACATAGTAGAGGAGGCGGGGCGAACGGAAGAGAAAAAGAGAGAAAGGGGAGAGAGGGAGGGAGGCGGGTAGAGGCTGGCGGAGGGTCGGTGGAGGCCGTGGCTGAACCTCTGTTTCATTTGAAATAGGGATCTGGCCGTGGCCTCCGCCTCCTACTCGGGCGTCGTCCGTCCGCCGGCCCTCCGCCACCCTCCGCTGGCCTCTCTCCCTCTTCCTCTCCCTCCCTCCCCCGCTTGCTCTCTTTTTCTCTCTTTCCTTCTCCTTTTGCTGCAATTGGTTTTGTTTTCGTTGCTGAAATTATCTCCGTCTGCCATCGGTACAGCTTGATATGATCGAAACCGTCCGGTTCGAGATGGTTTTGCCGACCCTGGCATGTACCTGCGGTGCTAACTTGTGTTGTATAGGCCCATACCGTAGCATGTTTGTGCAATAATGAAATTCATGGATGTGACCAAAATTCGCCGTATCATACCGAACTGGGTGGTATGGGGCATAGCGTACCGTACGGATTTAATACCGGTATATGGTACAGAGGGCGTACTGATACCATACTGTACCGTCACAGTGATAGTATAGCACCAGTACGAGGTTCGGTATCGAGACGACGTACTTTAGATGTGACCAATATGTTGTGTTTGATTTGCTATGTCAAAGGCAAGTGTATATAGGGGTTAGAACTAAACCCTCTATCTTACCTAAATATTTTATGTAAGATGGTCAGGGACGCCTCCTTGTTCATCCCAAATTATTCTTAGCCTTGTCTTGAAGCTTGTTGAATTGATCGAGGTAGAAATGACATTGAATTGAGAATTAAACCTTGATTTGAAGAGGGATGTGGTGTTATTGTTTTGGATTTTTCCATTCATTTTTAATTGAATCCATTTTCATTATTTTTTTATTGTTTAAAAAATTGTTAATTGATGCATTATTCAATGAATTCATGAATGAAACTCTAGCAAGAACGAAGAAATTGTGGGAGAAGTGATATTTTTTAAATAAATCCTTCGATATTCTCGTTACTCAAAGAAGTGTTTGATAAGTATCCATCTCTTAACTTTCATTTTTTTAATAATTTTTCAGTTGAAGGATGAGTAGCCTTCATAAACATATTGTAGTTTTTTATGCTCAAATATTTATGAAATTGCTCCTGAAGGGGAAATAATTTTCTACAAAAAGATCATGAATAGCACTTGGATATTTTCATGTTGATTATTTTTAGTGATCAATTGTTAATTTCCTAATAATGCAACTAATAGGTCGTGCCAACTTCATAAACAATATTACAAGTATCCATTAATCTCATGATAAAGATATCTCCTATGTTTATATATTTATGTTTAGCAACTCAATATCCATTTGAACAGAGAGTTCAGAAGTATATCAAGGACACTACTATGTTTAGTGGCCCTAAATACGAAGACATGACTCAAAAAGGTTGATGAAAGATGAATACCTTTAATGTCTCAGGGGAAGTAGTTGCGAGCATGTGGGTCCCTTGTGCTTTTAAGGATAATGTGATTGCCAGGTCACTGATAGAAAATAAATTCACAAAGTTTGGGAACATGAAGAACAGCATTACAGGATGAGAGCATCCTATTGAGAAGCAGGACAGGAATGATGCAAGCACATGAGATGATCAGGACTGGTAATGGTCATGTGGCTGCTGGCACCTGACAATTGAAGGTTACACAGAATATTTGGCTGGACATCAACAATGGCCATGTCAAAATGATTTTGAGATGATTTGCTGCACCATGTGAGCCATGGACTCATCAGAATTAGCCTGAATAAATGGAATCAGAGAAAGAATGCTGTTGCTAATGGTGCTCTCTGTGTAAAGCAAGGATTGGAGGCAAAAGGATGACTGGCAAGAATATAATAGCAACAGTAAGTTATGATCGAGGGTAAGCATTGTAGGAAAAGTTCAAGCACTGTAGGGTTAAAAAGCATCAACATCATACAATCAGCAGAAACATGCAGCCTCTAAAGGTAAGTCTATCACAACCTTTGTAGGATGGTGGGGACGAGCAAGATGCAAAATTAGAATCGACCTGAAGAAATAGAAAAAAATCAAATTCTATTTACCTAGATATACATACTAAGAAGTAACCACATAAGGTCTTTTTTCAAATCCCTACACTTATGGAGCTGGACCTTATCTGAGGGTCCAGCTCCTGCCACATGGACAATTGAGGAAGCTTGGCAATATTTTACCTTTTAATCTACGGCAGCGGCAATACATATTAGTACTTCTGTCATTTCTAATTATGAGTTTAGCATATGTAAAGCATTTTTAATTGTTTGCATTCACCATCTATGCCTTAAGGTTTGGTAATATGCAAATATTGAAATTATATTCGCAGTTTTTATTATAAATAATTTAATTGATTTTTTTATTATAAATTATTTACTTGAATTTTTTATTAGTACTTAGCTTGTTGCCTGGGCAATCGCCTAGGCTATAGCTATGTTTATTACTAGGGTCAACTGGACTATTTTTGACAGCTATGCTCTCCCCTAGCCATCCCTAGCATATTTCCTCTCCAACTATCCACCCTTTAAAACTCATAACGTCCTCTTTATCTGTAGTTTTTAGATAGAAACTTATAGTCAGCCAGCCAATCATGTCAATAATTTTATAGGCTATGTTTTATGTGCTGTCAAACTAGAGTGCCAATAGTCTAGCAAAAAAAAAACTAGAGTGCCAATACACTACATATGTGAAGGTATAGTGTCCTTGCTTGGATTTGTGCGGATACAAATACACTCAGGTGTTCTTGTAGTTTCTACCCTTAGGCAATCAAGGATGAATCTCTTGACATGTCATATGTGATGTCTGTGATCCACCATTCCATTATTGCAGACTAAGGGAATTTCCTAGCACATTCTCTTTTGAGCTCACAATGCTTACCACTCTTCTTTGCTACATTCGCCTATCATTTTCTTGTCAATCTTCACTCTTTGCATAAAAGTGTGTACTTGATGCCAGTTGCTGCATCATCATTTCTTTCCGTATCTTCACTATCCGCATCCTATGCGGAGCTGAAGCGTCTCATTGCGTTAGGAAAAATCACTTGTTCATGCACCAAGTTTTTTATTTAAGAGGTGGGACTCAGATATTCTTGGCTTTGACAGCTGTCATTGCTTATGAAATGGCTCATCTTAATAATGCTGCTGTCTTCCATGGACTCCAAGTTTGTTCATCATGGGGGCCCTATGTACATGAGTTCTTACAATTTTCATTGTCTAAATTAGGATTTCTATTTTTTCTGAAGCACATCAAAGTTGAGATGTCAATATGCTTCCAATAAAATTGTAAGATATGATTATGTGTACCAATTTTGTGAATGCACCATGACCTAATGCTAATTCAGATCATGTCATTAGCAGATTTAGGTCTGCTAGATCTGCTTATATATGGATTACTTTGTAAGTTTTAAAGTGGAAGAGAACAGAAGATTCTTAAACAATTGAATGGTAGTGCATATGGGAAGATTTTATTGGTGCTATAAGATCAACAAACAACCAGAATTTATTGTGTACTCATGGAGGTTAATTCTCTTCTGTCTTATGGTGAGATAGTGGATTCAATGGATTCTTTTGACCTATTTTATATTTCACAATTTCTTCACTGGAGTGGATATGCATTTGTTTTACAAGTTTATCTAGAAATGCAACATGCTTCTGAAAGTAGATATTAGACAGCTTTGTTTTTGTTCAACTCAGCTGTCAGGATTACATTGTTCAGTAATGCATTTATCCTTCTTCAGGGAGTGCTTGCACTTTGTGGTATGCACGATGCTCAAGCAAAACCAGTTTTACTATGTTCATGCAATGACAACGGCATCCGCATCTATGACCTGCCATCGTAAGTATACATATATGTGATCTTGGAAGTTTTGGAAGTTTCCTTCAACTTCAACTTGAAAGAAATCCTCCGTGTAGGTTCAACGAGAGGGGTAAAATCTTCTCCAAGGAGGAAGTGAGAGCAATACGAGTTGGTCCTGGTGGGTTATTCTTTACGGGAGAAGGAACAGGCGAACTGAAGGTGTGGAAGTGGTTGACAAATGAGATAACCAACTTCATGAGTTGATGATAATCCACTCTTTGTATTCTATATTCATTTCCTCATGTAATTTATAAGGGATTTATTGAAATGCAATGCAAGATGTATGGCAGCCAGTTTTGATATTTTTGCCAGTTGATCCTTTATATGTTCCCTAGAAAGCACCTTCTCTGAATAGAATCCAGACAGCAGGGTTTAAAAGCTTGTGCTCAGTATTACTAGCACGATCAAAATCAGGTTCCTGGCAGCATGGGCCATGTCTAGAGCCCAGAGAGTAGTGTATGCTAAGATCCGATACCCCATTGCATTCTAAGTTCTCTACAGCTTGAAAGATTTTTTTTTTTTTTTTTTTTGCCACAACGGTGGTAGCACAGATGGAATAGGGCGTTGGCTTCCACTAGGGTGGCCCAAGTTCGAAATGCTCAAGCATCGATTAAATTCGGAGACCGGATGCCCTACGTTTGAATGCTGTTGGTGGGAGCGCTATTGGTCCGCTGGTATCAAGGTGGCGCTGGGGTTGACGTACTTACACATGGATGATGAGCGAGTCCATAGGTCGGAGAGCGTACGTGGAAACTTGCGGTCTGGTGGAAGGGGAGCTCAGTGAGGGCTGTTATGCGGGCGAGGTTCGTCTCTCCCCCTCCCCTCCTATTCTTTTACCAAAAAAAAAAAAATCCATTTTTCTATGGAAGAAAAATCCATTCTTAAACCAAATCTCAAAATTTCTTGCTGACTGAGTTGCAGCTGTTTAATGCTTATGGCTGGAATGAGAATTCTTTTCCGTTGCCTTGAGCTGTCATGATTTGGTATTTGGGGTTAACGCAATTTAAGGCGGTACCAGAGGATCACAATAGTAGAGAACATAGATGTGCTATTGTTTATCGGATACTGAACATAGATGCGCTAATATTTGTGTATAATGGCAGTATGCTAATATTTTTCATTCTGTGAATTGATCGCATTGAAGGAACTCAACATTACTAGAATTGTCGACAAGAAGGAAATATAACAGGTTGGTTCAAAATTATTGAAAGACGTGGCTGAGAAGGTAGATATAAGATAAAATGGATCATGTCCAGGAAAAGTCTTCCTCAAGGAATTCAACATTCGCATCATAAAAATGCAAAATTACTAGAATTTCCACCATCCAAGCACTGAGAAAGAAGGTACGAGACACAAAATCGATCAAATTTACTTTATTTCCCAGAAAAGAATTGCTTCGGAGGAATTCCACATTTACATGATGGAAATGCAAAATTATTACCCAAGCACCAGTATCTCTTTGTTAAATACCAAAATTGGTGCATATACAGCTTGTTTTCTTACACTTGCACAATGAAAAGAAAATGGATAGACACAATGACGGATGAATGCTAGGGAGCTAACGAAGCTACTGAAAGCATTATCATTCTCCATAGTTTAATTGAATGAGTTGAGCAGCAGAAAAAACTTGCAAGTTTAGCAAGGGGGGGACAAAAAAGACTTCCGGTTATTGTTCTGGCTGGCATCCCGAGTGTATAGATGGCCTAAAATTTGGTCCATATGACCGTCAATATCTGTACAAATTTCTCATGAATCACCGCCTCCAGGACATCTTCTTTTCAACCATTGATCCGAATTCTGGTGAGATGCTGTAGGCTGCACCAATGATGCATTTTCTGTATGAGAAATCTTCTGTCGTTCCATCGTTCCTTACCAAAACAAAACACCGTGACCCTGGATGCAATGGGCTATGTCCAATCTGAGTAGGGAAAAAAACAACTTTACTCTCTGATATTTTGAATTTCCTTGAAATCATAACATAATACTAAACTAAGGTAATGCCAAATATATAATCTAACTTTTGTGAAGTAAATAATATCATCAATCGTCTCTACTATGAGACCATCCATGCTTATCACAAGAAAGGGAGTCCACCAAGACCCCTTAAACCTTTGCGCCTAAAAAATAAAAGAACAGAATAATACTTCTGGTGTGTGGCCCCCCTCACAGCCATATCCCTAGCATTGGTTTCTCAATTCTACCTGTTTTCTCTTCATGTATGGCAAAGGTGTTACATTTTTCTAGTAACCATGATTGGCAAATCTTGTCCTAACTATTAGAGCAGATTTATGAATCACTTGTCAATCATACTACTGGGAGTCCGCCAAGACCCCTTTAACCTTTGCGCCTAAAAAATAAAAGAATAGAGTAATACTTCTGGTGTGTGGCCTCCCTCACAGCCATATCCCTAGTATTGGTTTCTCAATTCTGCCTGTTTTCTCTTCATGTATGGCATAGGTGCTACATTTTTCTAGCAACCATGATTAGCAAAACTTGTCCTAACTATTTGGGCAGATTTATGAATCACTTGTAGGTGCTACTACTGGGTGTGTTTTTGCATATTTCATAAGGAAGATCCCTTGGGCACATGGAAGGACCTAAAATAGAGAACCTAAGCTTAGATTCATGAATAAAAAGTAAAAATTAACATGTGATTTAAAATTCTAGAGACATTACAGATTTTTCTCGAGGCCAAAACAGAACAGGAAACAGCTTCAGCTTCTATGCAGTTTCTTTCATTTGCCAGAAATGGAAGAGTATAGGCTAAACCAAAGAGGCCAGGTTGATTCTGGTATCAACTTATGTTTGGTTTTACCAAATTTTTTAGGGCCTAGATTAATTGAAATTATTCAAACCTTGATCCCCACAACCAATGCAATTTGCAGAAACTGTGCATGTGGTTAGGTCTACAGCTCTCGGGTTCCCAGTTACTTCAGCCAAATGAAGTCATTGGCGAAACGAAATGCCTAGTTGGGTGTTCTATAATGTTATCTGTCCATGCTGTTGAGCTAGATCGTAGGATCATCTCTTTGAAAGGGCACAGGGATTGGTCAACTTGCAGGAAGCTTTCTTACACCAGATGCAACATGACAGCAAGTCTTTTTACATTATAATATAAGATCCTTATAGTTTGATGAGTAAATGCTGAAATTACTTATTTTGTTTCCATAGATTACCTAGAGATATTCAACATGAGTATATTAAAATGGCCTCTCATATAAATTTGATCATAAGGGTGCATGGGGTTAGCATGGATAAATATGAGGGGACTAGACACATGATTTGGAGGCAGACATCCTGTATTTTTGTTGAAGAATAAATACTTCTTCCTTGCAGTACATATCAACAAAAACCTAAAGAAGCAAGGTTAGGCATGGAGAAGACTTAGAAACTACAATAAGCTAAGATGGTAAAGTGATTACTGGGTATCAACAAAGCATCTCCAAGTCTGTAAGGTTCATCAGGCCCCAGCAAGACAAAGGAAGTAACCATGGCATCAGAATGAGTAGAGCTTAAATATACAGAAGGTGAATAGGAAACGGCTGGTTTTCTTTACCATGTTGCATTCAAAGTCCGACTTGGCAGAGTTAAGATTAGAATATGCAACCCATAAATATCTTCAATCAAATAAAGGTAAGTATCATTCATAATAAGAAAAATATTATAACCACATACATAATGTTGAGTGTATAACTGCATAATAAGGATCATAATTCTTTTCAAAAAAAGAAATAATGGTTCATTATCAAAGCATAAATTTTTATATTCCAAGGTAATAAATATAAATAAGAAAACATTATTTAATTTCTGTTAGATGCACATATTCCCCTTTTCGGCAAAAGATAATCACTTATCAAGAATATGTCACTTACGATTATATAAAAATAATCGCCTTAAGCCAATTAAAAACTTTGAGTAACACAAAAACTACGTGTGATAAAATAATCACTTTACTAAACAAGACATAAACATTGCTTATGGTTTGGCTTCTTTTTCCATGCATCTCCTTAATTCCTAAAGCAATTTTCTTATGTCAACAAGTGATATTGCTCTAAACCATGGTTGATTATATTTTGTATGATAACGCAAAACAGGTCAATGTTTTACACTATATGTTCACATAAAAGTACACATCTGATATTGATCCCATGCCATAAAAAATCGGATGGCCATATATCTCAACCTTCCAAGCGAATGATTAAGTAGTTTGGCATTAATCCAAGGGTGGGTTATTTCGAGAAGTTTGTCTCCTACTCATGATAGACTTCGGAAAAAACCCTAAACCCAAGTCTATAAAAGGGACCTTTGGGGTGTGTGCATAGATGAATTGGCTTTTCCTCTCCATGAGTATTTGATTGGAATGGTAAAGAACAGGATTGTTGAATTCTACAAAGGGTATCAAATTGGTAGAAAAAAGTTGATGCTTGGTCATGAAGGTGGTATTGCTATGAATGACAAAGACAATGGTGTTTTTGGAGTGAAAAGAGAGCACTCGAAGAGATTGTGAAGGTTGAGCTATATGCAGTTCTGAAAGCCTTGGTGTCAGGTGCCAGAAAACATTTAGGCTATTATGGCAGTGTCAAACATGTTGAGAAGTAATTATTAACAGGGTAAGATGCTACCCACTTTAATTACAGGCAACTTTTCAGGGATATAGGTTGTCAAAATTCCTGATTTGGGAAGTCAAGACATACAGGTAGAGAAATAAATGGTGAGATTTATCTGCTAGCAAAAAAGGTTAGGAAGAACAAAGCAATGGATTTGGGCGATAGCAATTACCAAGTGAGAAATTAATGTTTGTATTCGGTATACCATGTAACAATTGTATGACTATTTCTAGTCCTTGGGATTATCTATCTAGAATTAAAAGTATTCCAAGAAGGATGATGGTAGAATCTCAAGGGAGGAATTGGATTTTTAAGGTGATTTAGTAATCGTAATCAATATCAACAAGCTTCACATTTCCAAGATGGCTTCAGTATGACAACATTGTGGGTCTAGTCTCTCCACCATTTTGCATGTTAATGCACTGACGTGTTTTCATTTTCCACCATAACATCCTATGAAGTTAAAATAAATAGTAAAGCAACTAATTCTAGAAAAAAATTATGAAACCCAACACTAAAAAGTAATCATCGTATTACCTTAATTCCCTGAATTCCAGTTCCCATCTTTGCATCTCCTTTGGGATGATAGGATAAAGCCTCCATAAGACATGATTTATCTGTCTCATTTAAGTAACCATTTATGGGGTACCTTCATACAGATTTAACTCCATCAGAACAATAGGTTTAACTTTCGACAGTATAAAAATAAAGGATAGCTACAAGGTAGAAGATTTTAGGAAAGATAAACATATGATGCATGACTACCCATTTTACAAAAACGAAAACTGACAAAACAGAATGGTTACATGTTTATACGGCACATTGTGCAATAAGGTGCACAACTAAAATAGCTACATAATATGTATCTATAAAGCTAGATTATAAGTGGTGGTATTTAATTGCCAAATTTGTTTAGATGTCCTGGCATTATATAAAATTCTCTGAATTGCCGGGCAGAATGAGTTCATATGAAATATCTCTTGCCTTAAGCTTTCTGCTACTAGATGTTTGAATCATCAAAAACATTACTGCAGATAAGCAGAAAGTTGCTAGCCATTTGCCTGTGTAGTATAACTATACACGTCAACATAAAAAAGATTCTAGGTTGAGAATGTTTGATATGACATTTGAGGATTAATTGTTTCCAAGGATCATGGATCTCAAATTTAAAATTTCATGTCTGTGATACCAGCAGAGAGCTGGTACAATACGACGTAAAACACAAATCTCACTGAAGCTTTTCAAAGGGAGCAAGTATGAAAAGTCTCTTTAAACTCCACATGCCAGCAGCCAATTATCCACCAAAACTATTGAAGTTTGAGAGTAATTTGAGAACAAGAGAAAATGCAAAAAAGGGCAAAGGTATAAAATTTTGACCTAGGAGGGGAAAAAAGCTCTTTACTTTCTTTACAAAATGCAAACTAAGTACAAATTAAAGGTGATGATTTTGCATCACAAGCCAAGGTCAAGAATCAAGATTCTGCTATCAACTTCTTTTGGTTGCTCCAAGTACACCATAGAATAGAAGAATAGTGAAATCATAGTGGAAGATAGTCAAGAAGTTATTCGCATTCATCGGTGAATTCCATGCCCTTTCTTTTCTTAAATCCTTGATATAGTTCATCAGCATTGAGTTTGTGTTTAGTTGTAGCTGAATGCATATTTCTAGAATTGAGATAGTTGATAACAGAAGAGTGCACAGTGCAAGAGCCAAAAGCTTTTTCAATGACCTGGCTACTAAATCTTGTGAACAAAGGGAGACCAAAATTGGATAACAAGATATGAAATAAAGTAACCAGACAATGAAAGAACATGTAAGCCAAACGGAGGGTTCTATCTAGGGCAATGGGGATTTAGTCCTCACATGGATCATGGGAATGCAAAAAGAAGACGAATCCGAATGAAGCTTATATTTCCACCGAAGTTCCATTTTCTCCACATTCTCCAATTGTGAATCCAAAAAAGTTCCTAATGAAGGACCATGAGACAATGAAAAAGCTAAAAGCCGAAGGCCCTTGTAAAGTTGATTTGATTCTCTTCTCAATGAAAGACACTCCGTGCCAACAATTCTTTGTGCTTGATATAACAATAGTTCGGTTGCTAGAGTATAAGCTTCAACCTTTTAAAAGGCAGTTGCAATATGCTAGCAGTAAAGGGTCCATATAACACAATGCATTATACAGGCACATAAATAGTATTTTAAACAGGGTTCATCATACTCAACCGTACTGCCCTGTATCGAGCAAATATCATACCATGCCAATAACAAAGTAGTACTTAATATAGGGAACATGCCAAGTGTTAGTATCATAAATAAACCCGTACCAACACTATACTAGAAAGTATCGATACGAGTCACAAAACCAATATTGCAAACCATGATTTTAAATGCCTAAAATAAATAAGATGTATTCGATACAACATTAACAGCATTTTATAAATAATAACAATATTCATAAGCATACTATCCAACAATTAGTGTTTACTACTTAAATACTTAATTTTGGCTAGTAATAATGACAACATAATTAATATATTGATATCATTAATACGCACATTTCTGGCATATCCAAAACCCACATCCAACCTAACCATTAGCTTGAACTTGCAATTTTAGCATGAGGCATACATAAGAGTGGCCAGATATGCAGTCCCATAATGCTAAAATGTCCATATATGCAATTGTACAATGATAAATAATAAGTAGGCTGTATACGTAATATGTGTGCACAAAGTGCTAAGCAAAGAAACTTTCGGTGCATATGCGGGCCAACCGCACATAGTAGCTGCAGGTATATGATGTAGTCAGAAAACTATCTGCTTATTTTGCTATATATATGACCTCATACACTGCATTTTAAGACACTAATAGGCATGCTTCATCCTATCAAACCGTACCACCTACACTGGACATACCATAGTAGTGAACAGGTACTAGGTACGAGAGGCATATTGAGTGTCGGTACCACGAATCGACTGCACTAACACTGTACTAGCATGGTGCTGATAGGGATACTGAACCAGTATTGCAAACCAAGCTGACGAGCTTAGAATCATTCAACATTAATTCAGCATGACTTGATTTTGATGTCTCCTCTTGGCAAAAGTTGGATGCTACGCTTGATTTTTTTCCGCATTGGCATCCGACACCCTCAAATTGACTAATGCGATCAGGAATCAAAACACCACAAGAAAATTGATTTGTCATATTTCAAATAAAAATTTAAACGCAATACCAAATTTGTCTCTATTAAAGCCCCTCTCTTAAACTTCTCACCTACTCCATGCCCTGACTGCTCCATTTACCTCCGCCGCCCCCCACTTCCCCTCGGAAACTTGGAGGCTTTTCCACCAGCAAAACATCTAATGCTGCCACTGATCATTTTAAGATTTTTTATGTAAAGATCAAAAAAGCCCTTAAGGCTTCCTCTTCATTCAATCTTGACTGGTGTATCAAATTTTCTAGCAATAAAAGTGCTACCAAAAACCAAGCACCCATATTACCTCATGTGGATACATTGTCATGCTACCATACATTGATGGGGCCTAACAAAATTAACATATTTGTACATTCGTCTGAGAAAGAATATTAAGCACCTACAGACATCAAGGCCGTGCCTTCCCCAAGGCCATCATTAATGCAAAAGTAGAATACCTTTCAATCTTGAATTTTTCTCACTCACGGTCGGCTGCGCTAGAATTCTCTGTTATATTACAATTTGGCAACAAATCTTATGCAATTCAACATCTTGTACAGCCCTACAGTACCCTATTATAATGCTATTGCTCATGCTCCCGCTTGTTGGAGGGCGTTGCTTTTTTTGATCTTAATTGTGTTAATGTCTATAGCCCAATCTTGAATTATTGTTTCACTCAAGGTAAGGCCCACTAAAATTCTTTATTACATTATTACTTGGCAACAAACCCTATATAATTCATCATCTTGTACAATCTTACAGTACGCCTTATGGTACTATTATTTTAACTCATGGTCTCCCTTGTTGGATGCTGTTGCTTTTTTTGATGTTTAATAGGGTTAATGTCTAGACAACTAACATACTCCTGTTACCCTCTGTTTTTCTCGGCAACGAGAAAAGGAGAAAGTCAAAAGTTTCTCATTTCAATTATGTTATGGTGCCGCATGATGGCTCAAACCAACACTAAGAACTACATGTTTTTTAAGGCTATTGTGTATTTCCAACTTCAGAAAAAGGCCCTATGCTCCCATAATTCATAGACCGTCGTACCACCCCGAACCGTCTGGTACGGGACGTACTGTATCGTGCCAGGGTCGGAACCATTACGAAACTCATGTTCAAATTGGTACGGACATCATACTACCCCTTACCAAAGCATATCAAGGTGTACCGAGATGCGTGCCAACCTATATCAAGGCATGCCGACCCATACTGAGGTGTAACAAGATAAATAGTGAGAAAAATGATCCAATAGTTATTTCGGTATAGAGTGCATACTGTACCATACCCGATCTGTACCAGGTAGCCTTATATATCCAAATAGAAACACGATGGATGCTTGTAAAATTACTTAATAATATCCTATAGATGGTCTATGGTATGGATTGTACCACCCCGAACCATTCGGTTTGGGGCATATCGTACCATACCAAATCGGAACCAGAAAGAAAATCATATTCAGGTCAATACAGGCCTTAAAACGACCTGTACCAAAATGTATCAAGATGAACTAGGTGTCTACCAACCCATACTAAAGCATACCAACATAAAAAGTAAGAAAAAGGGCTCAAAAGCTATCTCAGTATGATATGTATACCGTACCATACCAACCCATATTGTATCAAACTAGTAACATATCGGTACAATGCCTAGTACCAAGATTATGAACCTTGATTTATAGTAACTGTATATATATAAAATGACTGCATCCAGTATGGGATAAAATTAATTTCACATCGTTAACTCCACTTTATCCTCGAGCTTCAAGCTTAAATAGAATAGAATGAACATAAAGAAATACATAATTCCATTTTAGTGATTGGTACATGCATCATGAAATATTAATCCTAGAAGGAAAAGTTTGAAATAGAAACAAAAACAAGCCACTTTAGGACGAAAAGAGGGCACTTTGAGCAGGAACAAAAAATAGAGCATTTTCCTACATAATAAGTTAATATGTTCAAACAAATAACATTTGTGATAGAATCACAAGACCGAATGTGACCAATGAAATTGTAACCAATTACAATATCCGTATCTACATATTTTACGAGAAAGATAAGTAAGCTATAATAATTTTCTTTGATGGATCCACGAATACTCCCAATGTTTTTATAATGTGACTGATGAAGCCAAATTCAAAACAAACTGCAACTTCAAGAAGGCAAAATAAAGCCTCAATCAACTTAAGTTAATCATCACAAATATAAAAAAAGGATGAACTTCTTAGATTGTAGTATTATTGGTACCATTTTTATGTTATCTGTGGAGCACTTCTATTTTGTATATTCCAATTAAGAAAACACCTAATTCTCTTTCTAGCATTCTATTTTCATAATTAACTGATACATTCAATTCATATGAATAACAGCAAACCAAGTCCAATAGGGATAAAGACTTTGAATTAAAAAACCTGATAACATGAATTCCTTGTTTTGAAATAAAAAAAGGTTAGGCAGAAACTACAGTAGTGCACCAAATATAGTTTCAAAGAACTGCCTAAAGTAAAAGGAAAAACAGGAGGCAGTTAGTTATCAAAAAATAACTTACTCATGTAAAATTGTTCGCAAGTTAGAACACATATCCACGATATTAGCCCATGAACCAGCACTTCTTAAAGCAGACTTCGTACTGAATCCCATTTTTGCATCAGAATTAGAACTAAAACTGGAAGACACTACATGGCCTTTGGATTGCCTTTCCCATTTGTTGACAGGATTCTCACATGGACATCCTTGCCTAGTGTGAGCTTCTTCAGAAATCAATTGGTCTATTGATTCTCCAGTAGAAGCACCAGTATTGGATAGAATTCTTTCATGTTTCCATTTGGTGGAGACATTTCGATCACCATGTCTGCATAATTTGTTGTCATCTTGCCAAGGCTTCTCAACTTTAAAGTTAAGCAATGTTTTATATATATTCTCAGTCTTTTGGGGATTATGCACCTGCAAAAGAATCAGAAACACTAAGAAGCCATCTAGCAAGATAGAAATTGCTATCGGTGTAAAAAAATATTTATAGAGAAATCAAGCAGATAGGGAAAAATGCTTAAAATATTAGAGATTACTACATACAGACTCTGACTTTGGGCATTCAAATAGCTAGGTTATGCAACATAAACCTAGCCAGCAACATTTAGGTCATCAATATAAGGCTATCCTTATGGATTGAGGCATAATCCATTAAATTTTTGAAACATATCCTGACCGGCTATCAAGCTGTCATAAGTGCTCTAGAGGATTGTGTCCTGTTTTGGCAACTAAAGCTTTATTCAGGAGAGGGGCAAGACATACTGTTACGAAACTCAGTGATCCTACTGAAGGATCCCAATCTGGATTGGACAGGCCGCAATCACGGTTAAATTGATTATTGAATCACCGAATTGCACGCAAATGATCCAACCTATGTATCAGAAGTCCAATTTACTAACTCAGCAAAGCTTTTAGGTGGAGTCAACTCAATCAAGCTCCCAAAATCAGCCAGATGGATGTGTGTTACATCTATGTTACTAGTAGTAATGCTTATATAACAATTATTAATTATTTCTTTAATACTTTTCACCAACTGTATTAGGAGGCAAGTTGATGAGTAGACAGATCAAACCTAGCAGCAAGAAGTTTAAGAAAATTGAAACAGGGAGCAATGTCTCATAGTTCACACAGCTAGGAAAAAGTACAGATGAGGAAGAAAACAGGGTTTCAATTCCATTAGGCGATTACTGACAAACTTATAAACTTCCCCCTCTTTTGTAATGCATAATATCATATGTTGAAAACAAGCTATTAAAAAATTGCAATAGTGGATGGATGCAATCCTAAACATTAAATAATTCATTTATTCGGATCAAAATCTCTAGTACAACAAATGTTTGATTTTACGCAGCAAAGTAGTGTTCCTGAAGACATTTTGACAAATATTGCAAAGATCAGAATAGCATTAGTTTTTAATGTAAGGTCTTCATTGAAGTTGACTTAATTTACAACTAGACTTACAATGATGAAAGAAAACCAACAGAAGATGTATGCTAGCTCAGGAGCTATCATCTAGTTTCATTTCTAATATGAGGGGTTGCAGCATAAAATAAATTTAACCTGACATCATTACTACAAGAGCTTTTCCTACATTCTACACAATATCATATTTACTGCATCACTATGACAACATGGAAGGAAATTCCTGACCTGTTCACTAGCATAGTCAACATAAAAACATATATTGGTAGAGTTCAACAGATTTTGGGTTAGTGCATTGATATAAAATAGACCAAGTAATAAATGGTCATATATGATAAGCGCAGAAGTCACGTGTAACCATTACATATATTACAATTTTGCCCATCCATATGTGTAACACTTCTGTACAATGATATCCATACAAGGAGCTGGTTCAATTAAATCAAAAACATGCATCTAACTTGTGAGTTTCTAGACAGTCACATGTTACACAATACATTGGCAGAAGCTCATGCCATCACATAGGCTATATCATGATAAAGACTGACTGAAAGCACTAACATATGGCATAATGTGTCAGTGTTGCATGCTGAAGGCACTGGCATGGCACCTGTCTTGCCAATTGACCATGCTAAACAGAACCTTAATCTATGTTCAATAAGATCAATCGCACTCATTCATCCTGCACAATTCAGAAAACAAAAGGCTAAACTAAACCACATCCCCAATGACAAGTACTTTGTCAAGCCATAATTTTGCAAGTCACCGTATTGTCAAAATTCATCCTGTATTACTCCTGAAGTCCTTCTGTAGAATTCTTATCTTGTTTACTCGAAAGACTACATGCTCAGTATGATCAATATTATAAAATTTATTTTAAATTAACAATTTAATTTCAAAATGGTAATGCCATTTTCTCACATAGATTTAACCATCTCAATTAAAATATAGCATTTAGCTGGCACAGAGAAAGTCCTGAATTCTTGCACTGGGATAATAATTTATGATGAATGGAAATGATAGATTTACAAATTATTCATCCTATCTCTAAAAATTTACATGAAACCAGAATGACATACTGACTTGTGCCACTTCATAAGTAATAAGCAGTATATGACTAGGACTATAAATACCTTTCCCGAATATATAATTTCAAAAGGTCCTCCAGTCCCAACTGGAGCTTCTTTGCCCCAAGCCATTGCATCTAATGTACCGCCAAGGTGATCCACAGAACCCTGCTTAGCAGCATTGACAAATCCATAGCCTGGATTCTGCAAAGAATCCCACCAATGTGATGAATCATGTTGAAAAGTAGTTGAATATGAGAAATAAAATGTGATATCTTCAACTAATACTCACAGATAAACAAGCTAGAGTAAATGGAGATGAGATGGATGCTTGATCTCTTTGCTTTTTAAGTCCTTTGATGCTTAATCCATGAAATTCACCTGTCACTGAAAGGCAATCTGCAGCCATAAGCAAATGTTCTTCATGTATACACCTCCCTGTATCAGATGTTGCCGACTTCAAATGCTGCAGGTTGAATCATATAATAAAAACATTTGCTTAGTTGAGTGAAACAAATTTTTGAAGAGAGAACAAATGTTCAGCTACTTACTCTCAGAAAGTATTTCCATGCAGCATCGATCCCGTAAATGTTAAAAATATCATACATGCTGTTTGGGTGACTGTGTTCCCAATCAATCAAATCCATTATTGGAATACAAGCATTTTGAAAGGCGCTCCAGAACTTTCCAGGCAAACATTTCTCAGACATGGAAACTCTCAGAAAAAGTTCATCAAGCGAATCGGGCTGAATATCACACAGTATTTCCACTTTCTTAAATTCCCAAAATCCTGTAAATTCCTCCCCCCACCCAAAAAGGAAAAAAACAAAAATGAGTATGTTAAATTTCAAAATAAGATAATAAAACAGCATGCACATCAAGAAGATTAAATTGAAATGAATTTTATCCCCTTGAAATCCCAATAACCCTTAAACCAATTTGACTCTTACAGGACTCCTAAAAGATCATGGTTACTGTAGCACAAATTGTTTGTGCTACAGGGATGTGAATACATAAATTACTAAAAGAAATAAAATAGCTAAATCATACATAAACAATTTCTAAGATAAATAAAATTGAAAAGATTGGACTATTCGAGTTTTGTTAACTACTCTAGGGACCCAAAGGATGCGCCCACATCACAACCTCAAAGAAAGGTTACCAAGACAGTTTAGCAAGTGTTTTGACTCTTTGGGCACTTGAATGTGGAACCAAACAACATACTTTGTTGTTTCAAAACAAAGTGAAATACTGATATCAGCATCATAGATAATTTCATAACTAGATTAAGGCAACTATTTTAGATAGGCATCCATGAATATTATTCTGAGATTCTCAGTCCAATTAAATCTAGATACTTCAAAGCATTGTTCACCACACGCGGTATGATATTAGTAAGTTACCAAAACAATCCAAGGTTTGAGACACTGCAAGGGCCGAATTGGCCTGTGCTGTGTAGAAGCAACCAGTGCCACCCAGTTATGTGTTGTACCAACCCATACTACCCGGTTTCAAGTGGTATCATGGTTGGGTGTGAGAAAATTGTCTCCCAATCTTGTGCCAATATGGGGGTTGTCCTAACATATCAAGCAATACAGTACCCATACAGTACTCGATATCAATATAGCATACCTTGCTTCCAACTTACCAAAACCCCTTCAATTTTAAAATGGTACAGAATTAAAGATTCTCAAGATACCGTGAACCAGTCAACTTGATGGGATAATCAGCATAGAAAACAGGCCAAAATTACGACATGGGAAACAGAAACGCTGACATATAGAATGGAAATGCATGAAGATCTATCTTAACCAAGGTACGCAGTACCGACTGTACCGACGTATCGGTGTGCATCGGTACCGGTACGGTACCGAACCAAACCGAGCCGAACTGGTACGGTACCAATGAGGCTAAAAGCCAAAAAAAATTGGAGCCGGTTCGGGTTGGTACCGGTTCGGTTCGGGCTGGTACCGGTTCGGTTCGAACCGGTACGCGTCGGTACGGACCGGTACCGGTCGGTACGGTTCGGTACCGAATTATATAGCTGCACCGTACCAGTAGGATCCGATACCAGTATGTACCGGCCGGTACCGACCGGTACGGCAGACCATGATCTTAACCATAAAATTAGATCGTTAAGCAAAAACACATGGAGTGACAAGGAAGCACGGTATACCGTGAATGCAATAAATGGCTGAAAATATCATGCACAAAATTACAACCGTTAAGTTATAAATAAAAAAAATAAAGGAGCAAAGAAAGGTATGAATGGATTGATTACATCTAATTTGGATCAACATATTTGCCTTCTTACCAGCTCAAACTCAACAGTTAGATGTTAGGTGCTAGATTTTGTTTAGACATATAGGATGCAAGTAACTAACAGGGGCACCACTCATTTTCTACCTCTCATTCTTTTCCAATGATGTAAAGTCTTAAAGAATTTTTATTTTTACTTGATGCATCAATGGCAGCAACTGAAAAATTCCAATGCACTCATTAGTCATTACTAGGAAAATTGAACCCAGCTTTAGATATTGATTACGACAAAGCAGAAGTATAATCACAAGAGAAATGCCTTCTTTTGAAAAGTATAGAATTGTATCATGAAGCAGCTATAGAATAGCATATTGGACAAAGTTATAACCTTTTACGAGGGTCTCAAGAAGAAGTGGTACAAGCACATCTCTTATGGTATCCAATTGTATTTCCGACTCGGGAGTATCAACCAAAACCATAATACAAAATGTCTCATCATGTTCATTCTGGATATCGATTAACGAACAATCCCTGCAATGAAGTCATGTTTCAAAACATACAAATAAAAAAGTAATAGACACTAAACCAGACTTAGACACACAAATAGTATTACTGAAATGTTTAAAATCTGGCATGTAGTTAAAATGAGGATCTATTTTCTGTATTGCAATATCTTAAATGCATGATAAACTAGATAACAAAAAACTTAGGGAAAAATGTTGAACATACTTTAAGTCCATGTAAGTTGTGAATTTGGAAAAGCATGATAAGTGATTGCTAACTCAGAGTAGTCCAATAAAAGAATGGCAATAAATGTAATGATGTGGCAAAGTTCATAGACAGCTTGGAATTTATGAACTATTTACTATCGTGTTGGAATTTTGAATCTTAACAAGACATCTAAAAAAATATTACAATCATTGAGCTGCATAATAATGGGAACAATTTGCTGAAGGAACAAAGGACAATTCAAGGAGGATTTTGAATAGCAAACTTTTCTAATCAAGACATAGTTTGCAGGTTAAAAGACATTGTTCTAATGCAAATATACAGAAAGGCAGAGAGAGCAAAAAGTGTTTTTCTAAAATCTAAACAATCCAAGGATATGCGTATGTGTGTGCGTGCATGAATGTGTACATAAGTAGGTGCATCTATCCATATGTTTTAGCATAAAAAAGCAAAGGAAAAAAAAACAACACCATAAATATTGCAATGTCCACACAATTCAACCAGCAGATTTTTTCAATTTTTAAAGATAATACATGACTTCAAATGGCATGTTGATAATATCCAAGCACAAAGTATTATGACACATGCTCCATACCTTAGAAATTTAAAACTGAACAAATACAGTTTATCATGCACATCAAACAGAACATGAGGGTTCAAGATACCAGTTGTATCTTCATTTGTATTGCATATCATGTTTTGGGTTCATGTTGTCATATGAGCGGCCACAGCCTAGAGTAGTTCAGGAGTCTTACTTGCTTGTAATATGCAGTCCTGGAAGCTCTGTTCCACCAGTTTCTCTCACAAAATTATAGTTTCCAGAAAGCTGATCTATAATGGTCTGTACTCTTAATCTTTTCCTCATCATCCTTTCCTGAAAAAAGAGGGAACACAGAATAGATATATCAAATAGAAACCAGAATGTATACTGTTCAAATACTTAGGCCCTGTTTGGGGGAGCTTTTGGAGCACTTTTTGGCCCTCCAAAAGTACTTTTAGATGAAAAACTGTATTTGGTAAATTTTTCAAAAAGCTGTTTCAGCTTTTGCGGAAAGCTGAAAACAGCTTTTGGGAGGAAGCTCCAATTTGGAGCTTTTATCATACAAAAGTACTTCTCAGTTTGTTTACCAAACACAAAACAAAGTACCACAGCACTTTAAGAATGTAGTTACCAAACAGCAAACAGCTTTTTATAACAGCTCTACTTCAGACAGCTCTACTTCCAACAGGTCTACTTCCAACAGCTCTACTGCCAACAGCTCCCCCAAACAGGGCCTTACACTGCAATATAAACTCCAGCATCCTCATTACCTTGCTCACATGAAAATGTGTAATCCATGGGCTGAACTTTGTCCCTTGAACATCAAGCCCAGCATAACTAACATCAACACAATAGCCATAAACAAAATTACATTTCACAGGTTAATGATATCCAGAGTATCCATATGAGAACGAAGGAAGATGAAGATATACTAACAAAATCAAGACGGTGGTAACCAAATCAGAAAAGAGAACTCTGTCAAGATGATTCTTAACTTCCAATGCTCCATACTCAAAACCATATCGTTGTTTTTTAAGTCCCTTTGACAGGAAGATAGATGCAGATTTATCCACAGATGCTCTACTCTTACCACATTCTAACACCTTCTGTATGGTCAAATCCAAACTTCAGTCACAACACATGAAATTAGATTAGTAGTGACAGGTTTAACAGCAGAGCCTTAAAATTAGTCATTTAACTAGGAGGAAAGAGGAAATGACCGTCATATAAATGTCGTATTACTGACTTGATGGATTAAGAAAAAACTTATTTATGTGAAAACTGACATAATAGACTCATTTGTGCAGGAAAGATTTCTCATGAATTTGTAGTACCATTTAATGAATCCTTAAAATTATAGCATACAACTCTCACCTTTAACTACACAAATTACTGCTATACAAATTAATATAGGACATAACATGAATAACAAGTCACAGCATGAATGATCCACATTATAAAATCTCATTTGACAACCAAAGATACGATAGCATAAATGTAGTCACAATGATCACAAAGATACAATCTTATCCACCATTACAAACAAAATCTGAATATATTTTCATCAGATACTCAGGAATCAGGATTGATATGTACCTTTCATGGCCATAGTCATGGAGTATTTGCAAGAAACACCTCCTAGTAAACAGTTGCAATAATAAAACTAAAAAAGAGCTACATGTTATATAACCAACTGTGCGGTGGGGCATTAGAGGGCTAGAGCTACCTTTCATGGCCATAATCGTCGAGTATTTGCAAGAATCACCTCCTAGTAAACAGTTGCAATAATAGATCTAAAAAAGAGCTACAAGTTATATAACCAACTGTGCAGTCGGGGGTTAGAGGCTTAGAGCTATTTGCTTTTTGAATATCAAAATTATATTAGTACTTATTTGAGTAGTCATCAGCAAAAAAAAGTGAGCTATTCCACAATGTATATTTTAGTACAATGCACATGTTAGGCATCAAATAACCACTATATATTTGTGTTAGGAATTCAAAAATGAGAGAATAACCACTGCATGATACAGTATAATAGTATATGTTATTCTAATGAAGCAAATAAAGCACAACAGCATCAACAACTGACCAGAACAAAGACAACATATTTCTTATCAGACTACATCATGAAAATTAAAAAGTAATGTTAGATATCATAAAAGGAGTAAAAACTAACTGCACAAAACCTATTATTTACGAATAAAATGCCACTCAAGATCTATAAAGTTGTAACTGCATAGTTACTAATAATAAGTAAAACACAGATCAGATAGCAAAACAACCTTTAAGTTCATTAAAGGAGAAGCTTCCAGACTATTCATCGGGTGATCTAGAGCTCCATACGCTGCTTCTGAAATGGCACAAGAAGCCCATGAACCAACTGGTTGACCACCTAGCCTATTATTTTCAGCATCTTTTTCACCATTCATTGTACAAGAATCGCCTTGTTCACTGGATGATTCCCCAGGTATATTATAAGAAAATTGCACAAGTTGTTGTCCATAAGTACTTCTAACTGTTCCATCATAAGCAGCGTACAAATCTCTCATGTAAAACATTAGCTTCCTAGTCAACATCCCCGGAAGTTCTGCATTCTCACTAAACATATTGGATCGACCTGTTATTGCATGCACAAAACATTCTAATGGGTTCAGACCATCCAGAAAAGAAGCTTTAACCACAGCATAAGAATTCTGCCCCCGGACACATTCAACCACATCCTGAGGTATCCCATACTCCAATTTCTTCTGAGCATTCAATGAAACACAAGAAAGCCTCCGAGGAATTCTAAAAGGCAATGGACTTGCTGGAAGTTGTAGACCTAGGCATGCCCCTTGCTGGACTAATTTTGACAAGCTGCCCTTGCTTCCTGCATGAATCATAGCCAACATTGAATTTTCCCTGCTTATATATTGATGTATTACATTTTGAAGATCGTAAAAGACATCCCTAAATGCAGCAATAGAAAACTGGCTTATGTGTTTTTGGTTTCTTGCATAATTGTACGGATTCCTGCAAGTTCCATCATGACTCTTCAAAAGAAACTCCATCTCGGGGTCCAACATTAGCTGTTTAATATGGCAGGCATCTTCTGCCTCTTCCAACCCATAGCATACTTCATCAGTCATCTTCCTTCGGGAATATAAGTCTGAAGACAAGTAAACATCACCTAAAGAAACACTTAATCCTCTTGTTGTTAGATATTCACATAGAACTTCCTGAGCAGAAAAAAGAAAGTCAAGAGCTTTTCTGCCATAACATTTGAACATGCTAGAAAATATACTAGAAGTAGTATTCTGTAGCCAAAAGGATGCTCCAGAAGTTGAAAGAACTTCACCCTTGCTTATTGGAATCTTATTTGAACCCATGCTGAAATCCATGGTAGGTGGAAGAAGCATGCTGAATAATTGCTGGCCAGTCCAGAGAGGAGACCGAGTGGTTGGAGCTTTAATAATCAAAGGAGATGGTGACTGTGAAGGACAAAGCATTTCGAACTGCTGCATCTCAAACTTGTTCAAAAAGACTATGCTGTTTGTTAGCAAATGTGCAGCAGTTAAGCTATCATGGCTTAAGGAAACCAGGCTTCGACCATCTTGTGCATTTAACAACTGGTGGTCTAAACTAACTAGCTCCCCAAGCTCCACTCTACAATGGACAGACTGTGGTACATATCCATGGAGGCAGTCTCCATCAAAATCTCCCAATAAAGGAGCACAGCATAAAGGGTTTATTGAAACAACAGATTGAATTGGTAGGATCTTTACTGACAATGCAATTAAGGAATGTTGATGCACAGATGGAGGCCTGTTTACCAAAATGAGATCATCATTTTCCAAGGGTCTATAAATTGTATCACCAACTTGAAGCTGATTTGATTTTCTTACAGAAGTTAGTTGGCCCTTGCTCCTAGTATGGAGTTCTTCCTTTGTAAGCAGATGCAGATTGCAACTCATGTTTAGCTTTTCCAAATTGTAGGTATTAACATGCTCACTGATATACATATTTTGAGATATGTCAAACGGAATGCCTATTTGACCCAATTTTATTTTTGGATCACCAACCATGGTCATGCGGAATACGTTGTCTGACCTCTTGCTAAGAACAACATCTTTCAGCCATTTCAATCCAGATAAACAAGAAGAATCTCCATTTGAAGAATTACGAGCACGTAGCTGTAACAAAAGAAAATTTACCGGTAACATGCTTACAGATATATACCTTCGTATATTAAATCATGTATAACATATGTATTTACATCATGGTCGGTGGAAGCATCCCAAACCGGACTTTTTGGGGAGTACTGAGCCGTACCGGCGGCGAACCGGAATAGTTCTGGCAACCGAAACAAAAATCCGTCGAAGGGGAAGGAGAAGGAAAGAGAGGAAAAGAGAGAACGAGCAGGGGAGGGAGTGAGAGGAAGAGGAAGAAAAAGAGAGCCGTGGAGGCCGGCGAGCCGTGCGGAAGAGGCAGAGGAGGGGCTCCGCCTCTGGTCCCCTGTTTTGTTCTCGCGAGCTCGCCGGCCTCCACCACCCTCCTCTTTCCCCCTTATCTCTCTCTTTTCCTCTCTCCCGTTCTCCCTTTCCCCCTCCTCTACTGTGTCGGTACGGGCCCGGCATGGAACGGTACATAGGCGTACCGACTCGTGCCGTCAAAAAATCAGTCTGGCCCCAATTTCGGCACAGCAGACCTTGATTTACATAGTTGCAGATGTGCATAAATATCACATGAATCTCAGTGTGACCAAAACAACCTAATATAATTATTTCAAGGGCATCCAAGGCAACGCTTTACGAGCATCATTTATTTCAAGAAGAACGCCTCCACTTGGCTTTTTTATCTGTGTATCATACATGTACGATGCATTCAAATAGATCAAAAGGTATAAAGGCTATATTTACCATGCACAGAATATGCTGACCATCATGCAAAACTAATGATAGCATGAAACAAGTAATCAAGAATCAATATGCTTACAAAACAACCTAATATAATTATTCCAAGTATGACAAACAAGGTAGCGCTTCATGAGCTTCATTATTTCAAGAAGAACACCTCCATCATGCAAAATTAATGATAGCATGAAACAACTAATCAAGAATCAAGATGACTACATAATCCTTTTATTTATGTTATAAAAACAAACAACAGCCAATCACATTCACAAAGCCTAACAAGCACATACATGAAGATAGGTAGACAATAGAATGTCAATGTTTTTTACCGACTGTAGGAATTCAACACATGGGTGGTACATCCCTTTAATCCTTAAAGTAACAAAACATTACATGCATGATACATGGATACTAGTTTATAATATGAAAATATATAAAACACATGAACACAAATGTATGCACAACTATGGACTGCCGTATCGCCCGATACGAGGCGTACCGTACCGCCCGATACGAGGCGTACCGTACCATATTGGAAAAAAATTGATACAAAACTTAACTTCAAGTCGGTACAAGCCACACACTGTCCCATAGCAAGACGTACCGACCTGTACCAAGGCGTACTGGGGGGATACCGGCCCGTACCGACCTGTACCGAGGCGTACCAAAATAAAAATTTAGAAAAATAGTTAAAAAACTATTTCAATACAAAGATGTACCGTATCGTACCAAACCAATAAAATATCGAAACGGTATCTGGTAACGAGATTGCGGACATTGTGCACAATAATGTATCGCACATTTACCATCTATGCACATAAAAACACAGACAAACAGAGAGAGAGAGAGAGTTATTTTGCTTGCCTTAGACACATTTAGGCAGTCCAGTACTCGACTTGTAATAAACGATGTTGCAAGAGGAACAAACTGCTGATGCTGCCTAAACTCGTCAATCTTCCTGCTTATGTCAACTAGCCTTTTATAAGCTTTTGTGCTTTGATCCTGCTTCCATATGAAACATAAAGCATAACATGATCACAACAACAACCATGAAAAAAGAGTGAGATACTTGATATCTCAATAATTTATACAGGTATACATTATGTAGCTACATGCAGAAACAGAGTGGTCCACAAAACAGAACCAACTTACAAAAGATAATTGCGGGCCATCAGCATGCACATGTGATGTTTCCACCACACGATGGCAATTTGGAGATACTGGAAGATAAGAAAGAAATAGCACATCACGCCTTAATGCAAACTGTTTAATGAATTCTGGATCAAGTTCTTTCAATAAGCAAAATGCCTGAAAAAAGAAAGGAGAGGGTGGAATGGAATTAGAGAACAAATATGAAATTAAAAAATGAAAAATAATATCATTTCAACTAAAATCTTCATTGGACAAGAGTATATAATAGATATGATGGAGAAAAGGAACACGTTTCATAACATTTGAATCTTTAAATAATTATCAAATTGTTCCAAATATATTAAATGTGAAACCAGTGGACAAATCAACAACCTTTCAAGATTGATGTGTAAACAAATCTCACCATCAGGAATACACTTTAAACTTTTCAGCTAGCTTGGAAATAAAATGTCAGTTTCTAGCAAGGTTTCAATAATGCTGAAAAAAGCGCCCATCGTTTGTACAAATAAATGCTGAAAATGATACTTTCAGAATAAATCTATCAGGTGCCATAGCAATACTTTGTTGGCACCATGGTCTGCTGAACCGACCTGTACCGGTCGGTTCAGCCCGTACCAGACCGGTACCGACTGGCACCGGTCCGGTACAGGGGTATAAAACGGTTCCGACCTAATTTGGGTTGGAACCGTTCAGTATATGATTCGTACCGGTGCGAACCGGCTCGGCTCGGTTCACACCGATTCGATGTTCAAAATTAGAAAGTGCCACAGCACTGGCCAGAGGCACTTTGAAAGTGCCACTTTGTGCGGCACTTTCAAAGTGCCGGTGCGGCATTTTGTGCGGCACTTCGAAAGTGCTGGTGCGAAACCAAAAGTGAAAGAATTCAAAAAAAAAACGATGATGGGCTCGAAACCAAGCCGAATGTGCCCTATCAGTACGGATCCGATTCAGCACCGGTACCGTACCATTACTGGAGTCGACCGGTACGTCGGTACGCTCGGTACCGCGAACCTTGGTTGGTACTGTATGGCATAGTATCATGTGCATCCATTCCAATACACAGTAAGGGTGTAAGTCAGAACAAACATTCATACCAAGGGCCAATATGATATCATATCAAGCCCCTGTACCATACAGGTTTCCTTCCGGTATGATATGGTACACTCGTTACAGACTGGTGCAATTTGGTAGGTATAACCTTGGAATAAATTAGTAGCTGTCACAATCGCCAACAATAGCTGTCCTAACAGGAAAAGGCAGACAGAATAAAATTTTGATTTCACAAAATGGAGATTTAATTTTCAATCATATCATTTTAATAGAAATGCATATGGTCAAAAAAATCCAAAAAATACTATTGGATAGGAAAAAAGGTCATACAATCGGCACGAAAAATGCATCATTAATATTTCAATTTTAGGTGCCAATTGGACCATTGGTGCTTAAAATATCCCAATCATTGTTTTTCCTAACACAGAAAACCTGATGCCCCATGTAAAAAAGTGCCAAATTAAGGACAAAGAAGATCTTAGGTCCAAATATGTGATGACCCTGCTTCAAAATATATTGCTGGTTCAATCAGTCAACCACAATTTTTATTCCTAACATCATTAAATCATATTAGGCAGGATATATTAAGGATTAAAATAGTATGTTTTACACCCTTAACAGTCTTCTCATTCTTATTTGAAACCCAAAGAATCAAGTTGACTCCCTGGATCTTTATGACAAACCAAACCTGAATAATGAATTGAGTCGTATTAATGCCCAAATTACGGACCCATATCAGATGAAATCCAAGTTGGGATCTAGAAAATATAATCCATCTGCATTCATGAATAACAAGCTCCTACCCGCTCAAGTGAGGCGAGAACAGCCTCGTCCCCCTTGGCTAAATTGTTGTATTCCTTCACTCAACCTTTGCTAGTTCTTAGCAATCAGGAAAGAGAACACTTTTTCATGACCCAATGACAAAAAATTGAAAAAGCATAACTAGCCAATAAAACTTAGCTTACATGGCTTCCCTACTTTTCTAGTCATCCTAGCCTTAGTCTTTACCTTGCACTCATCAGTGAGATCATCAATCAAGTTCATCAAAACGATCAGGCATCCAGAAATATCATCTCACGAAGATTAGGACAAGAAGCTTATTATGTCACATGCACAATAAAAGGCTTATGCATCAGCAGCACCTTTGGTCAAGTTCTTTAAGGCCAATTCTACCCATTCAGCCATGGAGGAGTCTAAGTTTGATATGATAAAGGCCACTATTGCTACTTTATATTTTATAATATAATCTTTATCTTGGTATAGAAGATCCTTGTTGTTAAATATAAGAACATAGCCTTCCATTTTTCATGTAATAGTCTGTAAACCTTCTGTTTATTCCCTTGGATTAGGATTCTGCATACATTAACATGAGTGACAAAAACATGATGACCTAAATTTGTCCAAAAAAATATGCAAAAGTTCCTGAACCGGCGGAAGTGGAATTCTAAAGAAATCAATGCAACTAGACTCTTCAACCGACATAACACCTTTCGCAATTTTCCACTAATTTAAACTTTAAATTAAACCCCTAACTGAAAATTACTGAACACAAGCATAGTACAAGCAAAAAAGATAATGGAAAATTTTGGAACTTCATTACCTCATAAATTATTCATCATTTAGACAATGTACAAATATATTTTGTTCAACGAGTTCAGGTTCTTAAGTTTACCAAGTTGATGCAGAGTTTTATGGAAGTTGAACTTATTTTTCTTGGCTGCTCCAACCCCTTTTAGTGTAGCACCAAACCAATATCATACAGTTACAGAAATTGTTATTTTAACATTGGAATGCACTTTTAAAATGTACAAGCATAAATAGCCAACAGAATCCTTCAAAGTGTAGATTTGGTTGTATCGACCAATTATATACCAGAAAAAATAACATGAAACTCCATGAATCAGAAATAACTAGTTGCAAAAAAAGCTACATCAACCAAATTTTGTCAAAGATTTGATGAGGAAGAATTGCATGGAATTATTCTTATATCAAACTGGCAAGAAAGACTTACCTGATATGGTGACACAGTGATCCTGTTAGCATTTGATTCTTGCTGCTGCGAAAATGTAGGGACAAAGCTCCAAAAGTCTTGTGGCAGTACGTCGCCCAGACTTTTATTTTGAAATTTCTTCGGTAGCTTGTCATTAACTTCTGCTATTACTGAAAGGCTTTTCTTCCCTAACATGTCCTTGGAAAGTAACTTAAACTTCACAGCAGGGTACCAATCAGTTGCATTCCTCTGTTAAGAAAATAAGCATCTTCTCCATAATTAATTCCACAAAAATATTTAGTTCAGAAAACAAAAATCCACTAGACTTACAGCACAATATTTACAAGTTGCTTGAGCATCCGTTTTTGCCCATTTCTTTGACAATGCAGTACATGCAATAGAAGAGGAAAGCCATCATTATCAACATGTAATTGTACGGTAAATGAAAAGATTCCAAATTTCCAACAGAAAAGTAATACAATGTGCAGTAGAGATGAGACATCAGATCTCTAAATCAATATACTTCTGAACATTCAGGAATCAGCAAATTAAATTGTCACGTTCGAGAGACCCAAATGCAAGAGAAACATCAGGGAGGATTGTCTTCGTAATTGAAGTCAACAGAAATAGCAAATAAATGTTATTCAGTCAAACCATTCTAGCATCAACAAGGTTTTCGTGAAATATAAGTATAGAGGTTTTACTTACTAGCTCTAATTCGGTTAGTCGTATCATATAATAGAATTGAACAAGCATAAGAGTATGCAAAATTGGAAGTTGTGTGGATTAAGTTTGGTGAACTACAAATAGTTAGAGACCAAAGAATGGAAGTATCCATATAACTTAGTCAAAATATGGTCAAAAAGTTTCCCTGAAGAGATTTACATGCAGAACCCAAATAGCAAATAAATTACCTTTCCAACCTCCAAACTTTTCTTCAAGTAGAATTTTCTGGCATGATCTAGAACACTTTGAGGAGAAAATAACACTTTGGACTTGCATAACTTCAAAAACTTTCTCCTGAGAGCAGCGATGGTTTTGCCAAAAGCCTCTGAAATGTGATCTTCTCCAATGGATTTCTCCCAAGTTTCTAAATCAAATGAATCCTGTGAATATGCATAAACATTAAAGGGCAAACCTCAAAGATTCTCCATGGGCTAGATTGAATCATAAGTTCTGATACTTCAATTCATCATGCTAGAAAATGACAAATGATTCTGTGTTCTTAAATGCATTCAAGGTGCCAGTCACAGTTTTGTTTGTCGTAACCATACCTAACATTTAGCCCTTTTTTTCTGGCAAGTGGCTGCCCCAAGATTCAAACCTGTGCCATTGCACTTGTCAGCCCAGGCTTTTTGCCATTGCACCAAGCAATAGCCCCTTAAGGAGAAAAGAAAAGCTTCACCCAAACAATATGCAATATCAAGTTATTAAAAAAAGGCCAATATTAATAAATACTTGAGGGATATTTGTTAACATGAATGCTTTTATATTAATAAATAAGGTCACTCCAAGATTTAAGTCAGTTCAAAGTAGAAACTTCTATATGACCATTCTTTTCCCCTCAATCACCACCCAACCAGTTCAGTGTTCCAGTCGCCATCCTTCCATGCCTCACATCCAGCTTCTCCTTTAATGTTGCAAGGAAGTGATCACTACATGAATGACTGAGTTTTATTTTTATAAATATGAGCAACACATTTAGACCTGGACCATGACAGGAACAACCCAAATCTGACCTCAACCACAGGCCTGTGGATCGGGTATGGGTCCAAAAATAGACCCATAAGATATTTCATGTCCAGATCCAGGTCCAGAAAAAGTATACACCACCAGGACGTGCCCAACCTGATCTTGTTATATATAAGTACAGGATTGATTTTTATGAATCCCATCCAGACCCCACGTTTACCAAGTATATAAAGCATAGACTTACAGTTACACTCTTCGAATTTCTTACAAATTTACTAATTATACTTTGAACATGTGTCATTAGCAAATGATTTTGAGGGCATAATGCGAATTGAAGTTACAAAGATTGCTAATCCCTCAGGACATGGACTCCCAATTTATGCACAATATGAACCTGGTATGTGTTGGGTGGGGATCCTATGCAATCTTGACTACCCAAACTGAAACTTGACCAGATCCATGGAACCCATGGTGGATCCCTAGGACTCTTGTCAAAGATTTAGACTCAAAACCCCTTGCAAGTCCAAGGAAAGAGTGATAGAGGGAGAACCAAACGCACATGGATGGCGGAACACGACTAAACATATTATAAACATATTTAAATCAATAGACCTTGTTGAGGCACTCAATTAGAATAATCACAGGAAAACATAATAAACCAGGCAGTTAATCTCAGCAATTTCCTATGGGAATCCATTAGCAGAGTTACTGAAACTTCCATAGGAAAACATTTATGATAGAAAATAGACATGAAAACAGAAATATTAGGCTTTATAGGAAACAAACTTGGGGAAGTTTAAGTGAAAAGAAACAATGTGTGTAAACAATTATTTATGTTGTCATCTATGTCAAGTGGATAAATATACTAGCTTATTTTTAAAACAATGTACATTCACATGCAAGTACCAACATGCATAATCTGCAAGCAGTTATTCCAATATATAACAAAGTAAGCAACTGAGATAAATCTGACTTAAATTTTAGAAAAACATAATAGCAATTGATATAAATGAAGGGAAAAGGAAAAAAAAAAGAAGAAGAAGAAAGTAAAGGAAAAAAATATATGAACAACAGAGAAAAAGAAAGATGTGAGGAATGGAAAGAGAGAGTACTTGCCAAAAGAAAATTGCAGCATACGTATACGTAATGGTTATTATATCCATGGATTTGAGTGTCAGTCAAAATGTAACTACATCAAATGTACTGTGCCAGTGCCACAGCAGTAGAAGGCATTAGAATGTACAAGCTGCATGCCAATACTTGCCATGTTGTTGTGCCTATCAATGCCCATCACTGGCATAGAATAGCATGTAAAGCATGCCACGATACTTATCATGCCAATGCCAAGCCAGCACAGATACTCCAACCCAAGGTCTACTGAACCGGCCCGAACCGGCCGGTTCAGCGCATAACGTACCAGTACCGGCCCCAATCGGCACGGTTTGGCTGTGAAAAACGGCCGGAACCGACCATTTTATAGGGCCGGAACTGACCATTTTTCACTGTGTACCGATGTGAACCAATCCGATTCGCATCGGCCCAAATAAGACTTCCCCGCGCATGGGAAGAGGGCCCACACGGGGCAGCGTGCCCGTGCGAGATCAAGCTGGGAACCGCGCTTGCACGCAGTTCTCTGGAAGCAATTTTTCAAGCTAGGAACAGCGTCCGCGCACGATTACCCGCGCTAGAAACTCATCCGCGCGCGGTTCCCCGCACTGGAAACTCATCCACGCGCGGTTCCCCGCACTGGAAACTCATCCGCGCGCGGTTCCCCGCACTGGAAACTCATCCGCACGCAGTTTCCCACGCTAGGGACCACGCCCAGCTCATGCCTGCGCGCGATTCCCCACATAGGGAACCGCACCTGCAGCCGATTCCCTAGTAGGGAATCTGGGGAATCGCGCCCGCGCGTAATTACTGCCCGCAGGATAGCTTGCCCACGTTGGTTGAAAGCCCGCATGGGCCATTTAATTACATAGAGTGGGCATTTAATGCGCTTACGCACGTGGACGCGCGTTGTTTTTTTGCGTCCACACGTTATTTTTTTTTGCACGTCCGCGCATCGCGTTCGCTCTGTTGGCCGGTTCAATGCCGATTCCAACTGGTACCGAACCAGTACTGAACCGGTACTGGTGCCCACCGTTACGTCGGTACAGTCGGTCCGGAGAATCTTGCTCCAACCCTTGAATGTTATCAATAATGAATATTGAACCAGGCTTGTTTAGTTTTTATCATGTTGCGAATAGCAAAATGAGGAGAATCAAGCAAGTAAAACTATCAAAATGTCATCCAACAACGGCTAACATCATATTCATCCATTGAAGTCAACAAAATTTTTATTTATTTTTGTTTGTTAAATATACCAGATTAAATATCATCATAAGCATTCAAATGACCAATTCATATGTGGCCACATTTATCGCATTACAGCAACATATTTTTAGGTCGGCAATGCTCACCTTAGCTTTTTCTGAGGTCACTTCTATAACTCAAATAGATCAGAAAGTAATTGCTAAAGATTTCTTACAATCATGGTAAATGTTGACCGGTTTTCTAGAGGTTTTCAAATGACTATATTTCCACACTTACTATGTTGAACTATATTGCAGCATGCCATTTTTCTATGATTCGACATCATGTTCGCATTTCTAACACCAAGTAAGAATTTTGTTTATTATAAATGTGCTAATATTACATTGTCTTCATGCCTTTCGTTGTTCAGCAATGAACATAGGGCAGAGCATCGAAAAATAGGGACATTTTATGTTGATCACATAGTGATCCTTAATCCTTTTAACTGACATATTTTACTATTGCTGCTTGTCCAGATGAATGTCTGTTGTAAACACAATTGGGCATTTCTCAATTTTTTACTGCATTGTAGGGTCAGAATAAAAGCCACTAGGCCACAAAGATTGTCTAGATGAAAGTCTAATATTGCCCAATTATCAACACAATTAGGCATTTCTTGTTTTTTACTGCATTCTTGGGCTCAAATAAATGGCATCAAGATAAGAACATTGTTTAGCTCCCCTAACGTAAAAGTTCACTAAAGCGCTTCAAAGTTCAAATAATTATACCACCATTAATTATAAATAATACTCAAAGAACTTTGTATTTTGTCATGGTTTGTTCACATAATGACTAGATTTAGCTGCACAAAAATTGGGTCAGTGTTATCACTATGATGCATGATCCAACTTGTTTCTCTAAGTAGAACAAGAAAAAGTGTAAAAAAATCTGAAGCGCACAAAATATCCATGATTGCTTCACTTGCTTGATCTCTTCTCTTGTAGCACTCAGCCCGGTTAATAAGGAACCAGGCCTAGTCCACTTGACTGGCCCAGATGTAAAAATTGGAGTTGGAGATAGAAAAAAAGAATAGAGCTCCGTTCGACTTGGAGTAGAAGACAGACTCGTCCTCCATCCTGATGTCCTACAGGGGCTAGCAAATCTGGCCTCCAACAGCTATTTAAAGAACCCCACACCCCCTTTTGCCTCACCACCTGCAGGTTTTTGCCAATCTCCACCACTAAACCACTGTCGGTTCCTTTCTCCTTCTCTTGCTCATCGGAGATTTTAGTTGAGCGCTCGTCGGAGTCTTAGGTTCTAAGAGGGACATTTCTCTCTTTTCTCTCCTCGCTCTTTCCTTTTTTCTCTCCTCTTCTCTCTTTCTTTATTCATCACTCGTCCTCTCTCTATAAAGCCTATGGATTTATGGGTCCTAAATGACCCTTGAACCTGGGAGGGGTCCCAGATCTCTTAGATTTGCATTATACGACCCTAGGAGAGTTCCGGATCGGCGTTATGCGGCTCTAGGAGTGTTCAGGCTGACCTTGTTATGATCGTTTACCATAACCCATGGACGATTATGATTATAATGATAATGAAATCCAACTCTATAGGTGAGCAACCGTCTAGGCAAGAAAATGTTGCCCGAGTTCGTAGATCAAGGAGTAGATCGGTGTACGCTGTACTTAAACGCTTATATATATAAGCTATTTTGTGCATTAGTGATTTTGCTTTGTATGGTATATGATGGCTACTTATTATATACTTATCTATTAAGTACATGTGGATCTTTATGGACTTATTATCATATATAACTAATTCTGGATTTGGGTACATGTGTTCATCAAATTTTTACAAGAGAGTATGATCTTGAATTATGTTTACTTAACAAGCACGTAATTGAATCGTACATCTGTATGGTTGGTTGTGCTGCTCTAAGCTAGGCACATTATTGATGCCCCACCATAGGTCGGAAATATGGTACTATTGATGCCCCGCCACAGGCTGGAAATGCGGTACTATTGATGCCCCGCCACAGGCTGGAAACGCAGTACTATTGATGCCCCGCCACAGGCTGGAAACGCAATACTGTTAATGTCCCGCCACAGGCTGGAAACGCAATACTGTTAATGCCTCACCATGGCCAGAAATATGGTACTCTTGATGCCCCACCACATGTTGGAAACATGGTTGAGGTAGTCCAGAGCTAACAACCTAAATATTATCAGATCCAATAGATGCTATTTTGAGATAATTATTTGATGTGATTTATTGCATTAAAAGATGTGTGTTTGCTATGCACATTTTATGATTATAGTATTTTGTGGCATAGAATTTATATAAGTAATAGTTATTTGATAATCTCTCATTTATTATTATTATAAAGGTGTGGATGTGGGAAAATTCTTGCTAGTCTATAAAGCTCACACCACTTCTTTTCTTTTCCTTTTAGAGTTGCAGGATGCTTAGTCTCGGATGGGTCGGGCATAGAGTTTGAGTGATGGAGTCTATAGTTACTTTATTTTCTAATGCCAAACGAACAATTAGATATCTAGTAATTGAATCGGTTTTATTATTTGAATATGGTGGATTTATTTAGTTAGATTATTTAGCTAGATTATTTAGCTATTAACCATTGAGTTAATGGATATTTGTTCATTTTAGGCCTTGCATGATCTCTAGGGCATCGCTCTAGGGTTCACGCGGTTGTGTCACGTGGATGGCCCAGGTGACGAGTTTGGGGAGTGACATCTCTATATGAGTGTCATCCACAACCACATATTTACCAATTGAAGAAGATAACCAAAGGGATTCCTAGATCACTAGCATGCGTAATCTTGGCATGTCAAGCATTAGGGATAAACAGTCATTCAGCTAGATTTAGCATATCATTCAGGATCTCACTTTTAACGAAACCGTTTCTCATTATCGTTATATATCTTTAACATCTTCAAAAACATGGCTAATGTGAATTTCATGCTCCAATTGAAAAGTGTCTAGAAAATGCATATTATTTGTTAATACTTTATTCTCATAATAATAGATCTAAGAGGTCAACCAAAAATCTGTAATTGTGGCTGGTATAGATTAATATTACAATCATATTTCTTCCCATACAACTTAAGCAATAAAATTATTAAGTGTTATGTTTTAACACTTCTTTTCTAATTTTGTTTCCACGGAAAAATGCGAACTTGTACAAGGTTTTATACAGGAGAGGTTTTTCTTGATTATGTATGGCACCTTCAGCAAAATACAAAGCAACCAAGAGGCAACTAGCAAAACATAGATGTGCGTAGTGACCATATCCTAGAAAAGTTCTTTAGTTGTATAGCACAAAAGAAAAAATATGCATGGCAAAGCAGTATTCTAATAATCCATATCCATCTCTATTCCAAACATCAACACCTTTAAAAACCTTTTAGACATGAAAAAAGTGGGGGAGGGGAAGGAGTATCTCAAAAGTCAGAAGGAAAAAAAGTATTTACAGGTCAATTCACTAAAAAATTACAGCCATGAAGAAGCAAAAGGTAATCTGACTCAAATTCTATAGTAAGTTAGAATGCAGAGTAGTAATAAAATTATAAAAAGATTCAAATCACTTATCTGAATGACACAACCAAAATTCACATCAAAGTGTACGGTAGCTCACCTTCATTTGTAGGTCTCCCTTAATGGACATGCAACCAGGACAGATCTGGTTCAGAATTTGAATGACTTCTGTTACAAAATATGGATGATAAATTGTTCTTGGTAGTTTAATCAATCCAACATGACCTGATAAAGCAATATTAGCATACTCAGAAAAATCCATTATAAAAGGAAGAAAAGTCATATTAGTAATATTCATTGCAAAACATGGACCCACCCTCACAATCTCTTGTGTTTTTGGAACCACATGTTTGGCAACGAGAAGATGCATTTGGCAAGCCCAATTTAGCATTAGTCACATCATTGCTCTCTACAATGTTGACATGACATATTTTTTCCTAAAAAATCATAAAAAAATGCAGAGTGAGATGATTTTATAAGTAGAAAAGCAGTAGCAAATGAAACAGTTCCATGACAGAAAGTTCGGTAGAAATAAGCAATGGGAAAAAAATAAAGTATATGTACCGTAAGAAAACTGATCAGAGGGGGGGAGAGGGGGGGAGGGGGAGAGAGAGAGAGAGAGAGAGAGAGAGAGCTTAAACACTCTGCAATCAAGCTAAGCTAGCATGAGATCCCAATGAAATACAATTTTTCTAAAACTTCAGGAATGCAACAGGAAAGAGCATAAAACTGCAAGCCTCATTTGAATAAAAAAAAAATGCTTACTATATCATCATCAGTCAATATGTCAAACTCTATGCCAGTTAAGAGCCCAGATGGTGCCATCAGCTCAATAATCTGGTCGCTAGCCATAATTACTATCCAAATGTTTTGGTTGCCTACATGAAATAAATTAACAATTATCAGTAGAAATAATAATATATACAAAAAGAAGTGTGTCAACGTAGTAGTAACATAAAATTTGCATTAGAGCAATGTAGTGCATTTTTCAGAAGACCAAGCACCCAAAAATAATTTGATTCTGTGCATCAAGAAAGAAATGCAAATACCATGACAATAGTCTTCCATAAAAAGAAAAGGGCATGGTAACCGAGGACATGGTATTAAGTTTGTAAAGAAATGGATACCACTGTCTACCACATGATAGACTATTTAAATGTCTAAGCAACTAAAGTATTATGAAAAGATTCTTACTTTGAGATATCCAAGCCCATTTCACACTCCTCGATAGAAACAGAATTATTAAGCATATACCTATGAAAGATAACATTGAAAGCCCCTTTTGCATACCGAAACAAGAGCAACCGCTGTGGCCTAAAAATATGTGTGATATGCATTGTTATACAATATATCAAATTGTGTATGAGAATGCCCAACTACAATAGTTAGTCTTCTCAGTTTCTAAATCTGTCAAGACAGCTTAAAATCCTCGAGTACTGACACAAATGAAAGCCAACTTTGGCAAATCAATTGGTTAGTTCTTGCCTTTCTAAGTTAATTATCAGTTTAAGGCACGATCGGTTACAAATAAACCATAGCATTTATGATGAAACAGAAATAGTTTTCTCCTGAAAGATAAAATGTCCACTTTGGCATTTATGATGAAACTTGATTAGTTCTATCCACAGCAAAAACGTGTCAACCTTAGCATTTATGATTTAACAGAGATTGTCCTAAATGAAAAAAGTTTCTAAACTGATACAAACCAATTTACACCTGCTGTTTCCGAACAGCGGGGGCATGAGAGATGATTCTTCAAGATACTTCAGGAATGTGGTTTTTCATAAAATGCTCTATGTAAATAATCAAACAGGCGCAATTTGTTTTATCACAAGCAATTTTTTTAATCACAGTCCACATTTGTGATGAAGATTCCATTATAGTTAATCCAGTAATATTTGTACATATATTATTTTATATCCATGGACACAATGAAAGTCCAATATATAAACATGAATTAAATTATTGGACCTGTAACACTTGTTTTTAATTTAATTGAGGCACATGTCAGAGAGTGAAAAAGAGCTACACTGTAATACAGAAAACTTGAAAAACAAAGCAAACAAAGAAGTCTTAGCCAAACACACTCCCGAACACAACTTTTGTTCATGTGGGATTTCTTGAATCTATAACTCCACTTTCACTGTGGCAGGAAAAAGTTTGTGCCACACAAAAGCATCTTTTGGTTCAGTGCAAGACTACATGTTCAGCGAACTCTGTATTCCCGAATTCAAATCAACGACTGATGTTAAGCAGATGCAGGGGGGTCAAGGGGGAAAAAAGACAGCAATGTCAAATACAAGATTGTATAACAATCAGCAATGCCCAGTTTCAGCATAAATTCCAGACGCATTGCACAGGAAAACCATCAACACCGCATGTAAAAACAGAACACTCGCATGTAAAAAACTTTACACCAGAGAAGAAGAGAAAACAACGGAACCAATAAAAAATGGGCACAAAAAACACTAAATAGACACACAAAAACATGAATACGTTCCAAGAAACATCAAGAAATCAAAAATTCTCAGCCACATTAATCCCTTTTTCCACCAAACAATCAAGGTTCCCCCATAAAACTCTAAATTGGATCAAAAACAAGAATCCATATCAAGAAACATCAAGAAAGCCACAGAATCAGCCACATTAATCCATATTCCACCCAAACAACAATAATAAAGAACAAGGCATCATCAAAACCAAGAAAACCAAAAAAAGACCAATCAGAGCCCGCACGATTCCGCAACAGGACACCAAGAAAAGGAAACGGGAGGTAGAAGAATAGGAGAAAAGGGGAAAGGCGAGAGCTTTCATACCAGCAAAAACCCAAAAGGCTCTCTTTTCTTGACCCGAGGCGTTACAAAGGGGCAGGGCAACATACACTAGACCCCAAACGCCCTTTTATGCAGAAAAGAACGGAGTTTCCGAGGGAAGGACGAGGCGGACACAAGCCAGCAGAAGAAAACAAAAAAAAAAAAAAAACAGAGGGAGCAGGGAGAGATTAAACAAACAAAACAACGACAGAGACGAGAGGAGAAAACCGAGCTCCCCCCACCTCTGTGAGCGCTAAAGAATAGAAGAGGAGGAGAAGGAGAATAGGGAGACAGCAGCGATTAGAGAACACGCCGCCGGTTTCTCATCCTCTCTCTCTCTCTCTCTCTCTCTCTCTCTCTAAGAATCCTAGTTCTTATAGGGTTCTTTACTTTTATTTTTATTTTTTATTTTTGTTTGGAAGACGGAAAGAGCACTCGCTGGCGCGAGAAGGCGAGCAGGTTGTCAGAGAAAACGCCCCCGAAAGAATACGGAATTACGGAACTGACACCGACTCACGAGCCAACAGCATCAGGAGGAACATTAAATTCATGGTTAGAGGGCGAGAAGTTCGCCCCTAAAAGTGACAACATTTACGGCGAATGCCCTGGCACGGTGGTCTTCAGGTCACCTGTCTCTCAGACGTCCTTTTCGTTAAATACGACTCCATGTGGAGACGAACCAAGACCAGGTTGGTGGTCCCGGTGACGTGGGTCGTAAAGTTTTTGTAAAGGGGTTCCGGAGGGGCAGGCCATGCTATTGTGGTTTTAATTTGGGGAAGTTACGAGGCGTGTTGTTTGAGCAGTGTGCCGTTGCAATCCACCGTTCAGCAGGAAAACGGGATACTTTTAGATTGTGTCAGAGTGAAATTCCAAATTCATGTTTCCAGCGACGAGAACACGTAGACGTAGGACTGGGAATTTAGTTCGTAAAAATTGACCATTCAAAATTAATTTATTTTCATAAATATTTTTCTAAATATTAAATTTTATATAAATATTTTTTAAAAAATTTGATATTTATATTAATGATTTTAAATTAAAATAACTAAAATATTTTTTATGGATAGACGTGCAAAAAAAATATAAAGAATAAAAATATAATTTTAAAATTTTATTTTATTTTTAGTTAAAATAAATATAGTTTTTATTAATAGTGTTAGAAGAATTATTATATTAAAGATATTTGTGCAGTGATTTTATGGCAGTATGGCAATAAATATAAATTTAAAAAAAATAAATAAATATGGTTTTTTATAAAAATACATATAAAAAATTTTAATTTATTCATCTGATTTGATGGAAAGTGAATGCTTTTTATTGGCGCATAAATAACCAGGGTATCCTTTGCAATATTCCGTTGAGACCAGCGTATCCATTGCGATATTCGAGAGGAGGGGGCGTATCCGCAGCCCCGGAGGTGAACATTATCTCTAGTCCTTGTTTCCGGGGTTCGTTTGGTTCGCGGGAAGAATTTGTTTTCTAAGAATCATATTCCTAGGAAGAGAATGTCTAGGATAGTACTTTTGGCATGTTTGGTTGACCATAGAAAAGTAACAAATTTTAAAAGTGCTTATGTTTGGTTGGCCATCCACTTTTTTATGAAAGTTATGTATAATTCCTATTATGCCCTTAATAAAAAATAGGTTTTTAATTCCTCTTTAATGCTTCTTTAATGCTGAAAAGACTTTTTGGAAAAAAGTAAAAAATGGAGAGATTCCCGTTTTATAAGAAAGTAATTTTTCCATGTATCTCGGGGGAAGGTAACTTTCCCATGTTTCTCGTGGAAAAGACTTTCCCATGAAATGTGAAAATCATATTTCCATGGGAATAAAATTTTTTCTTCTTTCTTCTTTGAAAACTCTAACCAAATAAAAAGCATCTTATCACACTTTTTTTCCTTCTTCTCCCACGAACCAAATGAGCCCCTGATGGTTGTTTGCTTTTCGTCCTCCCTCAGTTATGCTCACAATATGCTGATGTGTCAAAACAGCAATAAGCTAGGTATTTGGTTGTGGGTGTTGACGGTTCCACTAATAAATTTGTTGTCAGAGCTATCTCCAGGGATCTGGTTTCCTACTTGTGTCAACTATAATTGAAAAATGTTCCATCTCCCGCAAAACTTTCCTGGAAGGCTGGGACTCATCTAACTCATGGTTTTTCTGAGCTAATCCAAGGCAAAATTCTTATTTTAACCCCTCCTGGTCGCCAAAGGACCTACTTTGTTTAGCAAGAAAAAAAAGTTGGCATTATTTTTTCAGTGCCAAATACCACTTCTTGGAGAACAGAGTTTCTTTTGAGCGGTTTTAAATATGGTAAAAATTTTGACACAGCTTTTTGACTCCTCTAAAAACTAAGAAAAGATCGTTGAAAAGATAATTTTGTACGATGAGAAGTTCAGATTCAAATCTCAAAAATAAAATTAATTAAAATAATTTATAAGTTACAATACCTTATAATAATTATTTTAATAGTCTAATATAATATAATATAATATATTGATATGTCATATTATGTTGAAGAATAATAGTCCTACATCGGATAGGTTAATAACTCTTGTAATACTTATATAGCAAAATAATGCGGTAAATCTTCTTCAAGCAACTAGTTATAATTTTTTTTTTTCGGTGCCTAGATGATAATTATATAGAATCTGAGGGTTTTGCAATTTTCTAAAATATTCCTTCTCCTGACATACAAGGGAAATATTTCATGTCACTTGGTACACATACACAATCATCAATTTAGCAACGTATAATCAACAAAACCTCATGTTTGTCAATAAATACCATGATTGCACCAATACCTCTTGCCACATGGCAAGAGAATTGTTTGTATGCACAACAGGAGCTCTATAGCATTATTCAAAATACATTGACCTTGATCAAAGCCTAAAAATATAGCATTACACTTGGATCTAAACCAACCTAGCCGGTTTCTCCCAAAATCCACCCAATCTGCAGGCAAGTTGGAGTGGATATAGATGGTAGACCTGGACTTAAATGGGATTGGATCTGACTCATACACCCTTAACTGTGCAAAAATAACTGAGCTGGTTAAGCACCACTGGACATAAATTGCTTACATGCAAGGACCATTAAATCACAGCTGAACAAAAGATTGATTAATATTTATCTAATATCTAGAGTTTGGGGAAAGTATGTTTAATGGTTTGAACATGACTAACCTGGTGATTGCACTTGAAACAAAAGAAAATTAGGCATTAAGATTTTTTTTTATAGTGTCCCTAATCTTGGCCAATATGAGAAATTATGATCCTAGCCAAAAGATAAAGCAAGACTTAACACTTAGATGTACCTTTATTTCGCTACCATATGATGATTAGTCCTTGCACCAAAGGTTTTCATCCCTGCATCTCAACTGCTATTTTTACTTAGCCTTTTTTAATTAAATAGAATTTTAGTTTCGATCAATGCAGGAAACTCTACTCAATTGATTAAATCAATAATTTCCAAGATAAAAGCTGATATAATACCAACATATTGACTAATATTTTTACGCACATAACCTTCTTACTTCCTTAAATATTTTTTTAGTAAAAAAATTACATTAAATGTGTAAGAGCAGTTGCTAATTTGGGATTTATCATTCCAATATATCTGTTCTGAAAGCGCAACTAATATCTTGGAAGATCTTGGTTTTTGTAAAATTTTCACCTTTTATCTCAATTAAGATAAATCAAGATCTTGGTTTATCTCAGTCTCAATCACTTACAAAGATGACACATATATGATCTTTGAAAACCTTACCTTGCACACTTAGCCATTCTACATGTAGTCCTTTGGACACAATTAGACCTTCTTTCTTATGCAAAACTTATTTATATTTTACATGCAACTAAACCTAAATTACACATCAATCAGATATTAAAATTATAAAACTAAGGGCCAAGAATAAAATATCCAATAAATAGGGACTACAGATAAAAAGGAAATAAAGCCATGTTTTGCAGCTTAAATTCCCCCTACTATATAATATTTATATGAATATCAATTCCCAATAGTGGCCAATTTAATCTTTATACCACAAGATATCGAATAACTCGATGTCAGCATATAGGTCAATATGCTTTTTAAAGATACATTATATTATATTTTTAAATATTTCTTACAATCTATCATCAATCTCATTTTGGACTATATCAGCTAATTTTTTTATATACCTTAGTTACTACATGTCAATCAAGCTAATGGAATTTCACAAATGGTTTAAAATTGTAAGCCTCCCATCTTGACAAGATAAATAGATATTTTGGCAAGTCTAGATAATGACTTCCCACTAAGATAGATTGTTGTTTGCACAAGCTATCGCACCAGGCCTATGGTTTGGGAATGCTTTTGATTGCAGTCATCCAAATCGCCTACAGAATGTAACTAATTTTTATATATAAAATAACCAAGCATGAATGTTTCAAAAGTATATTCAGTTATTTAGGGCAATCAAAAACAAGGATAGGAATTGGTATTGAAATTATGATGTGACATCTACCCCAAACTGATTGGTGAGTTTGCATGTAAGATTTGAAGTAGTGTCATCTCTGTTCCTAGGAGAGATCTTGTCAATGTATTTCCTCTGACATAAATATATGTGCCATAAATATATTGTAACTAATATGAAACTTTATTGCCCACAAACTACATAATTGAATGTTCTATCATTAGTAGACGGTGGTTCAAGAGACCTCGCCACCTCCCAATGTGCTGTACCGAGTTCTTGGTAATGATTTTCTTTTTTTAAAATTTTTTTTTTGAGAAATAATACTTGCTAACGATTGCCGCCGGAATCTTTAAACTGTTTCCACTAGACCAGAGCATGCCTTCAAACCACCTCCCAAAAGAAACAGTGAGGAAGCTTGAGTTCTTCCCTTGGTATCTGTATTACCTACCAGATGAGTTACAAGATCAACTCTTCCAATCTTCCACAAACTTCCAACTTAGTCACCCGGCTTCAATTCGTCATCAAACACTCCCAATATTAAGTGCAGCTAACATTCCGTAACCTCCTCCGCTTTTTACCAGCCCAAGAAGGCAAGAATCTCTTGACAAAGGAAAACAGAGTCCCAGCATATGGAATGTCGACTTTTAACCTCTGAAAGGCTGCAAGCTAGCATCTCCAGGTATCCGAATTTTTACAATGCTGAAGCTGGCATCGCCACTGCAACTGGGAGAAAGTAGGATGAGGCAATTGCTGATGACAGGATATCTGTCTCTGTTGATGTGTGGTTACAGATGCATCCGATCACTCATTGGTGCAACAACAAAGCACCTTGGCTAGCAAGTGCCACCGTTTCTCAAGATAGACTTTTGTTTCATACAAAGTTTGCTATACTGGTTTGATACCATACTATACCAAATGTACCGTACCATATCAATATCGAATCTGTATACAGTTTCGTACCATACGATACTCGGTACTCCTCATACTACACCGGGTACCGACATTGTAGTAGGATGGTGCCAGTATGGGTCCAGTTGCGAGACGGCGAATCTTGGTTCTATACCTTTCGAGAGCACAAAGCTATGTAACAGCGTATTGCTTTCCATTGAGGATGAGTTCTCTTAACATCTGAAAATAGAGCCAGCTCTAATATTGAGTTGAGGCTGAGATGCAGCTTTTGGAAGAGTTAGTTGAAAGGAAAAGGAAATAGATTACAAATGCACTGAGAATGGTAAGATATGTAGTACATAGTTGATGACTATAACATGAAGCTTTCAGTTTGATCAACAAAAAGGGATGGAAGAGCTTGGTATTGTGTCACTAACAGTCATACTGAATTCTGATTCTTCCTACTCCCATCCTCTGCCTTCTCAATTCAGACCATTCAAAGACTTGCATTAGAAAAAAGTTATTGAGGATGACGTGGATTGTCAGAACCCTCTTCCAAGAGCACAAGCAACAGGGGATATTGGTTATTTTCATAATTGGACCGTGGAATTCTCAGTATCTGGCTAAACAAATGTAGCATCTTTGCTAGATCTTACAGTCGTACTATCGAAGTCATAGAAGGCATTGCTATTGCTTGCAGGTTGAACCATAGTTCAGAGCCAACTTCCAGTTCTCAGACAAAGCTCCTCCATTGATGGTGGAGAGCACGCTGAAAACAGAATACAAAGGAGTGGGAGGGGGGAGATGATGGATGAAAGAGGGTGCAGGTGGTTGGGGTTGCCATAGGCGATCCAATTAATGATATTCTTAAGAACTCCTTCGTAGGACTTCCAACCGAAGGCGTCGCTAATCCGAATGCAACAACTTATCAATAAAACTCTCTTCTGTGCATTATACTTTTGTTCCATTATCTCAATGAAACTACCTGGTCTTCCGTGCAATCTTTAAAAAAAAAAATCGAAATGTTAGATGGTACTCGTTAGAGCAGGAAAAGGAGATTCGTCCTCGCGTGAGGTATTGCCTGCATTGGGGTTCGGCTACGCTTGAGCCTCTTCGGCTCTTTGGATACCGTCACCCCTCACGGCTTTGCCCTTTAAAGCACAATTATTTCCGTTACTCAACCGATGTAAGACTAAATCCCTGGCCCTTTCACCCCCAACACTAGCCTCCCGAGTGGGAATGATTCGTGAGGGATCTATAGGGGGTCCACGCTCATCGCACCATCTGTCAGAGCAAGAAAAGGAGATTGCATTCCCGGGCAAGGTATTGTCCGCTTTGGGGTTCGGTCACTCGGATCTCGTTGGCTCTTTGGGTGCCGTTACCTCTCACGGCTTTGCCCTTTAAAAAGGCGCTTCACAAGGAAAGAGGTGTACCCCTCCTTAATAAGGCACAATACTTTCCACTATTCAACCGGCTAAGTCCCCTAGCCCCCTCCATCCCCAACAGTACTAAATTTTTAAATTAAATCATTGTTCTACTACTATCTTGGCCCATGCGATTAAAAAAACTCAATTATTTCTAACTTGAAAAAGGTGTTTATCATTTCCTATTACTTTGTGGGCCTCTTTCTTTCTTTTTTTTTCTTTTTTTTATGCAAGTGGAGGAAGGAAGACCTTCCTCCAAATTTTATTAAAAAAATAGAGAATAACGAGTTAAAAGAGTAGCCCAGGAAAAAAGAAAATTGTGAGGTCCAAGAAACAGATAATTCAGCACGTGTTCTTCTCTATGATTTGAAGTCCCACCTTTTAATGTTTTGTGTCATCGTGGGTGGTTGGTAGGAATAATACCAAACTCCACATATGCCTCCAAATGGCTGGAAGGAGATAAAGGGAAAATCTGACCAAGAATAACATGGCATTTCAGGAGGTCACATTATCAAGAGAGTCAGCAAAAGACAGAAAAAAAGATTTTTTTTTTAACAAAAATACAGAAACAGGTTACCAAACAATCATGTGATGGGGACATCAGAGATGATCATCCATCCATTTAGTCCACCATTTTTATTTTAGTTTTTTTTTATTATTTTTGGGCTTGTTTGTAATTTTATTGTCGTAAAACTTTATTTGTATTATTTTGGGTTTTATTGAAAATTATTTGTGTATAAGGAGTTTTATGTTAATTTTCTTATTTTGGGCCCTATATATATGGGACCTGCTTATGATTAGGATTTAATGAAGTAAATTAAGGTTTCTTCCCCTCATTTCCTCCTCCTCTCTCTTTCCTCTCCTTCCTCTCCTCCTCTGCATCACATGTCTCTCATGATAATTGATGACCTTAAACTGCAAACTTGATACAACCGTTCCAATTATACGCTGCAAACTTGCACAGGAACTCATGCAGCGCATGCTGCTGTGAGTTTTTTTTTCCTTTTTTTAATTTCTAAAATTTTTTATTATATTTTCTGAAAAGATTCAGATCTTAAAATTTTTATATGTTGAATACTTTTATATTTGATAATTTAATACATGTAGACTTGTATTTAATGAACTACAATAGCTCAAGATCAACTTGGATTTTGCGGATTGAGGGCTGATGCCAGCCTGGGTGTGCAAACAGAGCCATGCCGTGCCATGCCTTGATGCCTGCGATGATGATGCCTTGATGCTGGTATAACATTGATATACCAGCATTTTGTGATCTTCGAAAAGTTTATTGCTGTGCAAAAATCAAAGCTGACCAAAGAAAAGTTCTTCCAATCAAATACTTTTTCAGTCATCAGTCTAATTCAAAATAAGCATGAAACACCAAAGCTCGACGTCTGACAAAAGGAACTGAAAATGCCCAATTCTCCAATCACTGCTTCATGCAAAAATTGAAGCAGCACACTTTGATCTTCTCAAGGGAAAAATAAAGTACACACCAACAATACTTTAACTAGGAAACATATGGCAAAGCAAACTATATATATATATATTCTCACAGATTTATGCAGCGGACATTCAGCAGAAGACCTATCCACAAGTCCGCGGCAACTAATTTCTCCAATTTCTAGGATCAAGTCATAGGATGCAAATCGTTGAGTACAACATGCAGGATCAAATTTGCATACATAAGCAGGCACGCAAGATCACAATAAATCATGAATTAGCATCCATGGCAGATGGTCTACCAAAATGCCAACACAAGTCAAATGAAGCGTATTGATTATTATTTTTCTTTCCAAGCAATAACCAGGATTTGAACCTGGACACAAACCCTTAGGAGATAAGTACCAACAACCGTGCTGCGAATCACGTCAATCTATTACTGCAAATCATCTCAGATACCACACATACATCTCTGTGTAATGTGGGGCACGCCTATGATGCAAAGGTGACATGGTGTCGAATGTGCACCTCTATAAATCTATCATCTGTTCTGAAAATGCATCACCTGTGTGCACACATGCACAAAGACGCACAGAGGTAATGCTCATGCCCATGGGAAAAAGTTTCTGTAAGGTGTCATCAGTTGCAATCCATTAAAAGTTGAAAACAGGAGGTGAGCAATCCAACAAAACTGGGAGCCCCTACTCCAGAAGAATGGAGATGCAGGAACAAGACTGTCCAGACATGAGCATAATGACAATAATGGTGAAGTGGATAAAACTCTTCATGCAAGAGGTAGGAAAAGAAAAATTACTTTTTCGGACCGAACACCGCATCCAATCCTGAACCTTCTGTTCGAAAAATCCTGAAGACCTTTTGTCTGCCACCAAAAAATATAGCAACTTCTTGATGGGATATTATTGTTTCTTTGAATACTTCAAAGCTTTTAACAGCAGACTTTTTAAGCTGTCTTGGATTTATCCCAAAATTTGTTGCAAGAACAACATATTGCCAATCAGTTCAAGGATCGACTCCACAAATAAGATTTAGGATTACAACATTACACCAATTATAGCAAAATTCGATGATGTAATTCGGTCAGATATACTCAAACAGATGGGGCATAATCTTTAATTGCTGCAGCCAGCTTTGTGGTCTCTTCTTCATTCTTCATCCTTAATAAGTATGTACGGGCCACGACATCAGTATTGCCAGCTTCAGTACAGTTGGGCTGCCCAGAACCCTGAAAAGCAACACTTACCATCACATAATGCTGACTAGAGACTAATAAATATTTGCCCTGACCATATTTGGGCCAGATTGTGTCATCTAAATTTCAGTTTAAGTTGGCTTCAGGAAAGGATTTTTGACCTGCATACGATGCATGTTAAGTTTGGGTCAAAATCATGACACGTTTTATGTCATAGCATTGTCACTGGAACGGTCAGGTTGATTAAGATACCGCAAATGCCTAGTTTCATAAAGCTTAAAAAGTTTCAACAAGTCCTGGCCCTAATCCAATACGGTGCAGAGAGGATATTTACTGAATTGCCAAGATCCCAGCCAAATGGTTTCCAAATCTTGCATGTAATCTACAGGTTCTAGTGATTAAATTTGTTCCAAGTTATTGATTCAATATTTTTAGTTCAATTCATCAACTCTTTAAAAAAAAATTCATTAAGCAATGATCTAATTAATAATTATATGGATTCTTCAGATGGCTCACAAAACAAGATGCTTGGGTTAATCACTTGCCCTGAAACCAAGTTTTTCCACCCCATTGCCATGCCTAAACACATACTTGGGCCATTACCCGGCTATGGTCTCAGCAATTCGAGGTCCTAGGAGGGCCAAACTAGGGATAAGCCTAACCTCTGGCATATTTTTGCACAAAGTGGCTGCCCCAAGACTCGAACCCACGCCATTGCACTTGCCAACCTGAGCCTTTGATCATTGCACTAAGCAATGGTTCCTATGCCTAAATACATACTTAAAAAGGATATAATATCCATAAATCGACATGCTCATATGAAGCGACAATGAAATTATAATTCTAGATCTCAAGATAAGTTACCAAAATATGAAATATCGACGCAATCGTGTTCTTTTGAATGTTCAGCTTTATGCCTGGATATATCAAAGCATTAAGCAAGATTTTACCAACCTGCAAAAAAAAAAGAGAAAAATTTAAGCTCAAGAAAGAAGAAAATATGGCAAATAGAGTGGCGCAGGAGGCCCCTACTGGCCCAGTAGAACTGAAACTTTATTGGGCTTATATCATACAGTAGTCGTTAGTTGACACCAGTAGCTTACAAGTTGCATTCAAGAAAGCCCAATCACGAAAACCAAAAATTGAACAGACAGTACTCAAAGCAGAATATTAAGAATAATGCACCTACAAGTCTAAAAAATAAGAGCCATACGCAAGGTTGAATTGGATCAAGATTTTAACAATAACATTCTAAAAATTTCGCTGACTAATTCGAAGAATAGTTCCAAGCCACCTATTCCATAGAACTAGGTTTTAAAGTTCTATCTAGTATTAACTTGTGTGGTGGGAATTACTAGGATTATGTCTTTTCAGCAGTTAAGGCATCATAACACATCAACTCCTATATAGTTATGTTCTGGATCCAAATGCTTATTAATTTTTCTAATGAGACAAATTCATTTAGAGAATACCAACAAATTCCAGGTTTTGTTCATGTATTCTAGTCCCATGAGAAGCTCATATACTGGCAGGACTGTGAGAAGCATGAGTACTCCCTAGATCCCAGCAGATGTCATGTAAGTACTCAATAAATAGGGATTACCTGATAAAAAGCTATTAAAAAACTAAAATTAAGAAAGGTACAGGATTGATGGTTGCATAAAGTAGATTAATCCTTATGAACCTTTTATAAATTCCTATAACCACATGATCCATGTGATGCCATCGAATTGGTATCTCGTGATCCAATATATAAAAAGTTCGATAAATGAAAGCAAGTGCTTAATTATAAAATTACCATGTCACTTAACCACATTTTCTTTTTGAGATTACAGGTCACATACAACTTATAAAATTTTAACTAGTTGGGATATGCACATCAATCTAATCAGTGTACATTTCATCTAATACAACTGACATATGGAGAGTTTGAGAGATTTTACTTGTTATATAGTAAAAGGGGAACTTTTTTTAAAAGTAGTTGCTTCACAACTTCTTGAGGACTAGGAAACCTACTCTTTCAAAAAATTTCAAAATTAAGTTGGTATGAATTTTTAATTTGATTTTAGGAAGAGCGGGATTAACTACTGATGCAGATTTATTATTACTTATCATTTTCATGAAAATCACAGAAAAGCTGGGACAATTCACTCACAACTCACAAGGAGATTGGGATCAACACACCATTGAATGTTATCAAGCATATATAGATTTTAGACTTAAATATAGAAAGAAGGAAAAAAGAAAAAAGTCTGGGATTATAATCCAGATAATTGATCCTTAATCTTTCGATCATTTATGAGATCTTGGTGCATTTGATTTAAAAATCATATTATTCCAACTAGATGCAGCAATTTGATCCATACAAACTGAACATTTTATTCATCTACCTTAACCATTCGTAGACCTTTATTGCTTGGTAAGAGAATGCTATAAGTCATTTGTTGTATCTTATCTTTCTATTATGCATTGAATATGGGAATTCTATACATAACAAATCTAATACATGACCAATTTCAGAATTTAAAAGAAATATTACATAAAGTTCAGCCATAAAATCAGTTTACTAATGATCACTTACAAACCCACAAGGATCAAATTAAAGAACATACATCATTTCGAATGACAATTGTAGGCTTTGATTCTTTTGTCGCTTTCTTGGCAGCTTCCTTGCATTTGATGGATAGCTGGCCCATGCCCATATCTTTCCAACCCTTCTCTGCAGGATTGTCTGGCTGAAAATATCAAAATATAAACAATGTTAGAATTAGGTACCGAGGTCCGAATAGATGAAATCCAGTTGCTCGATACAACTCACTGGATAAACCCTGAATGTAAGACGTTATGTAGGGAACTCAACAACAAAAGGATGGTAATTTTCTCATGTTAATCAACAAGAGGAAAAATTCAATGTATAAACGGCTTAAAGATCTCCTTGTATACCTTCTTGAGGATACAACTATGAAACTGTTTTGGTGCCTTTAATTTCACTTGCCTGCAACAGAACTTGCAGGGGTCTGTCTACAACTGCAGTCTCAACTCACAAGAATTACTGTTTTCTGTTTTTGATGCCTGAAACTATGGACAGCAAGTGCAATTGCTGTTTGGTTGTCTTATATAGAGGTTTTTCGCAACCAAAACAATTGACCTGGTAAATTTACTCCCTTTAGAAACTGTGAACTGTTAATTTTGTTACAGCCGTGACCAACAATTTACTTAATTTTATTACAGTTGTGATCAACAATTTACTCTGCATGTCATTACGATAACCATAGTATTACAGAACACATTATTATAGTATATATCATATTTTTAGCAATACTATAATACAGTAATAAAATACATTGATATATAACTACTCTGTACATGATATTATTATATTTATCAAATGTCTAAGTTATTATTATATCATACATAATGTTATCAATATAGCATATAATTGTATTACTATAATACAATACTTATTATCATATTCTGTTAATATATTTTATATATTAATTAAATATGATCGCTTTATTATTTCTTATGTTATGAATATACGATAGTAATAATAACTATAATGATATTAGTAACATGATAATATGATATAATATGTCAATAAATTATTATCTATTTTATAATATAATATATAATGCCATAAAATAAAGTATCATTGTAATATAACAATAAGTTTATGCTAATAATATCACAGGATTGTTGATAACATAATAATGTCATATAATAATATCAACATATTTATATATCATATTTCTTATGCTATATTTTATTATTTTATTATATCATAAACTTTATAGTACTATTTCAGTTGCATTACAGAAAAGGGTATTAATAATTTACTATAACAATACTGTATTAATAAGATGGTCAATTTTTAAATAATAATATAAGGATAAATATTATCAAATTCATAATTATTAAGCCTGGATCATAGTCCAATCAGGTGAGGGTTCCAGGTCACTAGTTGGTCGGACCAGGTTTATATTAAATATACTAAAAATACATAGAAATATTTTATAATTATTGATATGTTTCTTGTTTTGAATACTAACTAAATCACAAATATCTACATTCTATATTACTCTTTAATTGTGATATAAATAGGAAATAATCCAAAATTATTTAATTTTATAAAATATAAATATAATATGAAAAAACATATAGAATTTACTGATGTTTCATTGTTATAATATATTTTCAATTATTATAAATATTAGGTTTCTATAATGGGAGAAATTATAATTTTATGAAAAGAACTGACTATCTAAATTTTATAACCTGTACATAATAAATATCACATACATAATATTTTCTGTATCATATACAGAAAATATAGACAATAATATCTTCTGCAGCATATAATGAAAAATCATCACAATAGCACCATAGCGACTACCGTCTTTGTGGTTGGGAGTTGTTTGAGCATGTGAGGGAACAACGGTTCGAATCCCAATCAACCCTTGAAGTTTTTTAATTAAAAACAGTGTGGTTGACCCAGGTGTATCTGCCCTGTTTACCAGGTTTCACAAAAACCAGCTGGTCCAAGCTGGTTCTTGACGGGTCAATTGCAAAAAACAGTCCCAACACGAAACCACACCGGACAACCGGTTCCCTGGTTTTCTGGTCCGACCGGCTGACCCAGTCTGGTTTCAATAACTACACTGATATTATATTAATAAAGGTATGTTCCTCGAGAGGATGAAAGGGGAACCCTCATGATGAGAAGCAGGTGCAATTCAGTCTGCAGATATGCTGCAACTGCACTCAACCAAATTTCTTGGTGAGTGGTTTAGCAACAGAACAACCACAAGTTGCCAGTCATTGCTCAAGTGAAGTGAATTGCAGACAAATACACACCTACAAATGCCTGCCTAAAGTCACTTGCAGCAAATTAAGTTGCACCTTGCTCGGTCTCAAGCAATTAAAGAGCCCCTATATAAAACAATGTAAAATTACAATACTGCAAGTGCATGAATCCAAGCTAGTAAAGTAATACAGCACTAGAAGATGATTACGGATAGCAAGATGAATACCTTTACATAAACCTTGCATTTGGCTTCATGGACAACAACAACTCCCTTCTCCTCAGTTTTCTTCAAGGACGGACTGCTTGGCTGCTCCAGATCATTTTCTACTCATCCACAATAAGAAAAATTAAATTGTAAAAATTATGCTTCATGAGTCTATATTTACATTAGTAAACAAGGAATACTCACATTATTTAGCAGAAAACAAACTAGAATGCATAAATAGATTAGAAGTTAGAACAGTTGAACTTGATGTTTGGTACAGTATAGATCAAGGTCCGCCGTACCGGTACCGGTCGGCGTACCGGTGGCCGGCCGGACCGGTACGGTACCGGTCCGGACCGGTACGTACCGGTCGGTACCGGTACCG
>JAOXJJ010000481.1:12094987-12112419 GCA_025769935.1 Phoenix roebelenii
GTCATATTTGAAGCTATTTTTTCTTTTTTTCCTTTTAGATAACATCATGTAGTTTGTCTTTCCTTTTCAAGCTATTATAAAGGGTTGACAGCATGTTGGAAGCTTGTTGTAACTTGTTCCCAAAATTCAAAAAAGTATGCCATGAACCAATAGGTTGACCACATGTAATGAGACAAAATAGGCTCGGACCGGGCTCGTAATCCAATCGGGTTGGCCCAATTGGGCTCGGGCCGGGCTCAGGCCAAATTTCTGTAAAACTGTTCAGGCCTAGGCCCGGCCCGAAGCCCAGAAAATCATTTCGGGCCGGGCTTGGGTAGGGGTGTGGCCCGGCCCGACCCGACCAACTTCGAGCCCTAGAAAGAAAACCACAATTTCATCTCCACTATACAAAGCAAATGCATGAAACCAACTTCCTAACTTCGACAACAGATTGTCATTATTCAAGGTCATTAATTAACTAATCGCCTTTATTCTTTGGGAACTACATCTCCATTTGCTCAAAAGCAGTATTTTATGTACCGACTGTACCAGCAGGTACACGGCGTACTATTATGGGTGGCAACAGTCAAGTCAGGTTTGGGTCGGGTTGAGATCATATATCAAAGCCTGTAGGGCCTGACACAAACCCAACCCAACACACAGGCCGTTCAAGAATGCCCAAACTGCCTTACTCGGCCCAAGCCTATCTAATTTTGTGTTCCATATTTTAATGGGCAGGCTATTTTGTTGTAGTTTTTTGATTAAATCACATGACATAACAAAGTAAATAAAATAACAACATAAATCATTGAGACAATGGCTAACATTCACCCCACAAATCCATCAGTTAAAGAGAGATAAATATAAATGCATAAAATATTAAAATAACATAACATATCCCCCCAACCAGGCGTGTTGAGGGGCCCTAATCCGAATCTAAACTGACCCACTGGTAGCTCAAGAATGTCTAATCCATGCCCAACCCCGAACCCAAAAGGTCCAGGTGAGACAGGTTGAGTCCAGGCTAGGTCAAAAATTACCACCCCTATAATGTAACATACCAACATGGAATCTCCCATACCAAGCAAAGTTGTCAAAGGCTCAAGGTGCACTGGTTGATGGCTTGATGTTCCCATACAGGAGAGAGCAGAAACCCACCACACCACACCCTAGAGCTCCATTAAACTCCTTGAAGTTCCTCTTCCCCCATTTTCCCTTACGGAATCAGCCACTCAATTACTTTTCTCTCTGCTTATTAACTGTGGAGCTATGATCAATGGCTAAGATTCATTTCTGCACATCTAATCAAGAGATGAAGATTTATTTAAGACAATCACACTTTTTTTGCATCTTAGAGCCTCAATGAAGCACATGCCCATAGGATTTCCATGCACCTCTCTAAACGGGCTTCTCCTCACTCCAGGCAAGGCACTTGGGGTCGGCTTCACTTATGCCTTGTGCCTAGGTGCAATTTTCACCACTATATCGACTGTCAACAACAAGGAATGTACTACACTGACACTTGGTATATGAAGGATCAGTTGGGTACCAATATGTGTGAAGAAACCGCGGCTTAAAATTTGCTAAGATGCACAATTATTCATTCTATCCTTGTCAAACATAAATCAGCTTTAATATAATTTAATATCTGATTACCATACATAAATTGTCAATCTTCGTAATTGGCATTTTACTCATTGCCTACTCTCCTTTTACAATTTCTTGTAATGTGCATTGCACAAAAGGACTACACCTCACAGTAGAAACAATAAGGTTTCATATGAGTAATCCCTAGACATAATAGAGTTTCAAAAAAATTGTCACTAGAAGATTAAGGTATCACTAAAGTCCTTAATATTCTTACATCAATAAATGATATAAATTTTAGTTACCTTTTCATACGTTTATACCAACAGCATTATTAGTACAAACGCGATTACAACAACAAAAAACAAATTCTAGTAGTAATATGGTGGTAGTGATCCTTACAAGTCTATATAATGATTCAAAATAAGAAATATTCCCTACTACCAATAGCTGCAACTGTATAAAAACATATATAATAACATAAATAATAACACAATTATGGCATAAATAATGTCGCTTCGGTCAATGAGGATAACCTAAAGATGTTAAGGACCGTAGTTCACATTACAGAGCAAATAGAGTTTATAACACAATGTAAATGGAAAGAGTGACTCATAAATCAAACTTGTAATATTCAAATCAAATGAAGAATTCAGAAGGGGATCTTATAGTTTAATAGTAATCTTTCAGACCTAAATCTAATTGAAAGAAGTAAAATTAATGGTGTCATTTGCTAAGAACAAATTATGGCATGAATCAAATTGAAACAAAGACAAATAGTGTGATTACATGATTTACATATAGAAAATATTCCAGATCAACCAAATGACCAGCAGATAACCTAATATAAGAATTTGCTTAACTTTGGTAGATGATACAAAAGAATGACGAAGTGGATGGAATTAGGGAAGGGTTCATGAGGGGCGCTTCCAACTACTTAGCATATAATGAATGCCGATATAGCTTATTTCATACGAAATATAGATTGGTTGACTATTTGACTAGCTTATCTGGATCGATTAGTTAAGTGGCAGGAATACCACATGGATTTTAAATAAGTACCTTAAAGATTAGAATGCTGAGATGGGGCAAGACTAATAAAGTAGGGTTCCCGATCAATATATTAAAAAAATATGTGAGAATTACACTGGTGCGAAAAATGTATTTAAAAGGTTCGCTCACATTGCACAAAAATCCAAGACCAAATTTAGTTTTACCGGAGAAGGAAAAGACATAATAAACTTTTGATATAGAGGTATAGAAAGATATAAGAATAGTTGCTGAGATAAAACAGAAAATGGATGAGAGTTGATGCCATTATAGCAATTATGCTGATGAACCAAATTGGTGTATTAAGGCTTAACAAGTGATCATCATCTGACTCTATATGTGGATATTGTAAGAAAGAGAGACCCTTGTAACCTAGGCACAAGATACCAACATAAATACCATTTTAGACAGCTATATGGTAAAGCATTTTTACAATTATCAACATATCACAATATGCATGTCATGTTAAGTGCAATTGTATGATAAGGAGCTTACCATGATGTGTGATGCATGAGATAAATAGTCTTTAACACCATCTTCCCAAAGCTCATCTGGATGATTTTGCAACTGTAACTGTATCCAGCTGCTCACATTGAATAAAAAGATTCAATAAATTTCAAAGAAGCTCTGAAAGAACAAAGTTACAAGATACAGACAGACAAATATAGATACACACACCCATCTCTCTGTTTTATGTACATATGTATGTATTTATAGGCCCACAACACCAGGCATCATTATGGCTCAATTAAACATAAATAACAATATTTAAGAACTGAATTCTATTCAATAAATGATATGACTAGTCCCCAAAAAGAAGACTTTTAGGATTACACAGTTTCCATAATGTCACCAAAAAAAGGCATAAAAGAGTAGCAAAATTGAATAATTGCTTTCAGCTTATACATATTGCTTTCAGCTTATATATATTGCTTTCAGATATAGATATGACCATCAATTCTCAAAGAAGGCAAAGAAATGCAACACAGATATCAAAACTTTGATCATATGGAATCAATTCAACGACTATTTGTATATTTAAACACTAATGTGTTACTAAAGTTGATCAATTTAACAGTTCATCTTCCTGCACACTTGTCTTATATAAGCCATAGCCATACAAATATTACCTTTTTCCTCCAAAGTCCCTGATGACTAGCCCAAAGACCTCCACGTACCCAATATAATTATCAGAATAACAACCAAGTTAATAGCATGAATTTTTCCCCTTTTGTGCATGATTAAGCACATTCAAATGGAAATATAACAACAAGAACTAAACTTTGGTTTTCCTTTTGCCCATGATGAAGAAATACAATTTGCCTTTTACATACAACAGATGTCATTTGTTTATGGCCAAAAAACACACCCACAGGCTCATGCAGGACGTGCAGCACTGCCCTTCCCGGCAAAGCCTACCAATGCCACCAACCCGTTCGTGCGTTGGCAGCCCGTTGCAGCGATTGTGAGCAGCATGTAAGTGGGCATGGCCCTTCCTCACAGAACGTGCATCCAGGCTGCCCAGGATGCGAGTCCCTCGCACACAAGGGCGGCCCTCCATGCCAGTCGTGATGTGAGCCACATGTGCACGAGATGCACGCCCAGGCCAGCCACGACTGCAATGCTCCTTGATGCAAGATGACACATGAATAGCACTACCCACACACACTAATCGTGAATTCCCAAGCTAAAACCAATAAAGTTGACAAAAATACTACCAAATTTTTCCATAAACTGCCATAAAGCAATATTTATCACCTCTACTGAGCAAAATCTCTCCCCAATTCCTTTTAGATCATGTTTCATAGACACTAGATTATGCTGTAGTCATACATGTATCAGAATTCTACTCTAAATCCGACCTCTCACATCTTATTTTTCCTTAATCAAGAAATATCTGGTCTCTATTTAAAATGGTTCTATGAAACATGCAATAATAACAAAAACAGAGCCACAACATGCTTTCACAGAAGATAAGCACAAAGTCCTGCTTTCGAGAAGTCCTCTCCTTGCAATAGCAGAGAAAAAAGCTCCTAGCATGGACAGCAACAAGGTTGTTAAAAACAGCCTCCTAGATGTCTGGACAACCCAATAGCCTAATACTGGGCCTTTCAAAGCCTTCAGGGGGGGCAACTGCCTAGAAGTATAGGTAGGCACCAAGGCACAAATGTGTTGCATCATTTTTGATATTCTAACATAAAGAATTTCCCCTGTATTCTCAGATATTAAACAAACATGTTTACTGGTTTACTGAAAATGTTGTAGGCAAAAACAACACAGTCACATGCAAATAGTAGACATAGATGATATTGATGTTTGAAACACAAAATAAGTAATGACAAAGCCATATTAATGATGACAGTTTTACCATTACTGCCTTAAACATGACACCAAAAGACAACCAAACACCAGATTGAAAAGTGAAAAAATATGCTTTCTTGTATATAGTGGTGTCGAGCCAAAGTAACGACCAAAAGATGAATAACATGTTATAATATATATACATATATATGTGCATGACGGCATGTATATGAAAGAGGGAGAGAGCTAAACATAAACTATAAGCATAGAAAATAAAAAGAAACAAAAGAAAAACGACCTGGCAAACTGGGTATTAAGAGCCTTCACATGCTGGCTAGCCAATAGTGCCCGTTGAATATCTAATGGTGGTCCTGCCATCAGATGCTGATGGGAAGACTCCACCCTGTGAACATCAAAAGAGGGTGCGTCCATTACTCTTTTACTTGGTAGCTGCATCATTTTAAGAAAATGAAAAGAAAAATGCTTCACAAGCAAACCCAAAAGCACATAAAAATTATTCGGAAAGAAAAAAATGCCCCACAGTCAGGAAAAGCAATCCTCTCATGACAATAGAAGTAAATCACCAGTATGAATTATATAACGTATGCATAAAAAAATCTAATTTTCACCACAGAAAAGAATAGCAAGTTATGGAAAGTAATCTGATTAAGATGTATCAGTAAATCATAAAATTCAATCATAATGCCTTTAAAGTACCAATAAGAGCCAGGTAGATATAAACCAAATTAAGTTGTGTATAATTTATAAATAAAAGGAGCTTCAAAGCATTTATATATTTGTATAACACAAAGAAGGGCATATGCATAGACTTCAAAAATACTTCCAACTTCTCTTTAAAGTAAGCATTTTTTCAATACAACATCTTCTATGATGTTATAAATCAATGAAAAAGTTCAACAGCATGGTGTATCTACTGCAAGCATCGAAATCTAATTATTGCCTCTGTAAGACAGATAAGGAAAAGTTATGGAAAACTGTAGATCTGATGAACAAATCAGTAATTCATGCAGTTCAAACAGTGCCTGTGAAGTATCAACTTCTCTAAATAAGAGCATCAATTTATATTAACATAAAGAAGGGCACAGGCATAGGCTTCAAAAATATATTCCAACTTCTCTGATTTTTTTTAATACGGCTGCTTCGATGATGTTATAAAACAAAGAAAGCTCAAGACAAATCGACCATTTGAGAGAAAATATTGAACTCAGAGAATAAAAGCTTCCTCAAACATAAAATTCTCTTTTCTTGGAACTCTATATTGAACCATAAAAGATAAAAAAGAAATCGCTATACGAAAATAAAACAGTCTTTTTCACCGCTAAAACAAAGTATGTCGTCCTCCCGACTTAACAAACATCAGAATGTTATTGCTCTAAAGTAATCAGAATTCTAAAGCAACTGAATTTTGGCACAAAACCCTAAATTGAAGCATCTAGGAGAGGTTCCCCAAGGCACCAGAATCCCATTGCCACACGGCGTCAGGCCTCGGCGAACACAGCACCAATGGAACAGCAACGGAGGAAAGCTAGGGTTTCCAGGTCCATGGAAGAGAGAGAAGGGAGCAGAAGTCGAGAGGGGAGAGAGACGTACGACGGAGTCGGGAGCGGAGTCGGAGAGGGGAGCGCGCTTGAATCCTCTCTTCATCGTGCGAGATGGGGCTCGAATCCGGCGGGGATACGGAAAAGTGACGCCGATACCGAAGAGAATCCCTAGGTGCCGGAAGAGAGAGGGAAGAGAGGGGAGGAGGGGCAAAAGCGCTCACGCCGATACGCTGCGCGTGAATCATATACCGGCACGCAAAAAGCGGTGTAAGTGGTGGGCCCGGGCCGAGCAAAAATAATGGGCTTATGAAACGCGATTCCCTAGCCTTTGGGCGGATCCAAGCTCATGCCAGGCTCAAATTTAAACTTACGCCGTCCATTTATCTTATAAAATTTATAAAGCATACTTTGAGATCATTTGATTAGGGATTTTTTTTTTTTTTGATAGACGCAGATGGGCTACGCTCTCTTCCAATACTCCTAATAGATAAAGGCTCATGAAGATTATATGATATTATTGTTGACAAAATATTAGTAACAATGCACATTAACAGCTTTTCTTATATAACTTCATCAACTTCTTTTCTGCATCTTTACTAAATTTTGCTTCTAGCTATATTATAATGAAAGTATCTTGTATCTCAATTTAATCATGAATATTAGGGCATGATTGGATCAAGCAATCCAGCCAACATGACAACAGCATTAGGCCTGCAGTTAAATCTCCAAGAGTCTTTTAGACCATTCCATTAGACCTGCATTTGGTGTTGGCAAAAGGAATGAAGGTTAATCATGAATGATGAACTCTATGCAAAGTGAAACCATTAATTCTAATAATCATCATGCAGCTTGACCCTATTACCTGTCTCTTCCCACCACTGAGGAGGCTTCCACGTTCACCAACTAGTGGGTCGTATCCCTAAATCAAATAGATGGTTTTATAGAAGGGGTGACAAGGATTCCAAAATGTATGAATCTGATTAGTATCGACCTGAGGAAGGGATACTATGAATTCATGAGCAATGGCAGGCTTTGGCTGCCTTTATTATGTCATCTTTCTAGGCATCCTCATCCGGTAGCCCATATGCTCCAACGGATACTGAGAACAGGACTGGATCCTGCGACGTAAATTTATCAAACTGTTACAAAAAAAAAAAAGCTATGGAATGAAGGAATGGTTAAGCGTTAAAAAGATCTAATAAAAATGAAGAAGGGAATTATCAGGTCTCGCAACCAGAACCATAGCCATTAGGTCAGATAAGGCGTAAAAAATGTACTAAATTGACCCATGGACGTCCAAGACTGACTTGATTCACTAAGGACTCAACCCTAGCCTGTTCTCTTTTATCAAATGTACGAACTTCTTCCCCTGCTATAGTTATGTATACCTCAAGTTGGCTGCCAATACATAATATCTCATCTCAATACTCTCTGCTTTTCTGCACCGGACAAAGAAAGGTTATAGATAAGTTTGAGTGGAACAACATCTTACCTCATAAAAGAGGATCTTACTCTTACCTCACAGAAGCGGGCAAGAAGTTGAACTACTGTACCTCTTCCAGCACCACTAGCCCCTGCTAATGCAGTTAATTTTCGGCAGTCAAGAGTCAGGTTGATGCCAAAGGATAAGAGAACCAAACATCTGTCACCAATAGAAAAAATGTAAACCTTATACCTGTATTTAAGAATAAAAGTTTAAGAATACCAATAGAGAAAATTCAACAAACAAATAAAAGTTTTCCAGTCAGATGGTGGAGGTGAGTTCCTCAACTCGAAATTGTCCTCTCATTTTCTCTCAAAAGGGATTATTCATCACGTATCTTGTCCTTATACCCCACAACAGAGGCCATAGAATTATTCGAGAGTTAGGTATGACTATGCTTTTTCACTGTGGCGCCCCTTTATTCTTGTGGGTTTCACTGCAGCTGTCTATCTTATTAATCGTCTACCTTCATCTGCTATTAATTTTGAAACTCCGTACTTTAAATTGCATGGAATCCATCCTATATATTCATCACTTCGTGTCTTTGGCTCTAAATGTTTTTCTTACACATGGGACACACGACATTACAAATTTGATCCTAAAACTGTTCATGCATTTTCGTAGGCTATAGTGATAAACATAAAGGATATAAGTGCTTTCATCCTTCAAGTAATTTTTTTTTTTTATTTCTCCGCATGTAGTTTTTGATGAATTGGTGTTTCCGTATAAGACTACACGCACACCCACTGCTATTCCTTCATAACCGCATGTCATTAGCATTTTTGACTCTTGGCTGCCATCCACTAACAACAATCTTTCTACAGACACTTCATTCTCTTCACCTACACCACCTTGTTTAAGTCCTTTACAGTCTGGAATCATCTCTGCTCCAGCTCCACAAAATGCCGAATCCTCCAACTCATCAGTCCCGTCACAGCTCCCATGTTTTGAAGTTCAACCAGATGAATCACCTTCTGCGGCCTCCTCTAATGAGCAACAGCTTCCTCAACCGCAGCTCTCTGATGAGCAACTTCCTTTGCAGCCTCCACAGTTCCCTCAACCACTCTCTCATCCTATGGTCACTCGCTCCCGATTCGGTGTGGTTAAAGAAAATCCAAAGTATGCTTTGACTACCACAACTTTTACCATTCCTCGTGAGCCCGCAATGTCCGATCAGCTTTAACACACCCTGGTTGGAAAGCTGCTATGGATGAGGAACTTGCGGCTTTACATCAAAATCAGACTTGGCAACTTGTACCTCGCACCTCTGATATGCGCGTTATTGGCTCAAAATGGGTATTCAAACCTAAACTCAAACCCGACGGCTCACTAGATGGCCTCGAAGCCTGCTTAGTTGCAAAGGGATATCATCAAATTGACGAACTTGACTACACCGAAATATTTTCTCCAGTCATAAAACCAGGAACCATCCGGATGGTTATCACTGTAGCACTTGCTCAGCAGTGGCCCATCCGTCAACTCGACGTAAAAAATGCTTTCCTACAAGGTCTAATCTCTGAAGACATATACATGGAGCAACCACTAGGAATGGCTGATCCGCAACATCCGACCCATGTTTGCAAACTTCAAAGAGCTCTCTATGGCCTGAAACAGGCACCTCATGCCTGGTTTGATCGTTTTAGTGCTTTTCTTCTTAAATATGGTTTTTTTTTTAGTCTACATGATCCATCCTTATTTATTTTTCACTCTGATCATGGCTCACTGATCTTGCTTCTTTATGTGGATGACATGCTACTTAGTACTTACAGGATCTACTCCGGTGCTAGTCACCTCTTTTATTCAACTTCTCAGTAGTGAATTTGCTATGAAAGATTTAGGACCAGTTCATCACTTCCTCGGTATTGAAATTTCCCAAACATCTGATGGTCTTCATCTATCACAATCACATTATGCTCTCACCATACTTGAAAAGACAAACATGGTTGACTATAAGCCCATGAGTACACCACTTGAGGCAAAAACAAAACACTCTCCCAATGACACACCACTAGAGGATCAAAGTTACTTTCGAGGAATTGTTGGCGCCTTACAGTATCTCACTCTTACTCATCCATATCTCTCTTTTAGTGTTAATTACATATCCCAATTCATGCATGCCCCCACAATAGCGCATTTAAAAATGGTTCGACGTATACTTCGATATGTAAAAGGGACTATTCACTTAGGATTACATTTCACTTCCAATACTACACTTGATTTGGTTGCTTTTTCAGATGCAGATTGAGCAAGCTGTCCTACCACCAGGCGTTCCACCACTGGCTACTATACTTTTCTTGGAAAAAATCTTATATCATGGTGTGCAAAGAAACAACAGACAATCTCCCGATCAAGTACCAAAGCTGAGTATCGAGCCATGGCCAATACTACAACTGAACTAACATGGTTGACTTTCATTCTGAAAGACCTGCGCATTCCAATGCCATATCCTCCAGTACCATACTGCGATAATCTCAGTGCTCTTCATATGACAGTTAATCCTGTTTTCCATGCCCGCAGTAAACATATCGAGTTGGATTATCATTTTGTGCGAGAAAGAGTTGTCCTTGGTGGTGAAGTTATCACTCGACATATCCCCACTGGTGATCAAGTTGCCGACCTCTTTACCAAACCAATGTCCAAAGTTGCTCTCAATTATTTTCGGACCAAACTCTGCCTCCAACCCCAGCATAGTTTGCGGGAGGGTATTAGCTCATCACAACTCGGTAACAACCATTATTGTAAGGGTCAAAGGAGTGATAAAGAAACCCCAAATTCTTGGAGTGATAAGGTTGCATATCCTCACAATATTTCTGTTATCAGTGGAGAGAATTTGAGTGATAAAGAAGACCCAAGGTCAGCAAATTCAAACCAAAAGACAGTTCAACAAGATGTGGAAATATCGCATGGAATAACAGCAAATCAGTCAAGAATATCGGATCCAAACCAATCCAGCCATCTTTGGAGGAATGCATCAAACCAACTTCAAGTCCAGGTGCTTCCTAACCATATCAGTCAAAGATAGCAAGAAATTCAAAGGGATTACTCAAAGATAGGAAGCGCACAACTTCTGCAGATATTTTGTCAATTTGTTATATTTGTTACACATTGCTTTATTTAAAGAGATACTCTTGTACTGCATCATGCTCACTTTGGAAAGAACAACCGTAAGAGAAATAAAATAGTTTCTTTATCAGTTTCATATTTTCTTTTTTGGTATCAGAGCCATTGTGAGCACTCTGCACATCATAGCTCTTCCACCATGACCACTCTTTCTCTTAATGTTGGCAATTTCATTACCCTCAGACTCAGCCCAGCCAATTATCCCTTATGGCGTGAACAAGCCTTGGCTCTAGCTAGAAGCCAAGAACTGGTTGGTCATCTTACTAATGAAGATCCAACACCCACCAAATATACCACTCCAAATCCAAACACCAACACAGATGCGGAAACCCAGACACCAACACCGACAGATGCATTCATCGCTCGGCGAAAGTCTGATCGTCTCCTTCGTAGGTGGACCATTGGGACACTCTCAGAAGAAGCTCTCGAACTCGTTGTTGTTTGTATGGGAAGCTCTCAAAAATGCATATGCCCAAGATTCACTGGAGCGCGAATTTACACTACGCCAACAAGTGACATACTTGCGGAAAGAAGATGATAAAACCATTGGAGAACACATTCGCACCTTCAAAGGCTTATGTGATAGTCTCGAAGCCATTGGAAAATCTGTTTCTGACAAAGAAAAGGTTTTCTTCCTTCTCACTAGTCTTGGTCCTCAATATGAGACCTTCGCAACTACCATGCTAAAGCCACCTAGACCATCATATTCTGAACCGGTATCACAACTGCAAAGTTTGGATCAACGACGCAGCTGGTTTTCTGGTAACACAGATATCACAGCTTGGCAATTTTCTCCTCAAATGGCGTTCTATGGCCAACAACAGCGTTCCCAGCAACAATCTTCCTTAGGATATCGAGGAAACTCACAACAATTCACGTCCACTGGATGTGGATTCCAGGCACAACAACCTAAAGACTGCAACATAGACCTCTCAGGTAACTCTACTCCCAACACTAAGCAACAACGTCCTCCACCACCTGGTGAACGTCGCATGACCTCTGTTGAAAGAAATCTATATCGCGAAGAATGGTGCCAGTACTGTGGGACAATGGGTCATATTGCAAAGATTTGCTGGTGGCTGCCCAAGAAGCCCACTCAACGTGAAGAGATCCCTCAAGCCCTCGCAGCTCATACCTTGGACAACACTATTTCAGATACCGAGTGGACATCGGACACCCGTGCGTCTAACCACACGACAGGTAAGCCAGGTATGTTAACCAATATCCGCAAATACTTGGGCTCTAACTCGGTTCTTATTGGAGATCGCTCTTCTTTGCCAATTCTTGGTATTGGTGATACTTGCATAAAACAAAAAACTACTGCTTTACCCCTTCACTGCTTGTTCCAGATTTAATAAAAACTTTGTTTTCTGTCAGCCAATTAACCACTCAATTTTCGGTATATATATATATAATCTATGATCCCTCTGTCTCCGTCGCTTCATTCTCGCTTGGCGTTCTTTTCTTTGTCTGGTTCCAGTTCTTGATCCGCATAGGCGTGTTCTCTTTTCGTTTGGGAGAGATGTCAGGACGTTGGGTCTTGCTGGTTGTGTTATTGGGTTGCATCTTTGAAGCCATCGGTGCCAGCGAAGGCGACGCCGATCCGCTTTACCAGTATGTCGTCTTCTTGATTTTATTCTATGTCCTTTTTAGAACGGAGTTGGTTCCTCGTTCTTTTGTTTGGATGAATTGATTAAGAAGATTTGTTTACGATCTCAACATGTTCTTCCTTTTTGAAATTGTTGTGATGATTATATCTTATCTTTATGGCTGAAAGCTCTCTTTCCGAGATTGACTAATGGTTTCTGTTAGAAAGTTTCTATTATATTGTGCGATATGGTTTCGATCATTAAAATAGATATGTAGAACATCCCAAGCTTGATGGATTGGTTGTGGCTCGTAGCTAATTTATTAACTGAAGTTGAATGTTGCAACTGTGCAAGATTTTTTATGAATTCCATGTCTAGCCTTTCTTTGTTCACAAAATAAAGACAGCTATCATGTTTATTAATCTGCTGGTAGATCTTACGGTTTTCATTCAATTTTGCCGTTCAATTAATTTGATCTTTCTGCAGTTCCAGAAACCCTTTTGGAATATTTGTTTGAACATCCTGGCTTTTATAGTTAACAGATGAGGTGTAGGAGATCTCAAGGATGTGCGACTCTTTCTGGTATCATCAGTGTCGATTTTGTTGGTGACTTATTGGGGATTATTGGATCATCCATCATCAACAGCTTAGTGGGGAATCATTATTCGTCTGTTTTTGGTTATCATCAGCTTGGTTGTTTTAGAATCTTCTAACATTGTTATGGTCAGAGCTTTCTTTATGTTCCTGAATTAGATTCACTAGTTCATAATAGCCTAATCGTGCAGGTGGAACCAAGAAATGTATTTTCAAGGATTTAAAATAGGATGCTTTGTTTCATGCTTCTGCCTCTAATTGTGTTGAAGAATTCGATAACTAGAAGCATTCTTTCATAATCACTGGTGAAAGATAGCCATGACTAGGGAGGAAAAGAAAACTTTTTGTGTGTGTGTGTGGCGAGGTAGGGGGTGCTTTAGATGTATGTATCATCAACCTGCTTCCAAACTGTGTGTCATATTTATCATTTTTGGTAATCCTGATTTTTCCTTTTAATTTATAAAAGAATTAGTATGTCGTGGAAATGTTTAGCTGTGCTAGGTTAGTAGTACCAATCTTTTTAATTGCTGCCACTCTTGAGTCTCATCGGCATTTCATGTATGCAGCAATTGAGGATGCTCATCTCTAGTTCACCTCTTCCTTTCTTCTTTTAACTTTTTAAAGAGTTCATTCAAATTCAAGTTTATATGTTTAAGTACTTGTCTGGTGTCTTCATCGTGAATTCAAAAGGAAAATGTTTAGCCCAGTCCATAGCCTGTGATCTTGGTGGTTGTAGTGGCCCAATCTACAAATCCTACAGGATTTTCAGCCCAATCTTGTAAGAAAATCCAAACAGGCCCTAAGTGGTGGTAAATAACCACTAGGTTTTCAAAAAAAAAAAGCTTGGGTATGATTTACAGAGCTTGAAACCATGAGTACAGAAAATACTGTGCCAACCGATTCTGTTGAGACTTAGGCATATTAAAATTTTTAACTGCGTAGGTCATCCACAGACAGAACCCTATATCAATTCATTTCCCCCCTTCTACTTTACGATTTCTTTGGCAGCTGTGGTGGTAGTGGTAAATGACTTATACAACTTTGCTGTTTTGTACTTATGGTGTCAGACTGCCACTGAGAGCACCTGTATGGTTTCCATATCTTATGCTGATAAAGATATTTGGTCTATTTCACAGTAGAAATGAATATACATACAAACTATTGTTCATTAATATCTTTAATCAGAACTGGTGTTAATCATTGAAAAACTTATAGTTTCAGTGATAGCATGTCAGATCTATCACATGATATGAAAATTAAAGGATTCAGGGTCGTAGGTGATGTGTTGCAAGAATTTGGCCTTAAATTTATTTAATATCATCCATCTTGTTCAACTTATTGCAGCCTGCTGTGATGTCTCACTGATTTACTATGAGAATATTATGAGAAGGTAACAGAATTTCTATTTTTATTATTTTGACATTACTTGGGATGACAGAGCCTGTGCGGAACAATGTCAAAAGACCGGATCCTTTGGGAACAACTCCATTCAATATTGCCAATTATCATCCGGTGATGTATCTGGAGAGAATACATTGTCTATGAAAAAACAACTGTACAGTCTGCGCTTGAAGTGGAAACAGTGGAGATGCAGAAGCTACTGTCAATATCTTTGTATGATGCAACGAGAAATTGAAAGGGAAGCGCTTGGTCTCAAACCTGTAAAGTATCATGGCAAATGGCCTTCCAAGCATGTCCATGTGTTTCAGGTGGGTCATTCATTTAATTTGTGACAGAGATTCACTCCTCAATTTTTCACAATTATGTTGATGTTTTTTCTGTTCTAAGTTTTCATGTTTACGTCCATGCTTATCTTTTATACAGTTATCAAAGCTGTTTCTATCCAGGTGCCTGTTTCTGCTGCCCTCTCAGCTTTGACTCTTGTAGTTCAGTTCAATGGCTGGCTATCCTTTCTCCGATTAGTATATTACAAGTTGGAACGCAGGCCTCAAAGTAGGAGGCCATACTATGAATTTACTGGCTTGTGGCATATCTATGGGCTCTTGTCAATGAATGCCTGGTTCTGGAGTGCTATTTTTCATAGTTGGTGAGCTATTAAATTTCTTCTGTTCATGACTTGAGCGAGCAAATTTTTGAAGAATATGATAATTTCTGACTACATAATGTTGATGCAATTATCTTATATGCTGCAGGAATTCTGATCTTACAGAGAAGGTATATCTCTCATTTGCTGTGGCTTTACTTGGATACTCCCTCATTCTGGCTATACTGCGGACATTTAATGTCAAGGGTGAGGCTCAAAGGGTTACAGCTGCAGCCCCATTACTGGCCTTTGTGACAACGCACATCCTGTATCTCAACTTCTACAAACTTGACTATGGTGAGGCTTTATCTGTCACTAAAACTTATGGCTGAGGTGGGCATTGTAGATATTCTACTAAAAAAACAGTCCTTTGAGACCGTTTCCATGCATCTTCAACACTTGTTTCCATGTTCGAGGGCCAAGTTGAAGCTGTGCATATCTGATCAATATCTAGTGATTTGGTTCTGATAGAAGGCTTTAGGTTCCTTACATTCCAAATGCCTTTTCTTTTGTTGTATTGCTTCAGTCTTGTCAAACGTAATCCATGATATTTCATCGCTCCTTCAGCCTTAGCAAAGTGATTCTAATATTCGTTTTGCACTCATACATGGAACACATTTATGTTTAGCTGCTTCTACATCATCAGTTCTGTTTTACAATTCATGAATGGAGAACCTTTTATTGGCTTCTTTGTTCCACTTGTCATGGGAAGAATTGCCAAGAAGAGTTATGTTATTGCGTCTGCTCTCCTAGTTAGCAATTTACTTCCACAACTATTTTAAGTGTGCAAGATGGATCTTAGATTGTGACTCGTAATGACCATGCAGAGCATGTATTATGATGCAACCTCTGGTTTAAATCTTCCCTCACTTGAACATTTGACATTTTAAGGCATTGACAGATAAACAGATACTTCATTTTGTGTTTCTTTTTTCCGAATTTTCTGTCAGGGCTGAACATGAAAGTTTGCATCACAATGGACATCGCTCAGGTAATCCTATGGGTGGTATGGGCTGCCGTAACTCATCATCCTTCGTGGCTCAAATTGTGGACAGTTCTGATTGGAGGCATCCTTGTCATGCTTCTGGAGAACTATGAGTTCCCCCCATCCAAAGCATTTGTTGATGCCCATGATTTGCGGCATGCTACTGCCATCCCCCTAGCTTATCTTTGGTGGAGCTTCGTGAAGCAAGATGCAGAAACGCGTACCGCAGCCATCACTAAGAAAAGAAGGTAAGAAGCAGCAGAGACAGCCTATCATCCAATGGTGCCTGCAAGACATTGATCGAATCATATTCCAGCGCTGAAGTTTTTCCTTTGTTAATAGGTTAGCCCTTTTTTTCCTTTTTTCTTTATTTAGTGCTGTTTCAATTTTTAACCAATTTGTGTAATTAAGACATACATTTTCAATCGAAATTGTTGGGTTCCATTCTGGAAAGAGCTTCTCTTATGAGTTTTGCACTCATAATTGCCCTATTTGATTCTCAACGTTCTTTGGCTTTATAAGTTCCATGCTGACTATGGGCGAAGTTTGCAGTCTCTCTTTCTCTCTCTCTATCATTTTTTCTGATTTCCGCTGTCTCCGTCTCCCTCCATCACCATTCACCCATCCTCCACCTTCTATCTCTCCTCCCTCCTTTTGTTCCCCTACGCCCGTTCTCTCTGTCCTCGATTCCTATAGGAATACCCTAAATAGGCACTAGGAAAAATACGGCAAGGGATATCCAAACAAAGAACTAGGATCTATGTTGATCGGGAAAATGGAGAATATTTTGACATTTTTGACCATACGTGATACGATAATTATTATGAGAGAGTGATCCATCAACAATGCAATGTGGACATGGGGAGCATTTTGTAAGAGTAGCTTAAATCCATAAATACAGGGTGAAACCTGTTGTGGGATGGGTGTCCCAGATAGTTCCACATCGGTTGTGCAGCGGAAAGGTCCGTACCTTATCAAGAGGAGGTGAAGAACCTTTCTCATCGATGCGCCTTTTGGGACAAAACCGTGAGAGGTTGCAAAAGCCTCCAAGCAGGAGCACACTGTGTGAGCTTCGCGCCCGCAGGGCCTGTGAGAGCTTCGCGCCCGCAGGGCCCCAGAGCGGACAATACCTCGGGAG
>JAOXJJ010000481.1:12112519-12134925 GCA_025769935.1 Phoenix roebelenii
TTTTGGGACAAAACCGTGAGGGGTTGCAAAAGCCTCCAAGCAGGAGCACCCTGTGTGAGCTTCGCGCCCGCAGGGCCCCAGAGCGGACAATACCTCGGGAGGGAACGCGGACAATACCTATAACGCATTGTGATGGACTTGGACTATTACTTGCTCTAGAGTATTTAGAACAGCCAAAGTTGCACCCAAGGTTTAGACTCAAACCTTAACTATGACAAATTTGATCGCAAGCTTCCAGTACAACCGGATGAGAATTTACAAACAGGTTAGGACTCTCTCACTCTTTCTCTCTCTCCCCCACCTCTCCCAATGATGAGAGGTTCTAAAGCCCAAACCCTACCTTATATACATACCTTCCACTCTACCTGGGCCAAAAGCTTGGTCCCTGAGTAGATGGAACCTCGTGCTTGTGGGAATGGCATACTAAGAAACATGATTCAAAAGAAAAGTCGATGCCCTTCAGAATTGAATCCCTGTCTTTGACTAAAGTGGCAAAGGGTGGTACAATCCATCCCAAAGTTTGCTGGTACTAGCAGGTTAAGAATTACTAGCACGGAAGATCGGCTTGGTTGCTAAGGCCTCTAGGGATGTTCTTAAAGATTCAAATTTACATCCACATGGAATAAGTGAAACTAATTCGTAAATTTGCTTTCTAAACACTCTGGTAATTTATCCCATAATTAGCAAGTACTGCATGTCATTCTTATGTCAAAATCTTATAAACAAGACATGAACAAAGACAAGGTCTCTTCATATGCATGGGAGCACGACGCGAAAAGAAAAGTTCGAGTGGATCTTCCAATCCATGAATTCATTTAGATCTTCCAGGTAAGTACTTATTTTACCTGCCAATTTGAGTCTCGTCTTGCTGCGTTAAGGTGCTGCAGCTTCTCGCTCTGCCCTGATCCTTCTATCCTAGGGGATGGTAGTGAATAGTGATTACAAATCCTGACATCCGTTATTTACTCGAGGCAAAAGCTTCACACCTTTTGATTCCGTACCCTTTCATTCCCGGCTCAGAGCACGTGGTAATGACGCGCACGAATTCCCAACCCTTGGAGCGCACGAATTCCCGGTCGCCCACATAACCCTTGAAGCGCACGAATTCCCAACCGCCAAATTCCAAAACCGTGACGAAGCACCAACAAATGACGCTGTTTACGACACCAAGGTCTGCAAACACAACACTTGGTGCAGAAGGCAGCGGTGGGAAGATTATAAGAGACCCGCCAAAATGAAAGAGAGGAGCGATTGTTATACGCTCTCAAATTGTCTATTTTCAACCCAAACTAGGCACGAATTAGCCCTCCGATCCAACTACTCTTGAAAGTGATTCAGAATTAGAGAAGGAACTCACTTGACAGAACCAAACTGCAAAATTCTAGAACTACTGCTCACAGCGCAAGACTCCTAATTCCTTGATTTTAAAATGGTTTCAAATAAAAGCTTATTATGATGGTAAGGGTCCAATATTTGTGGAATATCCTCCAGATTTCAGAAGCTCCCCAAGCTGGGTACTCCACAGATGAGATCAAGAGATCATTTTAATACTTATAAATCAAATGGTCCCAGAATAAACAACTTCGATGACACAATATAATATTTTAATTTCATTTTTGGTTTTGGCTCTGTTTGAAGGTTTTCAGTTTAATTTGCTCCCCCAACCTAAATTTGGATTTTTTGAATTTTAGAAAAAGAAATTTCTTAGATGTTGTCAAAATGGGAAGGTTTCAAAAAATTAACACAAAAGCCGATAACAAGAGAAAAATATGAATTTGAAAATTTTTTCTCCAAGTATAAATTTTCAATTTCCTAAATTTAGGCCAAGTATGAGTTTAATTGGACGAGACCATCATCAAGCAAACTCCAAATGCTTGGGATCAAGCGAGTTCAGAAACCACCTTGATAAACCTTCTCAGCAAAGGTCGACGCTTAGCAAGAATAACTCAGTTTTCCTGCAACGCAATCAATAACCGTACTGCAATCTCCTGCAACTTGATCAATAACTGAAATGGCATACTTTCATCACTAAAGTGGTGATACACAGTTGTTTGGCTGCAATTGGAATTGAACAGGGAGTTTTTGAATACCTTGGTCCTTCAAATGTGTTTTACCACAATTTCAGCACGAAAGCCAGAAATCTACATAGTAAATGACACTAAGGATATCCTCAAACCCGTATGAAGAAAAGAGGGGATGCTTTCATGCTATCAGAGGAAAGTCCAAGCATCAGCTCGCCATACAAGTCCAGAAGGCAGGATGAAGAAATGAAAACAAACGAATCACAAACCTCACAGAAATACAATGATAAAGCTGCAAAACATCTGATGTACTTGATGATAAAATGTACAGTGGAGAAGAGTCGATCATGGTACCAATCCAAGATCCTTGAAGTACTCATGCTCCAGAGCTTGCCGAGCTGTGATTCTTTTACTTGGTTCCAAGCGAAGCATTTTCTGACAGCCATGAATATCGATCAGATAATTAGCAACAGAACATCTTAAGTATAGCATGTTACCATTATTAGCAAAGTATCTCTCTGAATAAAGAAACGAATGGGCATGACCCCAGATATCTAATTATGATGGTTCAACAGCAGGGTTCCAAAAGTGGTTCAGAATCGGATAGATCACCAACCTAATACTTCGGTTTCTTAGTGATCAGCAATGCATCTACAAGGAGCACAGATAATGGTTGTGATCATAACGAAAAAAATAAATAGATAGTTGTGATCAAGGTCGGCAAAACCGGACCAAACAGACCCGGACAGAAACTGGGTTGGTTCGCCTATTAAAATCGAGACTGGCCCCGATTAGGCTGAAAAGAGTAGGAAACTGGACCGAACCGGCCGGAACTGTTTGGAACCAGCTGGTTCCGTTCGAACTCGGTGCAAACTGGAGTCGGCCCAGTTCGGTACTGGGTCCCCTCACCCTTTTCTTTTTTTTGTTAAAAGAAGAAGTTGAGAATGCCCGAGACCTTCCCAACATTTCTTCTCTATAACATTTAGAGGTCTTCCGGCTCCCCTTTCTCCCTAATTTACAAAATCACACCGATTCAGTGCGATTGAAGGAAGATCCAAGCCTAAATAAAGTATGCTTTCTCTCCCCTATCTCATTCTCTTTATTTTTTGAGCTCCAAAAAATAGCTCGAAATTTGCAAAATAAGAAAAAATCATGCCAAAATTTTCGATTTTGGTTTGATTTTATGATATGTTGTAGATCTATGGATGATCTACATGATGACATAAAAAATTTTAATTTTCAGATTCATATAATTTTTACAAATTAAAAATGCATATTCAAATTAAAAAAAATATATAAAAAATATAATTCAAAAAAACTGTAAAATCAGAAGTGTATTTAGGGACATGCAAGCTACTCTCCAGCAAAAATTGGTGTTCATTTATTCAAGTTTTGATGCAATTATGCGCGCATTGTTCTAGGCCTAAATTTGAAAAAATTATGAAATAAGTAACCTTTGATGCATGCCCACGGACCTAAAAAAATATATATAGCATCCATTGTTGGGTTGTACATGGATTTGAGCTAAAATTAATTTTTTAAAATATTTATATTTAAAAATATATAAAAATATATAATGAATATAAAAAATTATGAAAAATTAGTTGTCTTATTCGGATGGGCTCCTTCATAGCCGTTTTATTAGCCAGAAGATACCTCTCAGAGCCAAAGCTTTAATAATAGATCCGAGAGTGCTTATAATTTAGGGCGTGTTCCTTATGGAATGAACATACAAGACTACAACGCTACTTAGTTAGAGCAGTGGGCTAATCTGCCTCCTGACTATGCTTATAATCCGGATATCTACGAGAGGCATCGCCACTCGACGAGATTTTAGATATTGATATTATTTTATATTTAATGTTATACATTAAATATATGTAATTGATTATATTATTTTATATTTTTTATCTCACTAGTTAATTTTAAGATATTCATGTTGTTTCTTGTAGCATGCAACATCTCACTAATCATTTTATACTTTGTATCACTTTAAAATAAGATGCATCATTTAAGTTAAACCAGAATCATAGAAACACCAAAAAATATCAAAAAAACATCAAATTAGACTTAAAATTATTAAAAAAGTAAAAAAAATGATTACTAATTAATAAACTTGAAAACTTAAAAAAATGGGCGTGCTGGTTTGGTTCGGAACGCCCAAGTGTACCGTGTCGGTACAATACTGAACCAGTACCGTACCGACCCGTCCGCGGACCGATATAGGTTCCAGTACCGGCTCGGCGGACCTTAGTTGTGATCTCTAGTGGAAGAGCTGAGATTTTTATCCAGAGGGCGCAGTGCTAGTATGCGTTAGTAATAATTAACTTTAACCAATACTAAACACTCAAAGAGCAAATCTTAATTTTTCTAAAAAATGATTGAAATTAGTCTGTTGTTGATAAAAGAAAAAAAAGCAAAATAAAAAATTTAAAAGAAATTAATTATTTCTGAAAAATGGAAAAATAAAAAGTGGAAAAACAATTTCCTCCATAAAAACAATCAACACAAACAAGATGGCTTGTTGTTTAATAATCAATTAATCTGTAAACTCTATACCATTGGTAGTGTGATTTCAGAGGGAAAACAACAAAATTAAAAATAAAAATTAATTTGTCTATAAATATCATAGAATAAAAAATTGAACTAGAGAACAATATATAAGACTGTACATGTGTGTAACTCTTTTTTGTTAAGAATACATGTGTGCAAGTTAGCTTGGAAATTTCATAGTGTACATAACACCATATTACACACCAAAAGATAAATCATCAAAAAAAAAGTAAGGAAGAGCTCACTATTTATCCAAATTGGGCTCAACTAGTTTGTTGAATTTTTTATTTCCTCCTTTGCTTATCTTAGATTTGGGAATGGATAAAGATTTGATAAAGTGTAGGGCATGGAAAGAATTTTATGCGTGCGGGGAACAGCATGACCTTGGACATCTGGGATTAATTAAAGCATTGCACTGTGGATGACTGGTATGAATGAAAAACGTCCCACAAATTTTAACTAGAAGAGTAAATTATGTATCTAACGAACAAAAATTCCACTGTGCAGCTTGGCCTTTTTCACTCTTTCGTATCAAACACCACTTTCTCGGGGGGCAAATGCCCTTGGACTCTAAAACAGTAAAATGCAAAAAAATAAGGCACACAGTTGCTCCCCCTTGCTCCGGCCATGGTGACTGCAAGATTACAATATTATCAAATGTATGCTAGATGACAATGGGACTCCCACTTTTGGTTCATAAACTTTTCTTGTCTCTCTTACATGAAGAGAGAAGAAATATCTAAGTTGAGCTAGAGTACATTTATTATTTACAAACATGACCTTATATATCCGGGAGACTATCAGACATCCAGTCAGGATTTTATACTATAGTGAAGGTAGTGGTGCACTCCTCAAAAATCTTGTTCAATTGCTACACTTGAGAGCTATCATCATTCAGTATTTAAGTCAATGACCCCATTTGGACTGCATAAATTCTCTAATGCAATCCTATATTTTGGTATCTGAGAAACTGGCCTATATTTAAAGCTGGCAATTATCAAATGACAAACACAACTTCTGCTTGTATTTATATTTCAGTTAGTTACCTTGGAATATTATCATATCAGTTCACAAAAGACGACATGACTTACAGAGAGTAGATCAATTCCAGCAGGTTCAAGATTTGGGACCACTGTTGCCAGATCCTACAAAGCATGTAAAGCAGAAGAAGATTAAAATTTAGAAAAGTCAATCCAATCATTCTTGCAAGTTACAAATGTCATAGTATCTGATCATAGCACAAGATGGCCCACAACCCAAGGTTACCACAAGGTAGACCAAACATGTATAATTTCTAGAAACTAAACATATATCTTCTATGATTTCATAATGCTTGTTGGGAGAAGAAATTGTAGTCAGCATAGGAAAGCAAACACATCATTCTTTCACACCTTAGGAGGCCACTTGGGGAAAGCAGACTTGAAGTCAGGTAAGGAAGTGACCCCCGGCCAAGTTTCTTCATTTGGGGTGCCAAGTACTCTTCAAAAATATAATGCAACAAAAATAACAAAAATCAGTATGCTAGGTATTAGACCAAGAGTAACATAAAAAGTGCAAATAAGCATGAATTTAATAAAGACACCTGAATATTTTAAACAATTCATCAATCTCGGAATCTCCTGGGAATAATGGTTTCTGATTCACCATTTCAGCAAAAATACAGCCAACTGACCACACATCGACAGGTGTGGAGTAGTGCCGGGATCCGAGTAGGATTTCTGGTGCTCTGTACCAGAGTGTGACTACCTGAAAAGAGCACCCAAAGGAGATGAGTAAGAATCTTATACCAGAAACAAAGGCAAGAATTTTAGAATATGCAAAATCTCCATAGAAACATAATTAAACAGTCATATGTACATATATATATATATACATCCATGTATGTCCCTGCATGTGCATGCAAATGCATTTGCAAGGAGTAAAAGGTCAGACTCCTAAAATGCACTCATAAAAAAAAAAAAAAACATCTACAACAGAAAAGGCAATACATGTAAATAGCATTTCCAGCAATGCTACATTAATTTTGATGGAGTTAGTTACTTCTCAGAATAGAGGTTTCCGAGAAGATGGTCTATGCAAATATGATTCACTCATTTATGTCAGAAACGAAGCATATGCTACTTACCTACATCTGATCTAATTAACAATAAGTCAAAACTAAGGAAAAATGGCAAAAATATTAGCAATGGATAGAGTCACCTCATGAGTAAATGTCCGGACAGGAATGCCAAAAGCCCTGGCTAGCCCAAAGTCTGCAAGCTTCAAAGCATTTGTGCGGCGATCTATCAATAAATTCTGCGGTTTTAGATCCCGGTGAAGAACCCTATGAGAATGACAGTAGGCAATGCCACGGAGTATCTGATAGAGATATGTCTACAAAAGAAAAGAAAAAAATGAAAGAGATAAAATGATCGATATATTTTCTACCATCAGTCCAAAATGCACTATTAATCACTATTGTCCTGCAAAGAGCCCTATGAGAATGGCAAAAGGTAATGCCACAGCATATCTAAAAGAGATGCCTGCAAAAGAGAGAAAGCAAGAGTTAAACCACAGGATATATCGATGGTTTAGCGTGGAATGCATTATTAATCTCTATCAGGCGGCTCTATTTATTCCATGAGTATAGATATATTGTCACTACCAACCACGTTAATTCACTCCTTATGCTTAGAAACCTTGAAAGATCTGCTGCAAGTATGTGTTTATTACTGATTTACGTACAAACCACCAGATCAATCTTGAGTTCAAGATGATTGGTAGCTGTGAATTTTCTAGATAAAATTAAAACAAAAGTGTCTCCATGAATTCAACATAGATTCACAATAATTTAAAGCTCAAAACTGACAAGTCATTTATTGACTAAATAATATTCAATTACAATTTTACCAAGAGAACTACTTTAGTGAGAAATTTTGTTCCTAGGACAAAAGACATTGTTCATTTTGGATATACTCCAGAAACCTTTTTTTGGGGAGGGTGGGGAGGTTGATTCTTCTAGCATGCTACCTCAAACTTAATGAAAAAGCATAAATTCTTTCACAATGTTAAATAAATAAATATAACTACAAATGATGACTCATATTAGTATAACAATCTACCATGCAATCCCTGCTGCGAGAGTTCTTAGAAAGAGAGCAGCATCACTAGACACAAGAACTTTCAAGAAAATTTATGGAAACAGTTAGATAACCACCAAAAAGTCACACAATGACGATTGTAAAATAGATCAACATAAGATGTATATTTATAAGAGGAAAAGGGTCTCACTTTAATTAGACGAGAATCTTTAGCAAACTCTGGACAGGAATCCATGTGCTTCTTCAAGTCCAAGTCCAGATACTCAAAAACTAAATAAATCCGTTTCTCACTGTGAACTACATCTTGCAACCTGTTATCCATAAACCATTTTAAGTATAAATGTCAAAAATAAGAATTCAAAACATAAAACCATATAATAAGCTTAAATATTCAGACTTTTAAATGATATTCAGGATTCGGATGAACTGAAGCTTGTGAACAATGACATAATACCCAAAATTTCTTGTAGCTTATGAGTTGCAAGGAACAGCCAAGACATATACAAAAAAAAGCATCTTTTCTGCATCATTTTATACTCACTCAGGAAAGGGATTCATTATCGGGCAGGTTATGCTTATTTGAGAGGATTTTATCAAATTCAATAAATTTGTTAAATGTATGGCTTCTAGCCAGGCCTAAATTGAGCAGTGTAGTTTAAATAAAAAGACTCATAATTATGTAGTTAGCATATGAACATTTGACTGCAAAAAAAAAAAAAAAGGAAAATAAAAGTTCAGGTACTTGGGAATATTCTGAAGGTTTGCTCTGGAAAAGATTATGATGGCACCAGATGGTCAATCTTTCTCTTTGCTCTATAAAGGTTTCAACTTAGATGATGAGTCTTCCTGGGATTGTCATTGTCAAAGGCAGGAGCCTTCTCACTATAAATAACTATAGCAACTAGTTGCAATTCATACAATTAAAGAAAAAATTATTGCTTATTATGCCCTAGAGATCATTGGTTAGAGAAGTGAGGCCATAAACCTTCTCAAGAACTATACTTGTTGTCACATCCATGAATTTCTAGCTGCTCGTATATGTTTAGGTTGCAGGTCATTGCATTTTCCTTCTGAAGAGCCTTCCTCCTTTAAGTTTACTAGAAAGTACTTCAAAATTACTGCAGTTCTACATGACCATTGAAGCCCACTGACACAAACTCCAACTCAAGCCTATGGTACGTTGACTTTAGAAAAGATCTCCAATCTCCCATATGTCATGTGCTTCTTCTGACCTGGAGATATGAGAGCCAACCAGCTGATTCACACAGCTAGAAGGGTCTTTAGTATTCAGATCTCCTACTAAAATGGAGACTCTCCCAAGTTTCTAACACTCTAATCCATAAAACATAAGTCTCCAACCTTGATTCTTGCTAATAAATTTACGGATTCACTGGAAGATCAAAAGGGCTGATACCCTTCTAAGCAATAATCAGGTTAGTCAAGAAAGAGACCAACTAAATACCCTAACCCATTCTGCTAGTTAAATTACACTTAACCATAAGTGGAATAGATAAACTCTACCTTGTAGATTCTTAAACTAGTTCTATATTTTGGCTGATATCAATATTCAATGTTATAGGTAACATATAACATAATAATTTTGGGTACTTTTCCATTTTTACATGGATCAGGCCCCATATCACCTACTATGGCTATATTGACCTGTAAATAACACTGTGGGACTTATACATTACCATTTTCGGAGATGCTGGGGAGTTTTTGGTTTTCAAATAGAAATTAAGGGCGGACACATGTCAAGGATGCTTCGTTATGGATTCACCTCCAATTGCCAAAATTGCATATAATTATATTTAGAGCTATTGATTCACATGTATCTGGATACACATAATATCATGATTCCATAATATAAATGTTTTAATTCATACTACCTTTTTCCCTTAAACTTTTTCTTCAAAAAGGCAGATGCAACATAGAAAATTTATAATCAATCAAATGATCAATACAGAGAAGACATAACTGATCCCTCTATACCCCTAGGTAAGGAAATCCCCGTAAAGCCCCTCCCGCCCCCAATAGTAAGTAAAAATTAAAACAACCAGTGTTTTCTCCCAATTAGTTATAGATCAGAAAGCTGTGAAAGAAGGGCGTTTAAACTGAAATCCTAAAATTATAAGTCCAAGGCACCTAAAGCAAGTGACAAGATCCTGTGAACCACGATTCAATCAGTTTCAAGTTCCGGAATAGGATTAGTTAGTCTGATCAATGAATGCAACTCCATTACTTTATTCTGCCTATGAATAATGGCTTGATTCCCCTTAGATACTAGAACTGCATCTTTCAATTCCTCTTCTTTTTCTTAGTTGCCATGCAATTGAGCAACCCTGAGGCCAAAATATGGCCAAAAGAGTCATAAAGTACGTGGAATTTTTGGCCAAAACACAGGGCTTACAAAAGATCACCACATTCATAAGCAATCTTGCTCTTATGAAAGCACCTTCTCCACATTGTATGATGTTGATTCAAGTGTCAAAGTGTGACCGTATAAATTTGAACAACTTAGACAATTGGCATTTAGTTTGATATCCAAACTTGACCAAGTTATCTTCAGACAATATGACAGCCATGTAAACTAAAGGCTAAGTGGCATGCAGGTAAATTAGATCTGATGAGTGGCAGTACCCCACTTAATATAAGGTGTTGCACTTTGATGGCCCTCATTTATCATGTGATGGAGTATCGGTCAAACTACAAAGTCCCTTTACTACCACAGATCTATTCCCCTACACTTGGGTCACACTATAACAAAAATAGGCAACAACTTAACAATGAAGAAATTACAGCTTCAACACTCTCAAATCAGACACCAAACAACTTTAGCCCATATAAGAAGATATTGATTCAGAGAAGAAAAACACCAGATAATATTAGGATAACATTAAACCAACAGCAGCCTCCCGACACAAGAAATTCCATCTAGAGTGCTAGTAAATATCTTGTTATGACTTCGTTATATAATCTCATCAGGAAAGTAAAATCAAGAGCAACTTATCAATACAATGCAATCACCAAAAGCTTGGTTCTCCTGTCTCACTTTATATAGCAATTCAAGTGCAATAAAACTTTTGGCTGGATCTTGTTTTCTTTGTAATATAGTAAGACTTGTTTATTTGATATAGCGCTCCCAAAATCAATAGTTTCCAATATATCCTAACTGCTATCTCTCATTCACCACAGCAGCAAAGATTCTAAGTTCCAACTGCCTTGCCACATCTCATTATACTTCTAAAAGTACAAAATCAAGTCAATTATTATCCAGTACTGGGGCCAGCTTTATTCCATGAATACCTGCTTAGAGAATGACATCATAAAACCAAATCTTCTTACTTGGAAACCATTAGTCTAGCTGGCCCATGTTTTTCCACCTTAATAGTGTTGATAACTGTCCTTTTACAACAGGAAACTCCCTAGTAATCTTTGTGATGCTGGACAGAGTGACAGAATCTACTGGACTTAGAAACAGCAGAAATATACTTCAACATGGTCCAACATTTCTGTAATCCATCAATCTCTTTATCTACAAACTTATAAAACCAACATACCAGGTCATAGCAATGTGATTCAGGCAGTAATTTCTGAAAAAATGCCAGGCGCATGATTCATAATAATTTGCTCACTGGAAGGTTAATTCTCAGAATTTAATTTTGACCGCAAATTCATCAGAAAGTTGAGGGGAAGTGACCCGGAGGGAGGGAAAATACCTGCAATTCTTAATTAGAATTTGTTCATGGGATTATTCAAAGCATGAAATTAAGCTTAAAAAGACTAGCTACACTATATCCTTTGTAATTCATTAACATGTATATATGTACATATGTATCCTTTGTAATTCATTAATATATACGTACGTACGTACATTATGTATATACATATACTCATGACATTCATGTATGAACCTACTTTGAGATTATAATAATTGAGGTGGGGAAAGGAATAAAAGCAGTACTTGCACCCTTCAGTAAGCAACAACGGGCAAGATCAGAGTCTGTAGCCAGCCCACCCTAAGCCATCATTTAGACCTTGAGGGGAAAAGAGAACACAACAAAGAAAAAAGAATAGAGTGGCAGCAGAAGGATCTATTCAGATCTCACTCTCAACATTCTTATAGTTTCCCATAATACCTACCTAAAAGTCAATAAAATGGGTCCCATCAATGACATCAAATGTGCATCACAGAGATTTACCTGATTTCCCTAAGTCTCTCTCTTTCTAGTTTATTGACCGGATTAGGGTGGGACAAATATATGTCAGGATGTATAGCAGGCATAATTTCAAACCTGTCTCAAAGCATTTAGCACATAGACCCCCTAATTAGCACCACAACCCATCAGACACTCGATGTATGCTATCATCTATGACGTTTGAAGATCGTTGATCAAATGGACCAAATAGAATGACTCCCACTAATAGTCATCACCAGTCGCCCATCGGACCTCCTGAAATTCGCAGCTAATCAATATCAGTTACCAAAATTGATATATAGGTACATATAAATATAAGTCAACATGTCTCATAATCTCCCACATGGTTTGTTGATTTTCTTCCTAAAACTGTTTTCAAAAAATAACTTTGCTTTTTCTAAAGGCATTAGATCTCTCTATAAGGCCTCGTGTCAAATAAATTCCCTCCGAACCTTTTTTTTTTTACTTTTGACATTAAATTCGTGCGAGACCCTACAAAGTAATTCTTAGATTCAACGAGCAATAGACCAAACAGCAAGTAATGTCCTTTTAATACCATTTTTATGAGCCATCATACGATTACTTTGGTATTTACCAAGCAGATCGTTAGCAAATGCTAATCGAGACAGATATGATCATTGCATAGATAAGCCATCAATTGCAAAGACTTGAAATGCCAAACACCAAAAGTTTAACTTATTGCCTCTACCAATAAATGAATCCATTGGATGCCTATTCTCCTTTCCATATTTTTCAATATACGTGCTTCTTGAAAGAAGACTAGATCATCAAAGCTCTCTATTTCTGAAGCTTCCGATATCCAATGCATTTTAATAATTGCCAAGATTTATCATTTCAAAACCATCAGAAAGCGCACACGTGCACACACATTCATTTATAGAGAGTAAATGATCCAGCTCTGCAGACCTCCCAAACAACTTATGTTTTCTTCACTTGATGTCCTCTTCTAATGGAAGTATATAATTTTCACAAACTAAGGCCAAGAGAAACAAAGTTAAATTAGATGCACAAAGGAAAATCAAAAAAAAAAATTGCTGGCAGAGCACTACCTGACTATGTTGTTGTGCTGCATTTCCTTCAGGAGGGAGATCTCTCTTATGGCTGTGCTGGGAACTCCCTCATCTTCTTGCTCCAGGCGAATCTTTTTCAGAGCTATCATCTCATTGGTCAGACGGTCTCGAGCCTTGTACACCACTCCGTAGGTCCCTTCCCCAATCTTCTCCACCTTCTCGTACTGCGACCAAAATCCTCACATTATCACTCAAAACATCACATTCTACTACCAGAAGAAGGGAAAGCACATTACTTCTAACCTGGTCCATTAGATCCCAACCAAACTCTACTGGGGCACGAACACAAGAAATCCAAAACCTAGCATTCCATAAAGGAGAATAAACGAAGAATGTGAGTTGAGAGCAAACTCAACCAGGCAAGAAACAAATCTAGACCGCGCATGCCGCATTCATCAAAAACCATATCGATCAAGATCATAGAAATCGATGGCATTTAACCAGAAACCAATTCCGATCGGCGAAGACAAAGCATTCGGAACAAAGCCCTAATGTCCGATCAAATCTATCAACAAACATGTAATCCAGCGGATCACTTTCCATAAGCATTCGTATAGAAGGGGAAAATCAGAAACAACAAAAAAGGAACAAGATCGGAAAAGAGGTGTAGAAAGCTAAGTACCGAGCTACGACGGAGGATCGGATCCCCGAGACAGCGGAGGAGCTGCCGGAATCGAACGGAGTCGGGCGTCGAAACCGAGGAGACGAGGGTTATTCTACTTTGTGGGCTTCGAAAGAAAAGAGAGTATGGGGAATGGGAAGAGAGCACGCGCGAGAGAGACACGGAGCTGCCCGAATGCCTCTCCGCCCCTCTCCCTCCCTGTCTCTCTACCCTTTTTCTTCTCCTATGCTGCGTAGCGCCGTCGCAGTCAAATATACTCTCTGTTTCTTTCTCCCTCTAATTGAAGAGGACTCCTCATTAGGCCCTGATACGTGCCGGGAGCCAGCCAGGAACGTGGGGGCGGTCTTCGCATTTGATACACGAAACTAATCAGAGATGCACGAGTTGCAAAGAACACGTGGGCCCTGTTGTCATTTTGCCGCCGAACAGAGCATATAATATATAATATAGGTTCCTGAGAGTAATCAGTAATCGGATTCCCGTATGGTACGCATCCATCCATCGCCTTCTCCTGACGGTGGCAAACAGCAACGGTGCATCGTAAAATCTTACCATAGATAATGGGTGGCTTTAACTACAGAAAAAAACTAAATTTTGTTGTAGATTATGGCATGAGATCGGCAAGAACCAGCACTCAGATGGCAATATGAGGCATCCTTCCAAATAGGTCGACGGTGAATCTTTCGAGCAAGAGAAGGATTTGTCTTCCTTCACACCAATCCACCCTTCATGCAAATCCATCGTTGGATCATCCATCGATCGCTTTAAGATTTGTGCAGATAGATGAACGATAGAGTTCTGAACAACAAAAGGCATACCGCTGCAACCTGGCACGGCAGGTTTGGTGCGAATCAAGGATATAAGTGCCGTTAAACCAACAAGAATATGCCAACTCGGTGTCGCTTATGCAAGATAGCCGTTTCCCCTCGGAAATAGAAGGAAATGCTATAAAAATTTTGATATAGGGCATGCTAGATGGACCGTTTGTATTAAATTATCTATTCTTTTAAAAGAAATAATAATATTATAGCCATTACAACAGTTTTAGCACATCCCTACATAATAAATGGGCGCTGCCATGTATGCTCCAGCGCATAAATGGGATCAACACCAAAAGGTGCCCATACAAGATGGATGGATGAATTAAAAGAGGCTCTAACACCTAATTTTACATGCACGGGTTCATGAAAAACAAGATCCAAGCATGTGATAGGGTACGCGCTGAGATACAAGCAGCATCATCCAGTATAAGTATATAATAATGGATAAAAAGACAATAGCCATCATAACATGTCACTTAGTGCTAAAATAATCATTTACAATGAAAGGAGGACCCCTACTTTAATTCATACATTTTGTATAATAAAATACTAATTTTCTTTTAAAGTTTAATCTTATCAATTTTTCCTCCAAAAATACCTGTATTGTCCACAAAATAATATTTATCCAATAAAAATTAAATAAAAATATAACATCATTATTTTTTGTTGATATTTTTATTATTTTAGGAATAATTATTTCAATGTAAATAATTTTGAAGATTTTTCTTGAGACAAATAACAATCTCTTACAATGTTCGATCACATTTTTCGGTAAGGATCTGTTATGATATCATAATGCCTTTACTTAAACTACTGGTCCCACGAAGTTCAACCATCACATCCGCCATACTCCGTGTGACAATACAGTAAATGATGTAACCATCATGCTTATGGTACGGTTAGTGCAACCAACCTGAACCACGTACGTACGCGTGACTTTTCGCGATGCTTTAACGAAACACTTGCGTTCTCGTGAGTCGTGACCGTTGCGATACGAAGAGAACGGTTCATGGTGCTCGGCAATTCCATGCTTTGGGGTACGTATCCATGGTCTCGGTTACTTACTCTTTTCACGATGGATTGATTACATGGATGCTGGCGGCTGCGGGGTCCAGCAGCGAAAGCCATTCGGTCGGCCGTGGTACGGTTGGCTGCCCTTTGCCGTGGACTGACGAGGGATCGCATTTGGTATACCATAACATTTTTCTTTAAACTATATGCAGCAGTTTAACTTTAATATTTCCAATTTCCAAAATAACCTGATCAAATTAATACATTAAGAAGTTAAAAAAAAATATATATAATAATTTTAATAAATACTTTAAAGGTGAAAAAATCATCATACTATAGAAGGAGAGATTTTAATGTTGTTGAAGTGTGCGCATAGCAGCAAAGGCTCTCAAATCAACAAGTATAAAAAAAAATCATTTTAACAAGAATAAAAAGAAATACAGGACCTTCTAAAAAAGATATTTTAGAAAGAAAAAAAAACAATACTCATGTGCACCTGCACAATCGCCATAATCATTGTTATTTATCTAAAAATAGTGTTTCAGATAGCACAATCACTATTCAAAAAATATTTAGTATAAAATTTAAATTTAAAAACTATGATTTTATTTAAACAATGGTATAAGAGGAAATAAGAACCATTATTTATGTTATAGCATATTGTCATAGCGATAAGTAATGTACTATAACAAATATTATTTTTTCACCCATTATTATGGATGCATAAGGCAACAGGGGCTGGCTGAAATTGTTATAACGGTCATTATAATAGTTATTACACCGTTATTTAAAACCTTGCCTCACATTGTTGCTGGCGAAATGTCTAAAAGTTGATTGGCCTAACTCAAGCCTAATTTTCTAGGATAGACTTTGGATTTTATATCATCATCATAACCAATTATGCATCAATATAACCCCTGATTAGTAATAACAGTTTGTATAAATGCAACAATATTTATCTTTTAGGAAGTTCTTTGCTAGAAATAATAGTTTTCAATGTTAAACGAAAGCATAATAATTTCAAACCATGGCTTTAAGACATTTACAACCACACCCAAGAAAAATATAAAATGATATGCAGCACTTGTGAGGAGCTTAGAGAGCTTAAAACATCCGATGATTATCCAAATATAGGTGACCGTAAGAGGAGTTTCACCATACCAAACAAGCCCTCAATGATAGCAAGCAAGCATAAAGAAGGATTGCTTGATCAAACCCCTTGCTCTGATCCCAGCAGAAGTGAACTCCAATTCATTCAAACACTTATCAATGCTCAGCAATAAACAACTTTTGAGTTGGTCGTAATATGCAGATATTCCTCGGTGTCCTCCAAAATTAACACTAGCACTACTTATCAAATGTTGGAGCATGATGCAAATTAGATTAAGATTCTCCATATTATTCAAATTTCTTTTTGTTGCCTAAAGAACAAATAGATTCCACAACAAACCATCATAAAGCCACATCACAAAAGTTTCCATGTTCCGAATAGTAGATGAATTTTCAGTTAATAATTTTAGGAATGGAGGGGCCTCCCTATGAATAAGCATATATTCCTATGAGCATTTTTTTTTAACTATTCGACATTAAGAAGTCTGATGAAGTGACAAGTGTGGATTTCTACAAGCCCGAGTAATCCGAAAATGTACATTGCGAACCCCATGATTCATATGTGGATAGCAAGTGTACAAAGAGGAAGAATATTTAAATATGATAGTGAGTAATTAGAACTTCTCAAAGAATGAATCAACCATGACCAAGCTTGCATGGAGAAGTTCCTAAGTTTTATACTAGATAGACTAGTCAGGAACTATAACTTGATCCATTCGAGGAGGAAAAAGTAATTTTCTTAACTTGTTTAACTCAAATCTCTAAAAAGAATGTATTTAGAAAAATAGAAAAATTAGTAAAAGTAAAGTCTAGGCCTATCTTTTCATTAATAAATAATAAAATTGAGTTACAAAAAGTTTATTTTTATATCATTGATGCTCACGCTTACACAATTTGGATTGGATTTCTCTTAAATTATAAGAAGACATAAGTTTTCCAAAATAAACATTGCCATTAAAAATAATTATGAAAAAGTAAAATCATAGGTAGATCTTAATATTTATATTTATTTTATTTTTAATCATTTTGCGTAATTCTTTCTAGATTAGGAGATATTCTCAATCAAAGTCGTTTCTAAAACATTCATTGGCTACAACTTTTTTTATTCTTAACTATAACTGTAACCACTATAGAGGAAGCGAATTTTCCTTTGAGAAGGAAGCAGGCATGCGATTGACCTAGCTGTCGGTCAACACAGATATCACCTAATATTATGGTTTAGTAACCCACTCTTCAAAAGTAATGAATGAGACAAACATACATTTTAGAGCACACTAAATTTATTTAACGGTTACGAAAAAGAAACTTGCATTACCTTTCAAATGACATTAATTGCTCTGAAGAGAAAAATAAACTTTTTAAATGACATTTTAGAACATAATGCTCTGCCTTCAACAACGGACATGCAATGAATATTGTTGCGGGGGAGGAGCCTTGAATTTAATCCAACATCGGCTAGTAGCGGAAATGTTCTGTGCTTTAAATGGGGGTGAAAATCCTTTCTTGAGGACCCTTTTGTGGAACAAAATCGTGAGGGCACCAGTCTCCCCCCATCTGCGCTGGACGCACGGGCCGGAAGCACCCAAAGTGGACAATACCTCGGGAGGAACGCAGACCTCTTTCTCTGCTAGCTTAATGTGGGCTATGCTGTTGCGCGAGGCTCCAGCCAAAGCGTCTGTCCCCGCAACAAATGGCGCGCCAGGTAGGGACGCCTCCTCCCACCGTTGACTACCCCTCAGGTTGCCTGGGGGGCTGTCGCGGATAAAATCCGACATAGGACCTTCCCGCTGGGGGCTATGTTGTGGGAGGAGAGGGCCTTGAATTTAGTCCCACATCGGCTAGTAGCGGAAATATTCTGTGCCTTAAATGGGGGGTAAAAATCCTTTCCTCTTGAGGGCCCTTTTGTGGGATAAAATCGTAAGAGTACCAGTCTTCCCTCATCTGCGCTGGACACACGGGTCGGAGCGCCCAAAGCAGATAATACCTCGAGAGGAACGTAGACCTCTTTCTCTGCTAGCTTAATGTGGACTATGCTGTTAAGCGAGGCTCCAGCCAAAGCGTCCGTCCCCGCAACAGATGGCGCGCCAGGTAGGGGCGCCTCCTCCCACCATTGACTACCCCTCAGTTTGCCTGGGGGGCTGTCGCGGATAAAATCCGACACAGGACCTTCCCGCTGGGGGGCTATGTTGCGGGGGAAGGGGAGGAGGCTTTGAATTTAGTCCCACATCGGCTAGTAGCAGAAATGTTCTGTGCCTTAAATGGGGAGTGTAAATCTTTTCCTCTTGAGGGCCATTTTGTGGGACGAAACCATGAGGGCACCAGTCTCCCCCCGTCTGCGCTGGACGCACGGGCCGGAGCGCCCAAAGCGGACAATACCTCGGGAGGAACGCAGACCTCTTTCTCTGCTAGCTTAATATAGGCTATGCTGTTGCGCGAAACTCCGACCAAAGCGTCCATCCCCGCAACAAATATCTTATAGATAAAATGGATAAAAGGAATGGTTGCTGCAAACATAGTGCATTTACATGGCAGACAAATAAATACTAAGCTATCTAAAATGTGAATCCATACAAAGAATCTTTATCGACACAACAATATGCTTTCGCATGTAGGCAATTTTTTTTTTTGTACAAGGCTGAAAGCTTCAACGATAGCCTTTTACCTCAGATTCATTACCTTTGCTGTTATGCGCTATACTGCACAAACAGAGAGAGACATACAGAAGCGCGCACACACATGGGGGAAGAGAGAGGGAGAGAAACGCACACACGCAGATAGAGAGATAGAGAGAGAGAGATATGTTGCCATTCCACTTATTTTTTGGTTGAACTAATGTAATGTAAACAATTGTTTGCCAGCTCTGTTTATGATAAACCAATATTTACTCTGGGGAGAAGTACTAGTACACTACAATCTTTGGACCAAAATACATTGGTGACAGTCTGAACTGGTCACAGACCTAACTTATGTGATTCTTAATAACTTCTTGACAATCATCATAAAACAATTGTTCCAATCAATCTGTTGATAACCAGAACAAAATTATTTGGACACATCTATAACAACCCAACTTAGCCAACATAAGACTGTAAAAGCAATCAGACTCGGTGCTGATAAAACATCATATACAAAATATGCGATATGTGATTTAGATTTCATCACACGCCATCATTGCCAGTTGATTAAACACAAAAAAAAAGCAGTATACTCCTTCTCATAAATGCACGGATGAAGGTGAAAGAACAAAGTTGAAAGGAATGTAAATAAAGTGCTGTATCACCTATTAAAGCCTATGAACCAACTCATTACATCAAAATTTTGATGTTTTATTCAAAATTTTAAAGAATCATACTGTTTACTGAACCATGATGATACGTGTTCATTAAGCTTTGTAAAATCGAGTTTCTATTTTCAGGAGACATGCATTTACTATCACGAACAAACAATATGTATAGAGATTAAAGGTTGCAGTTGGAGGATATCAAGTATAGATGGGATATAGAGTTGGTCTCCAAAAGGTACTAAAAAGATTCAGGCTTATATCTAGATTGATAAATAAAATAAGATTTTTTGCAGATTGACTTAGCAGCAAGATCGACCAAGATACTCCATAAACTCACTTTTATATGGGCAATAGAAATATGGGCTGGAGTGCTTACTCTTTGTGTATTAAATTATAGTTTTTGGAAGGAACTTGGTTAGTCGGGCTGAAAGTTGCTATTCAATAGCTTCTTTACTATGGAAGAAAAAGGGTTGGCTATGGATGCCATGATTACCCTTTGCTGGTGGGTGCTGTATCGCTATCTAAAATGCATGATTGGTTTATAAATGGAATATATATACAAAAAATATTACCCGACCCTATGGGAGAAGCATGGGAAGGGTCAGAATCAAAATACTACTAGTTGAATGAAATGAAAGATGTTTGCGGCCTTGCGACAGAATACAAGCATTGGATGTTTTATTTCTATTAGAAAAAAATACAGCATGCAGGCTGACAAGTGAGAATTTAAAAAAGCCATTAATGCTCCGAGTTTGCATTTGTTTTATCAGCTTCTCTATCTTACCTAAATATCAAGGTTGAACTTGATTGAATGAGCTCTTTATTGCAATATGAATATCCTTAAGTATTCCCCTCCTTTCAAAGATCCCCAGGCCGATCTGATGTACCATCAATTGCTAAGTTCGAGATAGTGACCATGTAACCCCGAAAATGGAGCTTTGTTTATTAGTTACTACTTCTAAGTGGGCAACATCCCAGTAACGAAAGTCCTTGAAGATTCAAGGCAGTAGAACCCGCCACTACTACTCTATCCTTTCCAGTTCGAACTAATGACATGCCTGTGCTTTAGTCTGGCCAGTATCTTTGTTAGAAAAGATACTAAAAGTGGGCCATTACAATTGTACATGGCAATTGCCATTTCTTCCACTACTGTTATTCTAGGTAATACTCCCACATCTTCTCCATGTTCTAGATAGTGTAGCTGCCTGCTAGCCACTTCCCTAAGTGTCTTGTCCTACGTTGATAGTTTCCACCATCTCAGTCTGCACTCTGATGATCTCCTTGGGTATCAGCATCCTAATACAAGGTCTATGTATTGGTGCTCGCCAACACCCTTGGTACTCCAGTTTGTCCTTTGGTTCTCAGTCTGCACCTTGAAACTCTGCTTTGTACTTTGATACTTGGCAGCACCTTGGAACACACTCCAATCTATATCTTGTTATTCGTTCTGCACCATAGGCTCTCGGTCTAAGACTTGGCACCTAATCTGTATCTTAATCCTCAGTTTAAAGGCTTTATAGATCCTTTTATCCCACACAAGATGTCCTTTCTAAATATCCACAAGTGACCATCAATCAGTTTATGGATCACGGTTATCAATCTAGATGTGGTGTAAACGCCCATGTAAACAAAGCTTTTCCCTATAGTGTGAATCTGATGGGCTCATAATTAAACATCTCATTTGTGCATCCCTTATCTCCCCAAAAGAGCATAATTATGATCCCACACTAGCGAACTATACTGCTAATCTAGAAATTTCTCTCTCACAACCTACTTTTTGGACCTATGCTTTTCCTCCTAATTTACTTAGTTTATGTTGATGCTTCGAATTGTAATTTGCTTCATCTATAAGTGGTTTTCCCCTCTCTTCTTCCAAAAAAAGAACTAGATCATAATGAAGTGGGTAAAACTAAAAATGAAGCACAAGAATGGTGCATAAATCTAACAAATTAGAATGCAAAAAAAAAACTTATTTATTTCAAGAGGGGAGTGCTGGACCTTGCATGTGTAGGTAGGCAAGAATGAGGCACTGAGACAGCTTTCAAGGATCAATCTCAATGACATGTTTTAAAAATACTAATATTAAAAGTGGAAAGATCATCACATGTGCAATATGTTAATGACAAAATTGGCTCCAACATACACACGAGGAAATGTAGGAAGTTTTTATGAGCCTAATGAAGTAAGAAACTAAATAAAGTATTAGTTTTCTGCAAATGGAAACAAATCCAAACAAACCAACTAAAAGCATCAATCAGCATTGAAGTATAATTACAAACTTCAAAAGCGGTTAAAAAAAAGGAGAAACAACAAGAACATGCTAGATATGATGATAAATGAAAAGACAATGAAAACAATTCTGACCTAATTTAAAGAGGCAAAATTCAACATGGAAGATTTTCTTCGATTAAGTTCATTGAGTAGTATGGAGAAAACAAGGCAAGAAAGGCAAATTCATGAGAAGAATTTTCAAATGGTGCATAATTTATGTGAAGTCTAAGGCAATGGAAGTGCATGAGTTCATGTCTCCCAAATGGTGAAATTAGGATAGGATAAGTTAATGGATGGAAATGTTAAAAAATGTCAAAGCATTTGATGGGGGGGGGGGGGGGGGG
>JAOXJJ010000481.1:12141947-12154429 GCA_025769935.1 Phoenix roebelenii
ATGATGTTGGGACAAGATTTTTGTAATGTTTTCTAAATTTACCTTCTTTTTTTTCTTGTGCTGCTTAATGTATAAAATAGGTTGGGTCGGATTGGGTTGGGCTAAGGTCTAAGGCTAAGAGCCTAAGTGGTTAGTAGTTACCTACTTATTAAACAGGCTTGGTTGGATAGGTTAAATAAGTCCAAACAGGTTAAATGGGTCGGGTTGGGCGGGTTTAACAGGTTAAACGGGTCGTGTTGGGCTAACAGGTTAAACAGGTCGGGTCGGATTGGGCAAACAGGTTACCTATTTATTAAACAGGTTAAACGGATCGGATCGGGTTACCTGATTAATAAACAGGTCGGGTGCGGGTTGTAATTTCTGACCTGTTTAATAAACAGGTCAGGTTCAGGTTTATAATTTTCTGATCCGATTTGTATCTGACCCGACCTGTTTATGTTTGACCCGACCCAATTGCCACCCCTAATAGTACGTCGGCAGGTTGTGTCCTCTAGAGGACCTGCAAAAAGAAGCCGGTGCCCGGGGTTTCCAGTGCCGGCCCTCCGATGCTTAAGTCAAAGGGGGCTCTCTTTGGAGAAGGAGATAGACTGTGTATAAGAGCTTAAGAGTCAGGATTAGAATCCCCCTCCGGAGGGAGAGGTTTCTCTTTTATAAGAGGGGTACAGGGTTACCTGTGATGTAACTCGGCGAATTAGGTGAGTTACCGTCATGATTGGGCATGACCGTCTAAATTAATGAAGTGTCGTGGGTGACTGGACGAAGTTGAGTAAGTCAACTGGTTGCCGTAGATGGCCTGAGATTTTGAGTGAGCCGGAGATCCGTGGAGAGCATGCGCATTTATTGTTGAGTAAGCCGAAGATCCATGGAGAGCATGCACATTTATTGTTGAGTAAGCCGAAGATCCGTGAAGAGCATGCACATTTATTGTTGACAGTCGTTTAGGCGGAGATCGCCGGACGGAGCCCTGGAAGGCTTGGTTCCCGGCGGAGTGGAGGAGTTTGCCTCGTTCTCTGACATGGTCGGGCGTCTTGAGGTCGGGCGTCTTGAAGTCGGGCGCCTGGAGGTCGGGCGTCTGATCGGACGTCTTGAGGTCGGGCGCGTCGTGAGTTCGGGCGCCTTGAGGTCGGGCGCCTTGTGTCACGTGTCGGCGGTGTGCTCATGTGCTTCGGGGCAATCTATTTTTCCCGCAACAAATACCATGAGAGAGTTTAATTGATTTGGAACCTTAGTTTTAAATGTGTATGTTGAGTGCCAGAAGAAAGGAAAAGAAATTTATAAATATCTAAAACAAGATAGTGGAATTTAAAAGAAAAATGCTATAAGGGAGGAAAACTAAAATTTAAGGACCGAATTGAACAAAATATGGAACTATATGGTGAATTGTTTTAAAGAGTAATCAAAGATGCCTTAGAATGGATAAAAATATATACAAAAAAAAACTTGGTGGTGGAATAATGAGGTGTAGAAGATAATTTAAAGAAAATATATTTGATCTTAATAATAATAAAAATAAAATATGTAGTATATGAAAATTTATCTGATAGGATGAGTATAAATAATGATTTATATGATAGATTTTTTTAAAAAGAAGATGAGCATAAGATTTACAAAATAGGTGTAGCTAAAGAAAGGAAAATTAAAGACATCGATCAAGTTAGATGTATTAAAAATAAGGATAACAAGAAGTTGCTGAAGAACAAGAAAATTAGAGAATTATAAAGGTAATATTTTGAATAATTTTTAAAAGAGGATTCTATTAAAGAAATATGTATTGGAAAAAATACATTTAGAGAGAAATCGAGAAAATATTCATAAAAGTCGTTAAAGTGAAGTTGAGATAGTTTTGAATCCCACACCAGATAACGAATCACGTTAGACTCCAAATTTCATGCTTGGAGTACAATCAGAAGCTTTTTATTTCGGTTGCCCACCTCAAACCAAATTTGATGGCAAAATATTTCCAGTACAAATCTCACAGCCCGCACTCCATCTTGTACATGGCCTTAGGCCTCTTATGCAGCTCATTCTCAGATCGTTCAGTCCTACTCCTATAGTAGTCGAAACTCAAACACATCTGAAACAAAGATGAACTGGTCATTTGTTCCAATGTAATACAAGCCATGTATGCCGGGGGTTTTATTTGGGATTGATGGCAATCGCCATGTTTCCTTTTCATGTGAGTAAAATTGTGCGAGGCGATCAGATTTTCAGAATTCAGTACCTGCGACATCTTCATCTCATGGAGATCAGGGATAGTAGAACCATTTGAAGATAATTTTACTACAGAACTCGCCATTCAAAATTTGATGGTCTTATCATAAAAAAAAAAAATGGTGGATGTTACTCCTACTACTGTAAATCCCACAACATATACATACGCTTCCACATTTCTAAATTAATTTAATTAACGAAGATCGTTAATTATAATACCAAGATACTTAATCGAGCACCAGCTCCCCTACCAACGACCCGAATATCACATCCACCAAATCCACGGCCAACTCCTCCTCTTCCTCGTGGAAGCATCTCCACCGTCCGTTCAGCTCCATCTCCTTAATCTCCGCCCCTCCATCGATCCACTCCCTTGCGGCCTTCAATATCTCCTCCGGCTCGAGTGCACCTGATGTTATTCTCACGTGCGTCCTGAATCGCGATGGACGGTCGTGATCGATACTATCGGAGGAGGACAGCCGTTCGATGAAGAAGTCCACCAGAAGCTTCTCGATGAGTGGTCCCACCCGAGCTCTAGCTTGGAGGTCCCAGAGTAGGTCCCATGCCCTCATCTCCACGGTGTCTATGTGACCGTCTTCTCCTTCGTCCGATGCCACGTGGTCGCTGGATTCCAGCTGGTCCTCAAAGGACGACAAACGATCTTCGAGGTCCATTGGTTCCAGCTCAGCAAGGCCCTCGAACCGTCGGATCTTCTGCAGCAGATGCAGCTTTGTTCCTGGACCAGATCGGAGAGATATTATTTTAGTATAATTACTTCCGACGCCCATTAAAGGTTAAACAAAAGCAAGGGAGGGCTTTTTACCCAGCACAAGGCTACAGATACGGTCTGTTTTTATCGGACGTCCTGACTTGAAGAGGAACAACGCGTGAAGCAAAGGTCTGATATTATTAATTTTTTTTATTTACTGAATGAAGACATAGGTTTCATTAGAATGTTGAATAGAAGAGGCCCAACTGTTAAATTAATGACTATTTGTGCCTCGATAGTCGATGTCGATGAATAGAAGCCAAGGTTTTTGATTTCTTTTTTCTTTGTTCATTTATCAAGTGTTCTACAGGTGGCTAGTGTCTTCTGTGGTTATTTCGTCTTCTTCAATGGTATGGCCGGAGACAATGGGGAGAAGATTGCAGAGATCACTTACTCTCGATATTGGCGAGGCTTTGCTGGAAGGAAGGAGAGGGGGAGGGCTCCTCTTCTTCCTCCTCATATGGAAAGTCCATCACAGACACCGGGCTTAGTTGCTCCTTCTCCTCAGACTGGCATCCTGGGCACTCCATCCTTTCGCTCTGTCCAAAAAATTAATTTGTTAACCACTGAAATTAAAGTTTCAACTTTCAAAATGTTTTGGAAATTCCAGAAAAGAATTAACTTTATTTTCTCCTATATATTTGTTTCTCAATCATTTCAAGCTTGCTGGACCATTATGCCCCTACATTCAAGATGGTGCACTGTTGTTGCTGATGAATGTATGTACGCTACAAGTTGATGCACATAAATATTTTTATACAAAATAACGCAAAAGTTCACTTGAGTTTTAATTTGATTTTCTAGAAATACAAAAGCGTTAGCGTGCTATTGTGCACCAGAATACTAGCTCTATTTCACGTCAAACAATACGGACAAAACCAAACGTAGCACGTGTGGCGGAAGCTTCCGGTTTTACGGGATTGAGATCTAACTTTGGACAACGAATCCACGTAGAAGTCCAAGAAAAGATTAGGCTACCAGCTAATTAAGCCCTTAGCGGTTACAGGCGCATCATTGGGGAAGATCTACAGCTTAAACTAATCCCTCGTGACCCGTACCCTGTCTCACCCACCGACCGGCTCGGTGGAGCGCAAAATAATTATAGCTTTTGCACTGCCCGACAAAATATACTAGCACCAAGAGACTGCGAATTTGCATCTCCCACTTTCACTTTTATATGCCATACACGTACGCCCACCGCCTGTATGTCTCTCACTTCACCATCTTGTGGGCTTGCGCCTAGCTCTCCTCAAGGCAATTAACAATAATTGGCATGTACTGCTACTATAGTCCTACTAATCTAGTACTCTAGTACATTTTTAGTAGTCTTGATCATTGAACAATCAATTAATTATGTAAAGCGGATTCATACTGAAATTCCCTTCATAAATGGCTTAAGATTTATTCTTTTTTGGTACTTGCATTTGCTCTTTATTGAAGTTATTGGACGGCAGAGAAGGATGGAGGACCAGGAGAGCACGGCATCGGTTAGTTCAGCAGTCTCATTTCAAAACAGCACCAAACTCGAGAAATTTTCATGTGGATCAAATCCAGTGGTTCAGTTCAAATCCTGAGCCATATGTAAGGTAGAGGACAGGCACTTTTTATTTGGCCTTGAATTGTTTAAATATAAAGGGTAATATGGCGAGGGACTATTGGGCTGATCCGCTGCATGTGGTCCACCGAATATCTAGACGTCTAACTCTCCTTAACGCCGTTTCCCTGCAGCTGGCACTCCCCTATTTGTCCACAATTAATGGCCCCATCTCACCAAATTTGAGCCGGAAACGCCACGGAGCAGAAAGGAACGCCGTTCGAGGCGGAAAAGCTGAGCCTGCGCCACGCCCGATGAACACCGTACTGACGGCGTGGAGGAGCCCAGACGGGTTATCATGAAAAGAGAACGGAACGAAACAGAAATGACGCAGCGAACAGGCGTGGCCCTGACGCCCTGACGCTTCAGAATACGGACCCCCCGCCCCCGGTGGTCCGAAATCCAAATAGTATTAGGCTTGAATTAAAAATTCAGAAAAAAAATGCACCTAAGCGTAGAGCCAAAAATTATTGAAGCATTAATTTGAGCTCACCTTGGGCCCTCGGTGGCCGGTGGCTGTCTCGACGGAAACGGAATCCCCACCGACAGCCATTCTCCCCGTCGGGCTATGCGGCGGCGGAGAGCCGTTTTTGTCGTTGCCGGTAACGTCGCCGGCAGCGTCGATCTCGCCGAGGCACTCGGAGCTACCGATAGACGACCGCAGGAAGTCCGATCCGAAGGAGTTTGTCTCGGTCTCCCACCAACTGCTACGGCTACTGACAAGGGGGGAGGCCAACTCGAACGACTTCCTCTCCTCTCCTTCCTCCTCGAACGAACTTAGCCGTACAATGTCTTTGACCCTCACTCTAGTCTCGTTTTCTTCCTCCTTCCCTCTCTTCTTCCAGAAGCTTCCTCTAAGCCGCTTCGATAGACTTCTGGTGAGGAATCGGTCGTGGCAGGACCGACACCTGGAGGAGGAGGCGCCGAAGGGGAGGAGCCTGAGGGCGTGGATGACGGCGGAGAGCCTCGTGAGGGTACCCTTGGAGCGGGCACGCACCAACCTTCCCTCGCTACGGCGGAGCTCCGCCTCGAGGAGGAACCGCATAGTGGTCGAGTCGCCCCGCCGCAGCGTGCACCCTGACCCAGAGCAGGACTCCAAATCCGAGTCCAGCTCAAGGAACTCCTTGAGCATTAATGGCTTCCGTCCCGTCATCACCTTTAGTAACTAAAGAAATATCTAACCAGAGACTAAGAGAAGGGATCTAAAAGTTCTGGACAGGGGGAAGGGTCGAGCCGGAAGTGGGTAGATGGGGCAGCGGCAACGGTATTTAAGGGGGGAGAAGGGATGAGGACGATCGAAGTGGAGAGGTAGCTTCGGAGGCGGATATATCTATCCAGACAAAGAACCTGCGAGGCAGGGGCAGTAAAATAGTCGGGAGCAATCCATGCTAACAGGGAGGCTCAGAGAGAAGAGGAGGAAGAGAAGAGAGGGAGCGGGGAGGGGGGGGATGAGAGAAGTGCGCAAGCGCGTGATGGATGGTTCTCTCTTAAACCCAGGGTGGCCGTTTTTAATACCGACGAGGTAGGAGCTGTTTGTAAATTTGTTTTCTTTATTTGTTAGGTGGGAAATATTTGGGGCAGCCACGTCGGATATATGGTGATTTGTAGTTTTGGACTGAATGGAGCCGGGCAGGGAGACGTCTTGCGAGCGCTTGACCCTCCCCACGCGAGCAGTTATTTTCGGAAATTTGTATTTTTCGAATGGAGCAAAGAGAAAAGCGGTAAAAAACAAGAAAACGTGGGAGAGGGGGTGAACGGGTGAAATTGTTTGGAGGATTCGAAAATCCGAACCCTGAAGTTGACATGTAGGGGGACGCGTGGAGGGTGGTGGTAGGGGAAGGGCACGTGCGGATTGGGCGAAGCAAGCGGAAGTGGAGTCCGTGATCAGGATCCGATGTTCGAGCATTGTGAGAAGCAGAGGAACGTGGTGTCCGTGCGCGCGTGTCGGCTTCCGTCTTCCGCTTCCGGACGAAACGGGTTCGGGCCAGTGTTGCTTGCTTCGATGGACGATCCGCTGGTCCACTTGATCTAGGTATTAGTGAGTCCAAACAAACCAGATTTACAGGCCGTGATTATTTCTTTTTTAATTTTATTTGAAATGCATCCATATGGGAATGGGTGTTTTGTTTCGGCAAAAGCTCTAGAATTAATCTCAATGAGGTTGAGTGAGGGAGGTTGGGGACCAACACCATCGCTCAAGGCTGCTTGCTGAAATGGCTAGTCCCAAAGAGTGATATAACAGTACGATTATGGTGCTTTTTGGTGCTCAAAATAAGATCACTATCTTGATCTTAGATCAACGATAATTTTTATTTCAAAATAATTTGATCCCTAATGATGTAAAATTACCGTATTTAATGGTCATTAGATATCCAAAGGCAACCTGTTTAGTATGCCATGGAAACTCAAAATCAATAAGTATATAATATCAAAACTATTCCTGATATATTCCATAAAATACATTTATTAATCATATAAAATAATTTTGTAATATAAATATAAAGTGCAATAATATGTTTCTATTGTAATTTTAAAATTTAATCGAATAATAAGATAATAATATATTATCATATAATATATCATAAATATAATATATGTAATATCAATATAATATATGTTATTTATATAGTATATATATTAGGTATATTGATATGCTAATTTTTTATAATGGCGTGAGGGGCATTTTTGTTCCTAAATTTTACCATAAGATCATTGTCCTATAATTAATGATCTTGGATATCCAACCTTAAGAACAGATTTTCTATCACCGAGCTGGATGGTGATTTGAGAAGTTGGGGTGATTTTGGATCACTTCCATATAGAATCATCACACTGCAACCAAATGTGGTGATCTGGTCATCTCCATTCACATTACTCCTGATTTTGGGATGATTACTCTATACCAAACACCCCTTATGGGTGCAGATTAGACTGTGAGACAACATAATCGTGAAGTTTAAGAAACAAATATTGTATCCAAAGCATCTTGTACTTCTTTTGATGAATTCATGTAATCTCTCCAAGTGCTAGAGGGTTTTGATGAAACGTTTGGTTGGTAAATTAGTATGATATGATGGAACAAGAGAGTTTTGCATCCATGTTTGGTGAGGTTAATTGGTGCAATCCCAAAAATGTGCATATAATGGCCTAGGTGCTCCAATCAAAATCTTCTTCTTTTGTGTTCCAAGTTGAAATTGAGTGCAAAATTAATATTTTGGTTTCGGCAGCTCACCCGTCCATGCACCCAAAATCTACTTCTCCACTTTCTAGTTTCTACCATAACTTGATTTGCATATCAACTCCCGCTGTCGCTTTGCGAAGACTCGTAAGCAATCATTGGACTCTCCCCCTCCAGTAACTTTCATAACATAAAAAGGACTTTGATTACTATATATTTGCAGTTGTGTGGATCAAACTATTATTCATACATTACATACAAGATACATGCTTCCCGTCCGGCCTCCGAATATAATGTTGGTGTCAAAGAAGAAACTGCCAGAATAGTGACCCTCCAAATGGCCAATAGAGAACAAAGATACGACGAAGAAAATAATGGACGCCCTGATGAAAGATATATGCTTAACTGGCTAAATGGTAAAAGTTTTTGCTGCATATAAATGCTGCACGAGTGCATCAAGACATACGTGCAAGCGTTTTTTATGAGCAACAAGGCATCCATGGCCTACAGAAACACATCATAGAATACCACGCAAAGATGTTATTGCTAGCTGGGTGGCAGTCTATATATGTAGCCCTCTCACGGGCCCATAGCCCTGTTGGGCGCAACGTCGGCACGGAAGATTGGAAGGCATAATAATTCGCATGGTTGAGAGAAAAAAATTAAGAATTTTTTTGTATGAATACCCTTCTAAATATCGAATTTTACATGAATATCCTTCCAAAATAGATATTTGGATGTATACCTTTGAAAAACTTTGTTATTGTTCAAATGCCCGTAATATAATTGTTGTTCTAATGGTGTTAAGAAAAATTAATTTTATATTAATTAAATTTAAAATAAAATTTTAAAATTATACTATTGTTCCTGTTCTCTTTCTTGCTATCGGATCGTGATCTATTTGCATGTCTACCCACTAAAAATATTTTAGTCATTTTAGTTTGAAACCGTTAATTTTTTAACGTCGTTAGATAGCATGGGTACATATGTAAAAACAAAAATTAAAAAAAAATAGAATAGCAAAACAAGTGTTTTACGAAGATATATGTGCAAATATTAATTTTGAAAGAATATTCATGCAAAATTTAATATTTAGAAGAATAATTATGTAAAAAAAATTAAAAATTAATTGGGTTATTCCGTAGCCCCACGGTTTGTTGGTGCTTGATCAAGCCTATCGCTAGCTTCTCCCTCCCAGTGTACCAGGATAGGGGATTAATTCAATGCTAGTTGTCATGCTGTGTGCAGATACATGCACTGACTTGCACCATGCATGGTACTTAGATTCTTCCATTATGTTTATTTTTTTATTTATTTTCTAGTAGGATTATGTGTGTTCTTTCCTCCATAAGAAATCAAGGCAGTGAAACGACCCCCTATCCTTCATCAACTACAATTATTTACGCCATAAGGCTCGTATTATTTAAGTTTAGCACGTCGGCAAGTGGGACGGCGGGGCTTTACCAAGGGGATTGTTCTGGAGTTGACTACAAACTTTACTCATGGTTAAAACTGAGATGTCAGTCACATCAATCAGTGATCAATTTAAAGATTTCATTTGATCCTAGCCAATGTGGAAGGTGGCATGATTGTGAAAAACAAAATCTATTTTTTTTCCAGGTTTAGATATCAAGATCTTGAATTTTAAAATAAATATAAAGGGGTAGAAGATTTTGATCAATGTATTGATTTATGTTAGATAGTCTTGATTTTTATCGATTTATAGTAAGGGTCAAGATTTTATATATTAACTAGTTAAATGCCCAATAGAGACAAAAATCTTGACGTTGGCCAAGTTGGAAAAATTGATGATAATTTTGTATTCTAGTTTGAACAAGAAAATCATTTAAAGGAAACCGATGATATTATTTTATTAACTCCATGCTTTAATTCTTCACCTATCAAAGCCTAAGTTGGCTATACCAGCTAGATATCATACACATCTATTCCTTAGTAACAAAGAAAAGCAATGATCTAATAACAATCTGTGAGAATCTGTGCAGGCATATGTTAAATTCTAAATCGGTTATGCACTTGATAGATATTGAGATATTTATATAGAATCAAAAAATTTAAATAATACCTTTTGGTTAGTTTTTTTGAGTAAAGTCATAAATTATTATAAATGGTATAAGAGCAGATCCGACCCATGGCCTATATAGATAAGGAATACTGCAACAGGGATCTATTTAGGCTAACCACATGCTGATCGAGATGTTTATGATTAGATTTGAATTGATTTGAATTTTTGGTCTGATGAGGGCACTAAGGCCTAAATATAAGGACAAATATTTGCATTCCTGAATTAACTTATACAGGTGACGGCTGACATCCAGATGCCATATGGCATGCACTGAATTTGGCATTGGAATGTGGCATGAGGCTACTATGCCATTCATGGATGGTTGTGATTTGGGAGCCAGCTCTTTCTAGGTTACGTGAGAACTCGAGCTCTACAAAGTTTTGGGGTATAATTCATATCCTATATTCCAGAGGCTAGGCAATATCTTCCCTGGGAGGAGCCCCTAATTTTTACTTCGCTCACCTTTTCTCGTTCCAGATACATATTTCATTGTGCTTCCGACTCTCAGATAACGAACGCAAGTGAAGGTTGGTCAGCGTTGAGAGAAACCCATTGATTACCGAACCTTGCTCTTTCTCCTCGCCCAGATCCATTTGGATACGGTGGTGTCCGGTCTCGAAGTCTCCTTGTCTTCAATAGTGGTCCAAATCCTGCCCAGGTTGGAATGCTATCTTTTTGTTCAGGATTCGAGTACTGCTGCAAGATAATGGCAATGTTTTAAATGGCCTACCTGCCATGACGGGATTTTAAAGTATCAGTTCGCTGTCTTTGAACAGACTCTGTGCCCTTTCATGGGCCATTTTGACTAGCTGAACTGGTTAGACAATGGGTCAAGCCCGGTGCAAGTCAGGCATTTGGGGTCTAATCTATCCAAAATTGAACCATGAGCTCTACGTGCCAGTTCCGATATGAAGTCTGTGGAGGCTCGTCCACAAGAATCCTAAATCTGACTCGCTTATTATCAGCCGTGCTTAATATTATCTGAACATTGAATCGAGTATTTTAATTCTGCTGGTTATTAGGAAGCCAGTCTTGGTACAAGCCAATCACTTATTCTGAACGCCTTGTTTGATTACATACCTAAACTCCTGGTTTGCTTCCTAAACGTGGTTTTACTAAAGACAACAGAAACTTCAATCAATCATATTGAAAAAAAATACAAAAACAAAAACTTCAATCAAGTTATTGATCCAAAACCTACCTTCCTTAGAGCTATGAGAAGAAGTTTTGAAGGGAAGCAGGAAGAAAATTAGTAGGAAACATGTATAGATTTAAATTATTTAGTGGTATCCTTCACTTCTGATTAACCATTTAATCCATGGTTCAGTAACTTCAGTATGGCTAGCTTTGTTGATGGTTTTCTTGGTCTAGAGATGTGTCAGGGTGAACTTCCATACTACCATTTGAGACCTCACATGATCCGAGAAATGTATCAGTGGCCTCAGCTGTCCTAAGTGCAAGCTGCAACGCCAGAGATTAGTTTAATGCTGTAGCGTTTAGAGTCATCAATGCAGGAAACCTTGCATGTTGGCTAGCCACTTCTTCGCAGCTTCGTCATGTATATATTCCAGAGATCTCGTTTGGCTTCGGATGTCACCTTCCAGTCAACTGGGTATGGATGAGCTGCCTCACGGGCAACCCGTGCGACTCATCACGCTACAGAACAATCGCATTGACCCTAAGGCTTCGTGATTTATCCCGTTTAACCCCGGAATAAGTAACAAAATCCACTGAGTTATTTGGCAGATTAGTTTAGCCCATTTATCCAGTCAGTGGCTCAAAATCTAACATCCTCAGCCTGAAGGTTGAGACCGGAACACCAAGATGAGTCCAAACCCCACTTTAATATGAACTCCCTACAGGTTAGCGAATTCACGGTTGTTAGCTTAATACGTCTTCAGACTGAATTGCACAAAGGACTTCGACAGATTTACCACTTCGTTCCGAGGGAAAGCAATACTCTTTAAAAGCTCTGTTCATTGCAGCACAGTACTTCTAGGAGTTGCTTTAGAAACCAGTATACAGTCATCAGTGAACCTTAATATTGGTTCAGCTATGTGAGTTTAAAGCGTTTGATTTGTTGCTGAGATGCTGCATTCTTAAAAGATCTGGACAAGGACTCAACACATAAGACGAACGAGTACGGTGACAGCGAATACCCATGCCTTGCCGCAACCGAAGATTGGAACCATGAAGTAGACCGGCTGCTAACTACGCTCGTAAATGCAGAGTCTCGGACACAAGCTGTAACCCATTGAATCCGTTCATAAAATACGTTCCATATCAAGTTTGACAGCCATCATGGCATGCCCCCAACCTGGAATTGTAAGCCAAGGCTTCCATCACAATATCTATTTACATCCCATTTCAAATACTTGACGGAGGCTGAGTAAGCGCAATGAGGACAAGATTAGATAAAATAAAGGCCCATTTTAATACCCTAGTTAATTTCTGCGGAGTAGGCCCATAATACCGTAGTTAATTTCTCCGGAGTAGGCCCATTTTAATCAAGTTTAGGAACAATCAAAGGGCTGATTTTTAACCCTAACACGCGGGATCAATAACATAGGCTAAGAGTCCAAATTTAATCGTATCAAATATCTTTCATAGAATAAGATATATCATATTCCAATCAATAAACATATAT
>JAOXJJ010000481.1:12165094-12177218 GCA_025769935.1 Phoenix roebelenii
TGGTTATAAATATGTTATTCAAACCATATATGCCTCATGGTTCATTTATATTTACTTTCCTGTTGAATTGTTAACTACATGTGTGTTGCTGCGCGACCTGCAACCTAAATTTCGCAACGTTTGGATAAGGGTTCTGTAATAAATTGCCGCCTCCTATCCACTTTGATGATCCTTCAGAACTGTGAGGTATTGGTTGGTCTCTATGGCAGAGTACTTACTTGGATATGAACATTAGTGGAGACGTTTATAGGTGGTGTTGTTTGCTCCATACTGGTTTAAGTAGTGGTCTGTTGGAGAAAATGGCTTGTTGGTACGGGATTGGAATCTAGTACTTGGGACTCGTAAAACAGAACTTAAATATTGAAAGAATAAATTATTGGCAAAATTACGAAGCTGAATCTTAATTTTACATGTTTAAGTTTGCAATCAAAGTTATACGGTCTCACTCAGGGAGGAAGAAAATAGGCCGGGCTGGGCAGCTGACAGTGGTATATGTGATTGATACTGTTATTAAAGGGCATAAAAGCTTTATTTAGATGGTAAAACTCAGGCCCGCAGGATCTTCCTTCTACACACCCACCAACACCCTCTTCTTGAGGCTTACTGACATGCATTTAAGTTAATTATAAAAATGTTATGGCTGTTGTATGTTTTGATTGCTAACTTGCAGTCATTGTAATTTACCATGTTTGTATGGATCCATCGATAACTATGTTCACGATACAATAAATATATTTCAAATGACTAATATGCAAAGTTTCAGGATCTAAATTCTGTTATCATCTTATATTTACCTTTTGCATTGCTTGTTACTTAATTGTTTAGGTCACGTACCTTTTAGTTTTTCGGCAGCTGTACTGCAATCCAGGTTTCTGGCACAGAAATTGACCATCGACTTTTTCTATTGTTGAGGAACCATCAGGTAATTCTGCTTCTATTGTGGATAATTCACATACTTAATATGTTAATATATGTATACATGGATCTAGACATAGCTTCTTGTTGAATTTGTGGGAACTCTGGCACCAAAGTTTTATTCATTTTTCTGGTTTTCTATTGCTGATGAGCTTCTGGGGCTTTTGCTCTCTCAGCCTTTACAAACTGATACAAGGTTATCAAATAAAGTCTGGGAACAAACCAGTTCTGTTGGTTCATATATATCGGTTGCGATTCACCATCCTTGAAAGTTGAAAGCTCTACTGAAACTAAGAAGATTAGCATTGAGACAAAAGGAAATCTAGACTAGGATGTGATAAGGCCAAGATCAGGACCGTTGACTAGTTGAATCTCATAGAACTAGTAAGTTTGAACTGAGATCGCTACTAGTTCTATCGAGCTACTGAAGTACCAAATCGAGTAGAGCTATGTTAGGAACGAGGATCAGGGGGAGAATTTCCATAGACACATGTCAGCAGATTATAGCACTCCAAGAGAAGAATCACTGTGCTAGATCTGGCTTTACTTCATGATGAAAACTGTGTGAAGTAGGGAGTCCTAATATATGTAATTATCTCTAGATTTCTTTTCTACGTAAAAATTGCACCGAATTTTTTTGATACTAACTTCTAAGCTGTGCTTGCTTTTTTTATATCCCGATACATGTTGAGAGAATTTACCTGTTGGCTGCAACCTGTCCCTGCTTCACACAATAACAAGATAATTTTTTCTCTAAGATAATGTTTTAACATTAACATTATCTGGGTCTCAGGGTGCTCCATACAACTGTTTATTTGTTCGTATTAAATCTTATTTGAGACCTTTCATTCTTCTGCTTTCTTTTCCTTTTTGAAATGGCTAGATCCACCGCTTATGTTGAGCATACCGTATAGAGATGTCTCACAAATATGTTTGTAAGGATGAAGAAATGAGTTGTATCCAGCCTTCTCTTTAGTAAACTTAACCAGCATTTTGACTGAAGAAAGAATAGGGAAACGTGGAAATCATTACTCAGTCACGTATGAAATTGTTATTTTGAAAAAGTTGGCATCTCGGCTCCCCCGGTCCATGTTCTCCTGGAAAATTTTCTTAGTAGACGCGCAGTATACTCCCGTCTTGTTCCTTCGAAACAACGCCACCTCGGAAAGCTGACTCAGCGGTTATCTTTCCGGAGAAATGATTTTCATCAATTACAGCCACTCGTTTCGTGAGCTTCAAGCGTTAAGCATGCATCATGCATCTTAATGCACTGCTATAAAAAAGAACGGTTGTGATTGATGGTGCGCGTGCTTTTCGGGAATTAGTAGACCTCAGGAGATAATTTTTCACCATGAATTATGATGCAATTAACTATGATGGATGTAGTGGTCCATATCACCTCCGCATTTGAAGCGGATTTTGGCAGCTACAGTTGCTACAGATTATTAATGATTATATCACTGTTTATAGAGTAAATTATAATTTCAAAATATAACATAAACATAATAAGTTAAAAATATCAACTTTATTCAACAATTTTTTTTTGAGAAGAGAAGATGTATTTTTAATTGTAGAAATACTATATTGCTAAAAGATCACAATTTTTTTTTTCTTTTTTGATTATGATCAAATAGTGAGAAGATGGTCATTATGATGCAAGTTAGAGAGCATATCAAATACTTCCAAACTAGGCTTCTGCGCACGTGCTTGACAATTAGGCACCAAATTTTCATTGGAGCTTTCCTCAAAAGCTTTTAACAATGCTGAACAGGAAACCACACGATTAGGTAAATTAAGATTGATGTTTCTTTTGAAGTGTCAAAAGCCACATGCCAAAAATTATAAGCTAAGTTTTTCCAACATTAGGATTGTTTTCTGATGATTGTGATTTAAAGTCAGGCTTTCATGGTCGTGTTCCAATTTCTCATAGAAACCTCTATGAAAGTTCTTAGCAGGATTTGATAGAAAAAAGGCCGAGAATATGTCTTGGACTCTGTCAAAGTTGCCAACGAACAACTAAATATGCCAAACTAAATACGCCAAATCAGCTGCCAAACAAGGAAGCAAATAGGAGCCGCAAGGACGGCCACCGGTTATTCCGCCACTTTATGCGGCGTCGGTGGATGTGGAGGTCTGGCGGCGACGCCCCTGGCTGGCGGACACTAGTAGACGCCCGAGTACTCCTTGCGGCTGAGGGGGGCGTGGGCTTATTCTCCAATCTTGGCGATCCGTGGTGCAGCGACGGCAGATGGCATCGAGCACAACCGGTGGCGGAGGCGGCATCAAACTGCTCCGGTAAGATATTGGTTGACGGCAGTGATGGGTGGCGGTTGTTGCTGGAGGTAGCGGGCGCACGGTGTATTTGAGACAAATAATTCAATGTGATTTGTTTAGAAAAGGGGCGTGACTATGTGACTGTTAACTGATGACTATGTCTATTTGACTGTTGACTATCGACACCTTAAGGTTTATATTTCTATCATAGGACAGGACCATCAAATGCTCAGACAACAAACGGACCTAACCCGAACCCCTCTAGCTCTGAGAGCTCCAGATAGCAAAGTTGGCAGGCTACAAAATTACGTGGCGCGTCATGGTTGCTGCACAAAATCATGTCCACGGTGGGCTCCACGCTCCACGCTATATCTGCTCATAGATTGGATATTGCCCTGTATAATTTGTTGTCACCGTTAGCAGTTCCCAGCAGCAACAACTGCATGACTGTACTTTGAGAATGGTCATTCACGCATCCAAACTATCATGGAAACATATTGTCTCCAGACTGCAAAACTACACGCTATTCTCTTACTTTGCTTCAGCTATTTTTTCCTTATCACTCGATCGCTGTGTCATTCTTAGCATGGCTATCTTTTTTTCTGGGGAAGCTTAGCATCTCTCTCTATATTAATTTTTCAAACAAATTCCTCTTACCTTGTACTGCATTTTTGAAAAAACTATACGTACCGTTCATTTTAAATTATACCGTACAAAAAAAATTTGCGACGCCAGCTTCAAATGGAGTAGCTCCACAGCGGGACATCGCCGTTGCTCACCTCCTCGTCGGCGTAAATTGGCGGCGGCTCCATCAGCAACCCCGCAGCCATGTCCAGATACCCTTGCATCCCAAAATTGAGTCCATCATCCATGTAAAACGGGTCATCCGCCGCCGCCAACGACGGTCCCGCTATCATTGCCATCGCTGCATCCTCTCTACTCTCAGCAGCGTCGCGCTCTGTCTGCGGCCGGAAGGCCTCCGCGGCCTCCATGGCGGCTCTCTGGATGTCCTTTGGGCTCGACGATGTAGGAACGCGACAGAGCCACGCGGAATCAGCAAAGTTGAGGCATGCTGACCGGCCGCGGAGGGCCATGGCAGCCACGTCGTGCGCCCGTGCCGCCATCTCGGCGGTCGGAAACGTCCCGAGCCAAATCCTCGACTTTTTGTTGGGCTCACGCACTTCGCAGACCCACTTATCGGCGTTGCGGCGCCGGACGCCCTTGTAGATCGGGTGTCGCGTCTCCCGGAACTTGGTCCGCCCAGCCCGCCGCTTCGGCGGTGCTGACGACACCGTCGCGTAGGCCTCCTCGTCCGACGCCGAGCGCTGGGCGAGCGGTGAGTCCATGGAGTAGTCGCTGAAGCTCTCCATCGCCGGTTTCTCGGGGACTGATTGGGTTGTGAAATGTTCCGAGTTTGAAGTTTGGCAGTGGCAGTGACTGTGTGTTTGAGGTGGGAAAAAGGGGGTCGGAGAGTATATAAGTAGGGGGAATTCGGTCGTTTTCTTACGCGGCACACGGTATGCCAGGTTGGGGCTGGCCAGCTGAGTGGGATCCAGAAGGGCAGGACTTGGTAAGGACGTGACTTATGGGCGGGTTTGTCTTTCGGGCTAAGCGAAGCTTGTTTTAGTTTTGTCCTTTTTGAAAGTATGTAATGGCTGGCAACTCGCTATTGGAGACTGGTTCCGACTACCAGGAGGAAGGGAGGATACAGTGGAGGTCTCGGTTCCTTACATCGTACACGGCGTGCACCACGTAGCCGTGCAATCATAAACGTTCGTTTCTACAAGTGATGATGCGCCCATACGAGGGTTTGATATATAGATGAGGCCTGAAAAATCTGGGTAGGTGCACCGGATGCGAGGGCAGGGCAGGGGCGTGTCGCTCACTCGCTCCTTGACGGGGTTAATTGGGACTCGGGGGAGGGCCCAAGAGATGGACCGTTTCCTTGGCGGTGTGCTGTAAATTGGAAGGGGTTACCGGATATGGGCTCGTGAATGGTCCACAATTCTTGGATAGGATGGCCCTCGAGAGATGGGTATATGAATGGTGCACGTTTCACGTTACCGAGTAATGGTTCTCTGCCCCGCCAAGTTGCGGACTTAATTTCACGAGTTTGGTGGTACAGCTGAACTACGTCAACGACGGCAAATCTTGTAAAATCCAATCTGTGAGAGATTCGTGAGATTTTGGTTTTTTTTTTTTATTTTTTTATTTTTTTAATGCGGTGAGTTGAAGCCACCTAATTCTCGACACCATTAGCTTCTTTATAAACATATTTGGTCTGGAAGATGGCAGATATAGCACACTCTGCAACTCTCAGTTAATTTTTTTTTTTTATCATTTCCTACTAAAATCAGCTGTCGTGGCATATTGATTTATAAAAACAAAATCTGGAATTGAGATTGAGGAGAATTTGGAGTCCGGGAGGAAGCGGCACTCAGTTTCAGTTGGATATTCACTATAGTAGATTGATGATTGAGGGTTTAAAACTTGATTGGGAGAGATTTGACATATGGGTCCCGATTTAGGTGTGAAATCAAGCTCAATTTGAAAAAATTGATGCATCTTTTTTCTAGTGGAAGGGATAGACATATCCATATCATAGTTATCCAGAAATTATTAGTGAAAAGACCATCCAATAAGAAAACTATAATAGTTGCTGGGTACAGAGGTGGGACCACAAGGGTAAACTCTAGTGCCGCTTGTTAGCTCCCTTCGAATTCCTTCCAGATTACTCGAGGAAGCCTCAGCATATGTGTTCCGTTTTCTCCCTAACAAACCTCAACAAACTCCCAACTCCAGAATGTTCCCAGGAGGGTTATAAAACCTCTACCTCACCTTTTCTTGTAGCCATGGAAGTATGAAATGAAATCTTGTTATCTTCTCCACCAACTCCCTTCTCCTTCTTTCTTCCCGAACATGATTCAGTAACTGGCACTTTCGTGCCGGCTACTGTTCACCGTTCGTGCCAGGGTATAATCGTCCTGGTTATCAGTGATTTCATAGTATCAGAGCAAGGAATTCTCCCTATGCATTCGTGAGCTTCTGACATCCTCTCTCTCCCACAGTTCATGCCATCTGACTCAATCAACCTTGAAGTGATCTTACGTCCTCTTCATGATGAAGCCATGGCATCACCTGGGTCGACAAACAAATCCAACGAAGCCTGTAGAAGTTTCTCCAACTCTGCTATCTCCCCAAATCTGAAATCACTGATAACCAGGACAATTATACCCTGGCACGAACGGTGAACAGTAGCCGGGACGGAAGTGCCAGTCACTGAATCATGTTCGGGAAGAAAGAAGGAGAAGGGAGTTGGTGGAGAAGATAACGAGATTTCATTTCATACTTCCATGGCTACAAGAGAAGGTGAGGCAGAGGTTTTATAACCCTCCTGTGAACATTCTGGAGTTGGGAGTTTGTTGAGGTTTGTTAGGGAGAAAACGGAACACACGTGCTGAGGCTTCCTCGGTTGATCTGGAAGGAATTCGAAGGGAGCTAACATGCTCCCTTTGCATTGATATTGGAATAAAAAACTTGCAATTATGTGCAAAAATTATAATCATGCCATAGCATCGGTGTATGTTATGCTTTTAGAATAAAATTCTTTAGAGGATTGTATTTTTGATGGCATCATACAGGCACCACATTTTAACTACTGGCCTATCTCATGAGCATCTAAGGAGTCATGCATGCATCCTGAAAGTTGGCACTAAAGTGAGTTGTTAACTAACTATTTGTTTTCGAAAACTTAAGTTGCAAATAATTGATCAACAATGTATGTTAGGCATCAAAAGCCACCATTAGATGTGGCCTGGAGGGGATTTGAATACTTCTAGCACGCTCAGCACTATATCATTTGATCTAAAAAGCCAAAGCTCTTAGTTAATGTTAACCATGTATATTCAATCTACGACAAATTACAAATGTAGATTAATAGACTTTCGACGTGCAACAAAGTTTGCAAACTAGTTTGCAAGAAGTTGAGAATAGTGCATGTTAATAATGTATGTTGATAATGTGTGTTTTCTAATATAAAATATTTTCACTAAAATTCTCACATTCAAATTGATTCAGAAACATCAAATTATCTTGTAAACATTTGTAGAAGGAAAATAAGAATATTGATGACAATAGTATTGATTTGGCAATATATAACCAAGATGATATGGTGCGACTAGATTTATCTAACTCATGATCTGTATGACGACCTAGATTTTCCTCAAGACTTTCTAGAACATTCTAGTCCGACCCTCCAGTCGATTTAAAAGCTAAGACGAGCAAATTAGAAACAGCATACCTTCAGAGTTGAAGTCTTTCAGGTTGGCATGGTGGCATGTTGGCTTGGCAACAAACCTGAGCCTAGTAGAACCTTCTCATGACGGATGCAACTTAACTCCTTCGTCTAGATGCGCTTATGGTCCCCGGCAATTTCATCGCATGCCAGGTGATTACATCGTATTTCTAGGTTATTATGTCACATCAGCAGGTTGTTATGAGAAATTATTAGGTGGACCAGATTCAACATAGACTTGTAATAAAATTATCTTAGATCGTGTTGTTATTACACATAAAAAAGGAGGGACAATAGAGTGATTTCATCTTAGGTCCACAGTGGAACTAGATTACCTAATAATTTTTCGATTATTACAATATGATCTCAAGTTTGTTATGATACGATTCACAAAAGATTTGAGATCCTAGATGTAAATCAACCCAACGACCCTCCATGAGAGGTAATCCCTCCAAGATCAAAGCATCTCTAATACCGGCATTACCAAGCTTTCTACTCTCTTTACCTTCTTCTTCTTCCTACCAAAAATTTATCTCTAACTTAAGCATAAGAGGGACTAGTTGGAGCTAATCCGATGAGCATTCTGACTTTGTTTGTTGTCTTGAGATCTATGAAGGTACTCTACATCACCAATCCAGGATCGACTGCAACAAGTAACATTTTGTTCTTTTAGATTTTTGTTTCTTTCTACAGATATAATTTTTAGAACAAAAATCCTTTGATGCCCTCACCAAAGGATGTCATATTAGATAGGCTTCTTGTTTTTCTCTACTTGGTGCCCATGTTAAAGAAGAAACCCCATAGTTGCATCAGTATGGGATTCCTCTTGCTAACGGAGTCCATCAGTTCCATAACTTAAAAAAAATAGAAGAAAGCTAGATGATACACAGAATAAAGTACACAATTAGATGATATACACCAAATAAAATAATCATCCAACATTTCAATACACACTTTTAGGTAAATTGATACTTAGGTTGAAGAATATGGTGTTCATTGGTGCATACTACATGATCAGATGCATGATATACACCTAGCAAAGTAATTATCCGGTATTTTAGTACATACCTTTAGGTAAATCGATATACAATTTTCAGAATATAATATTTACAAATACATGCTACATAGGCAAATAATACACATTTAGTGAAATAGTCATCTAGTATCTAAATATATACCTCTAGATATATCGATACATAATTTGTAGAATGTAGTATAGGTGAACACACTTAGCTTTCCGATACATACTGTAAGCCTATTTAATATATACCTAGCAATAACTCAATCCATACCTTTAGGTAAATTGATATGCAGTTTATAGAGCATGAGTAATACATGCCTTTTTGCCCTATTTGCTAGAGCAATTAATGTATATCTTTACTAACCTTTTCACTCCGTATAAAAAACCTTTTGGTGCATGCACCAGAGATTAACTTATAGGATAGGCTTTTTTATATTAAGAAGGTACATACATGTACACATGAACTTGGTCTTTATTTGCGAAGGTAGCACCATTTTTCATGCATCTTTATATGAAGAAGTAGAGGTCCGTTAGCTGGATCGTCCATTGTTGCTGATGTATCTTTTCTTTTCTTTTCAAATATAATTAATTTTCACGAATTTATTGCTGATCATTTTGAATTTCAGCGATCATCCTGTCGTGAAAGGTTCCTGGTCATGTTTAGGTCATGCGGACACGGCTTGAAAGTTTTGGAAAATAAAATGTCATATAATGAAGACATTAAGGAATATAAATCAAATTATTAAATTCAAATAATTATTTGAATATCATTTTAGAAAATATTTCTTAATAACCACGTAGTCCAGTATCCTTGCTCCTTCTCTTTTTCCCTCTTTTAACCCTTGCCTATCTCACCTCTAATCCTAGATGTCATTTCTTCGAAGCATTAGAATCATTTTTCCTGCGGCTTCGCGCAGCGTCCGGAAGAGAGCAAATGCGTACCACCTGGCGAAAGTGCCGCGCGGTACAAGACAAACCTGGCCTTTTCAGGTTCAGCCACCTTGCGATAGTATATTTTACCGATACGGATAGAGTTTTCTAAGACAGCTGGAAACCATTGCTAATTTTTTTTTTTTTTTGGCACCACGCACACGCAAACGCGTACGGGCACGATGGACGGTGGAGCCCACCGAGGGATGCACGACGTTTGACCACGAATTGAACCTCGGAACTCGTGCTCCCCACCGGCTCGATTCTGGCGTGGACCCCATCCACGGACGAAAATTGAACTCGATTACTGACACGTGGGCCTCGCGTTGCAGCTCTGAAAAAGAGGACGGCTGAGTCTGCACGTATCTTCTTCGGTGAGATTGGAAACGGCCACCATCCGCCACCCACGTTTTCTTTGTGGGGCGCAAAGTACGGTCAGATGACCGACCGGATGCTGCCTTGATCCTCTCTCCAGTCTCCGCTATAATATCTTCGAGGTAAATTGTAGCCGCCTTGGTTGGATGAGAGGCATGAACTCCATGTTTGGTAGGTGTTTACAAGTGTGATGCATTGAAATTATCAAGAATTTAAACTAACAAGTGACGTTAAACACATTTTTTAAGAATTCTTACTTCTTTTGGATTTTCTTCCTTTTTTTTTTGAGAAATGGAACGAGAGTGCTACCCAGTAGGATTGGACCCAAGACCTAACAAATATAATTTGAAAACATACTATAGTGCATATTGCTTACATATGATACTTCCTGTCATGTTAGCGCGAACAACAATCTCACAAAGGAATTATCGTTGCTCTGCCACCAAACAACCTGCAAATGAGGAGTATTTCTACCTTTTGGGTTCTCAGAATTTCTTTTTGAATGAAATTTATGCATTATCGGCGCATTTCTTTTGACAATTGACAAGCATAACGGATCTTCTGGTCTTTAAACAATTACTTTGCGCGTATAAAAAAAACGGTTAGGTTTCTCCCATTTCACCCCTCCTAGGATCGAGTAGATTTCTTCTTAGTTTGCTGGCAAAATATATGTCCCTTATTGCATTAAATTTCAAAAGAATCTGTAGATATCGAGACCTGTTTGATGAAATCAGAAGTCTAGGATGCTTTATAATTACACATACTTTATGACTAGCATTAAAATTCAATTTCAAACACCTACCAAACATGATTGCATTCATGATAGCAATGCATGCGACGTACACGTCCACGATGTTCCTTGTATGGTCGAGCCCACTCACAGCAAAAGAGCCGGAGCTGCATCGCTTCGCACCAGTACTGACTCTCGCCCCCAGTACTACAGTTTGGGATAAAGCCCAACAAACTGCAAATATCTAATTCAAGCCCAGTAAACAACAAATCAGCTAACAAAATTTTTGTGCAAAACATCATGCTAGCTCTTAATTTTTATCCTGTGCCTCCTCACTCCAGAATCCATTTCCGGTGTACTTGTGATTCCATGCACAGGTTCCCCCCTGCAAGTCCTGTGCCGCATTATCGCGCACAACATTGGCAGCCAAAATCCACAAGTCAATAAACGCAATAAAGCACTCACAAAGTTTGTCAAGTGAAATTAATGTATGAGTTGGACCTCCAAATATAATATTAATTGTAAGCATGTCTCACCGCTTATGGAACACATCGTGATAACATTTCATCACTTGCATGGAGTTGCTCTCAGAAGTAAAAAGATTGTAATACACAGACTTCAGCAGTAAACTTTCATCAACCGAGGAGGCTTATCATATTATCCTTTCCTTCGGCAGACATCAATTAGGATTTCCCCCTTTTTTTTTCTTTTCTTTTTTACAAAAATTATGTACCGTTGAGAGTGGGATTTTAACCGACACTTGCACAGTCCGAAAACTTAACCTGATCTTCAGTAACATGTAGCCAAACTAGCGGAATTTGTCGCGTGGAATTTCGGGCACAAACTGTTCTTGGCCCGAGGAATTCGATGACAGCATTCGCAGCGCGGCGGCATACTTAACAAAGAAAAAAGAAGATGCGGCTTGACCATACTTCAAGGGGGCGTTTGGTAATCCCAACAGGATCACCACGGTGATCTAAGATTTCTGGTGATTCGAATGCTGGGGTGATTTAATCCACAATGATTTAAGATCAATGTGTTTGGTAGGCCATGGTCCGGTAATTAAAAATCTCCGGATATCCACAAGTAACTTGTTTGATATGGTAGGAAAATTCAAGATCACCGACCACATAATACCACAAATACCCATGACATATCTTAGATGTATTTTTTTATGTATTTTTAATTCTCATGAATCAAAAATATAAGTCAATATACTAATTTCATATATTTATTAATCATATAAAATATATTATAATAAAATAATAATATATTTATCAATATATGTAAAATAGTGAAATTATTAATATATTCTATAAAAATATATTTATTACTCTTATAAATTATTAATCTTATAAAAATATGTTTTTTTTCATTATAAAATTAATATTTTTATTTAAATTTATAATATTTTTTTTAATATTAATAATTATTTTGATTAAAAAATAAGGTAAATAGGAGTAATTTTATTAAAATATTTATATTATATAAATATAAAATATGATAATATATTTCTACTATAATTTGAAATTCTCCTTCAATAATAATATGATTAGTAATATATTATAATATAATATATAATATC
>JAOXJJ010000481.1:12182427-12230031 GCA_025769935.1 Phoenix roebelenii
TACGCGTGGGATAGCTGCCACGAGCTTATGCGTGGGATTTGTACAGTCTTGGACTGGGACATGATCTTGGTTAGTCCTACGCCAGAAGTGAAAAGTCAGAAAACTTGGGGATCAGAGTAATAAGAAAGTGAATCACATAATGTGTAAAGATGATTTATGTTTATGTACAATAATATGAAAGTGAATCACATAATGCGTAAAGAGGATTTTTGTATATGTACTGGTTATATATACTTGTTGTTTGTTGAGCTTTTGAAATGATGAAACGACATTTATTTTGATGCTTTAATTATTTTATCATTATTTTTATGTGTGGATGTTGGGATTCTTACTAGGCTGGAAAAGCTCATACTACACTTACCTTTTTTTTTACAGAGGCACTGGATTCGTAAGATCTGTCGGATGGGATAAGAAGTGAGATTGATATGGAGTCAGACTGTTAGATAGTTAGAAGCAGCTTACCTCTTATTGATGAACATTTGAAATTATGTAATAAATCAGTACATTTTGGTTGGATTTGATTTAATTACATTAATCATTGATTAGTTGTGGATTTATGGAATTGTTGTTTATCCTAGGCCTTGCATGATCTCTAGGGTTCTACTTTAGGGATCATACGGCCGGTCGCATACCGGACCCGGGTGCTGGGTTCGGGGCGTGACATGGGAATAGGATTGAGATAAGTGAACAAAGCTCCATGGGAACCAAAAGAATACTATTTCGTCTCTCCCAGCCAACCTGCGGAGCTTTCGGCTGCATAGAGTAATCTTATTCAGCCATGGAATAGTCGAATGTATTAGGTATAAGTGGGCTGTTCCTCGCTTAGTTCTCGCTCTCTTTTTTCTTTTTTTCTTTCTTTTCGCTGTGATAAGGAAGCTATTAGCTAATCTGGTCATTGAGGCTTAATCTCATGGCGACGGCGGAGGTTGAGAGCTAATAGTTACTAGGCCCACACAGCAAAGTACGTTACTTGAATCGCGCTTTTTTTTTTTGGTACAACGGCTGCTCATCCTACCCTGATTTAGGTGTAGCTAATAAATGGCGCCTCATCGGAATCACATAGGCTGGACACCCGACACCGATGTTAATCATTTTTGAATCGTACCAAGTGGCTCCCAACCATACTGGTTATCTTTTCAGAACAATAATTTTGGACTGTATATTGGCGCCTAGCATCCTCTCTCTATCCGTGTGTGCGAGTGCCAAGAAAAAGTGCTCTGTTTTATCCTGATCCCTCTCAATGTCATATTCGAGTCCTTAAGCCAACTCCCACACTTTAAAATGTCTCTCACACAACTGAATCTCAAAAGAGAAGTAGCCAAGTTTGAACTGAATTATATTAATCTCCTTTTGAACTTGCACCAAAAAAGGCTCTCCTTTTTGAAAGATGAAGTCGCAGACATTTGCGGCGTGGAATAAGGGGAGAGATCGCGAACTAGATATCAAATCTTACACAGCTACTAATTTCAAAGAAAGGAAAAAAGAGACAATCTTTCTTGACATTGACTTGTCAGCAACAAATCCTGTAGTTGAATATACTTTAGATAGAGTGGACCAAACTACACAATCTATGATCCAAACCAACTTGTGCTTGAAAAATCGCCTTTAGGTGATGGGCGGATGGCACAATGGATCTTCGCTTTCGCTTTGCTAGGTGTATTATTCTATAACCCTTAAATATTAAGATGAATTCAAAGCTATAAGCACAAGAATTGTCAGATTATTCAAGTTGTAAGCATATCTTGATGACATATTTGGTGGTAACATCTCTCTTTTTCATATATATATATATATATATATATATATGATGATGATGATAATATCAACTAATTTGCAATGATTTTGTGATTATATGGTGCTTACAGTTATGCTGCCTACAAAAGCTTCTAGTTGCAAACTAGTAATATAGCAAGGGTGATGCTTCTAGAGAAGCCAACGAAGTAGGACCTTGACAGCTAGAATCAAGATGTCAAAGACAGAAAGGCCTCCTTGCTGACATGCTATTCTAAAGCTAAAGCTATCTCCACAATGTACATGATTGACACTACAAAACCATCTTGACACTTGCACCAAAAAAGAAAAAAAGAAAAAACCATCTCTACCTATCCCTTGTTTTCTAGAGCTGCAAAAAAATTTAAGATTATGACTAGGGCATTCATACTAGGCAAATTTAAGAGAAGTAGAAAGCTTTCTTGTGGACTTTTCTAACATTTCTTATGCAGATATGCATCTAGTACTTCATTCATAAATTCTAGTTTGAAGCATCATTTTCCATAACCCACAGCAGCCAGCAATGGAAACACATTGCTAGGTTTCTATTTAACTATGACATATTAAGGTGTATAAAAATTAAGCTTTCTTCTACTTGTTTTATGAAAAATATATTAATCAATTTATCAAGACTACCATTGCAAAATAAAGATGCTGCTTTGTTTAGAAACACATTGTGCATGTCTTAGGCATATACTACCTCTTTTCATGTTTGTGTTTGTTTTTAAAATTTCTATCAACCTGTCCAATGATTAGCAATTTAGTGCCACTCTTTGGAATTATTGCCATTGCATTTCTCCCATTAAATCTTTAAGGTTGTGTTTGATACACGAGATAAGCGGGGAGTTATCCATCCAAATGCTTCAAAAGGACACAGAAAAGCCTTAATTGAATTAGATGACACTCTAAATTTGGATAATTCAGTTCGGCCAAAATAGTAGAATGAAATTTTTTAGGAAAATTTATCCCTCCGAATCACAATTTTGCATATAGCACTCTTTAAATATACCAAAAAGTGAGAAAGAGATTTTACCCTTACGATAAAATTTAAATAATTATAAAAATTGATGCACTTCTCCATTCCTCTGCTTATCCTTCCCACCAAACACCAAAAAGCAACTTTTTCTATAGAATAGACTCTCTTGTCTGCACAGAAGAATAACCTTCAAAAAATTATCTTCTCTACCAAACGAAGCCTAAAGAGACTGTCTCTAATAACATATTATCTCTCATAACATAAACTTTGTTCATTCATCCTAAAAACAATCCAATTCAATTTATACTAATTCTTGTCATCTGCATAGAGATGAACATAAAACTACTCACTTTTTGCCTTGCCAAGGTCCGAACACTAACATGCCTTTCATAAGATTTTCAGCTTGCATTTTTCATGGTCCATGCAGACTTTCAAGCAGATGGATGGACAATAACAAACCTTTAGTGAAACCCTGATCAAAGCTCATAGGATATTAAATCGAAGAATCTCCAATCCACCCTTCCAATTGATTTTGTTTTATTTTTAATCTTTGTCAAATGAAAATTATATTTTAGTAACTATTTCATATTTTCTCTTGATCTTTGGATAAGTGTGTACAAAACATGTATACTTACGTACAAAGCAGATGTAATTTTTCTTTTTCTTTAGATAATATAAATATACTTATATATATAACAAGCCTATTTGTATCTGACTAGGTAAAGGACTACAAGTAAAATAGCAATTAAACCAACAAAATGAGAAGAAGATGTTTCAAGGAAAACGGGAAGGAAAGAACTCCGGCGGACACTCTCCACCAACTGAACCAGTTGAGGCACCTTGTGAGGGTCTCACTGTGCCCGCTCGAAGGCCCCAAGACGGCGGCCTCCTTTTCCAATCCCGACCACCTTTTCTTCGCGAGAGGACGCGACGGCTCCTTTCGGCCGTCGTTCCTGTGGCCATTGACTTCAGCTGTTCTTGCTTTACCTTTATGATCTAAAAAATTCCGAAAGGTCACTTCCCACACGCGCAGGGTAGGCCCATTACCCCACAAAGAGAGGAAGGACCGCAGAGGTCGTCTTTTGGCGAAACTGGGGGCTCTTTGTCTAAAGGAAGGGCACGGTCAACAGGCCAGTGAGGATGCCTTGAGATCGTGTAAACCTTCTCCGCCTACGAGCCCCCACGTAGCTGTAACGCATGGTATTGGTCTGGGTGACGTAGCCATTAGCTTTTCATGCTGGGGCCAGCTTTTGGTAGGCCAGAGAAAATCTTCAAAAGAATGTTCGTAATTTCAAAATAACGAGGTCCACTGGATGTTCCGGAAGCCATACCACACGTGCGGTCCACTTCTGTTGATCTTAGGATGATTGGGGCACGAATCTTATGTGTTAAACTACTGTCATGATCTAGTGTATACGATGATTTCTCCGGTCGGCAGCGTATGGCTATGTAGGGTACTGCTTGTCACTGTTTTCTACCATAACGGTAGATATTTATTGTTTCATAGCTCTTACGCCTGCAAAGTTTTCAGTTAATTATGCTTGGGTAGGTGCAGAACTCGATTCGTATGGGTGATCTCTAGCAAATACTCATGCTATGTATGTGTCACACACATATATATTTGTATGTATGTAGTATTATCTTGACAAAATGAGAAAAAAGAAAAAAAAAAGATAATTTATTTAACATAATAATATCTTAACCATTTAATGCCATGATCACTTGGACATTGGTTAGTTGTTTGCTTCAAATGATAACTAGAGTGTGGCATTGATTCGATGGATGAGGAAGGAATTTTTTAACCTGTTGAACTTGAATCTCTGAGTAAAATCATAAATAATAAGAATTTTAGAATGCAAGGGCCTCAGTTTTTTACTTTTATTGATGTTTCATGGTCAATAAATTATGGTATATATCACTCATTAAAAAAAATAGAATCTGTGCTCTTTGTTTCTACTCTTTTTTAGAAGTTTTAGTGGTGAAATTTAAAGTCTATACTTTTTAATTTTGCGTACTCTACTCATGTTGTCCAAAATTATAGCATGTGCTCATTATTTATACTAACAAAATTCTTCTTATTTGAGTTAGATTTTTCTTCTAGCTAAAAAAAAAGAAGATGCAAGTTCTATACTATTCTACAAAAATCCTCTCTTTTTATTTGAGTTAGATTCTTCTTCTATTTAGAACAAGTTGAAATTTTTTCTCTTTTCATACTAGTAAAATCTGGTCCAAATCCAATTGAATTTCTCTCCAAGTTAAAAAAGTCACAAATTATCAAAAATAATATGCATATTATAAAATTTTAACTTCTTGACTCCTAGATCAACTTCTCCTTCAGTTGTACGATTGAATTTTTTTCTAGTTTAAATGTTATATTTTGTAAAATTACAGTATTCAATTAAATCTTGGATGTGGTGGATCTTGCTTCTAAAGCTTGTCCAATCTATTTGAAGTGGCCAGCTTGTTAATAACTAGTTGAATGATCCTTCTAGATTAAGGCTCTCCATGTATGAAAAATTTAAAAGTCCCAATTAATTTAAAACAAGATTTGGGGTAACGTCTGCTTTCTTGTTCCGTGATCAAGCCTCTTAATTTTCTAATTTGAATTCATCTTCTGTCTTAAAATATACATCTCTTCCTGTATTAGTGGAACAAATTTCTCATCATCCTTAAGTGTTGAGATAATTTGATGCTAGAAGCCACAAGAAATAAATCTAAAGGGAACAATCGAGTCACAAGCTTTGTGAGTTGTACAATCTTCTCCTTCAAGCGAGCGAGATAAGACTTCACGCCGTTATCGGCTCTAGTAGAAGCCATCCCTCTTTTGTCTTTCTATATACTTCAAGTACGAAATTATTTTTCCATTCGCTTATGCTACTCATTTGTTTGAAACATATACTAGCACTTCAAAGCGTAAGTAATTGAATCTAGGCTCTAATATTAACTTGATCTAATTGAGAAAAAAAAGAAATTCCATCAATCTTTTGAAATCTAATCTCTGGAGTAAAATAATACGTAATAAGAATTTTAGAAAGCGAGACTTTAAGTCCTTTACTTTTATTCTTTTCATGATCTACAAAATATAATACATATCATAGATAGAAAGTAGAGTTTATGCTCTTTATTTTCACTCCTTTGTTAGGATTACAATGGGTTAAAAGTAGTGTGTATACTCTTTGCTTTATCTTCTATTTTCATTCTTCAAAATTATAGCATATGTTCTCTATTTATGCTAGTGAGACTCTCCTTATTTATGTCAGATTCTTCTTCTAACTAAAAAGGAAAAGATGCAAGTTCTCTACCATTTCATAGAGCTACATTCGTTTTATTTGAATCGAATTTCTCTTCTAGTTAGATGAGAACGAACACCTCCTTCTTTTAATGCTAGTGAAGTTCAATCCAAATTGAATTGGATAAATATCCTGATTGAGAAAGAACATAAACCGTCAAAGATAAAAATAATTAAAAATATATTAATTTTGAGTAGAAGCTGAATTTGACTTCTACATCAACTTCATTTTTAGTTGTATGACCAAACTTCTTTCGAGATTAAAACTTATGACCTACCAAAGTTTTGGTACTCAACGAAATCTTGGATGTGGCAGATCTTACTCCATCTTATCTAAACCTACTCAAAATGGCCAGATTGGTTCGTGGAAAGTTAGATGATCTTTCTAAATCGGGCATATATAATTAGGAATGGTAATTTATAATCCTATCCATCAAATTGACCAACAAACGACTAGCTCTAACTAGGTTCTAGTTTGGCATAAATAGATTTGGGTCATAAACATGTCAACCATTTAAACCTGTTTATTGAATGGGTTGAGTTCAGGTTTAGACCTTTGACCTATCTAACCCTCTTCGATTTGTTTAATAATTGAGTCAAGTCATAACCCGACCCATTTAATCTATTTAAGATCTATTTAACCTATTTAAAACTTGCTTAATATTTTTATGCCTTATTTAATCCGATCCATTTGACTAGTTTAGATTTATTTAATCCATTAAAACCCACTTAACCTATTTAACCTAACTTAATCTACTAATAATTAGGCCATGCAAGTCAATCAGATTATCCGTTTAGTAAATAAGTTGGATTTAAATCTTAATTTTTGGCCTATTTAATAAATAGATCGGGTTCATATTGATGACTTTTTGATTCGACGCATATCCGACCCAACCGATATCCGATCCTACCCAAGCCAATTGCCATCCCTATGTGCAATGCATATATTTACTAGACATGAAAACCTAAGGCTTCATAGATGATGCATTCTAAAAATGTATTATAGAAAAGCCTTTCTCGTCGCTTTTGCTTGACCATAGGTATCCAAATTAAACTTGTTAATATTTCGGTTATGATTTCAATTGTTTGAGGCAACATGCATTTGAAGATGCACCACTAAATATTCAAATCCACAATCTTTGGTTGCCAAGTAAAGGGGTATGACTATTGCAACAAACCCAATTCACCTGCTAAAATAATTTATAAGCCACTCATATTAACCAAAAAGCTATGTAATTAATAATGTTGGAAGAAATATTGGGCACCTCGACCTCGGGCCAAAATTAACCCCTTGACCTCCGGCCAAACTTGCCCCTTTGACCTTGGACGTAAGCTAAGAAGAATAACCTTGGCCCCAGCCGAGCATCCGACCGACCGAAGTGAGCTACCTCGGCTGCAGTCGAGGAGTCGATCAGTAAATGAACCATCAGCCAAAGAGAACAATCTACACATGTCGACAAGAAATGACAGTTCCAATTATCGACAGGTCTGGAAGCCCGCAGTCATAGCAGCACCACGGTCTGTGCCTCACCAGTGCTGCCTGCCGCCCACACGGATGGGCATCCACGCTTCGGCCGTACTATTGATCGATACTTGGCCATCATTGCATGCCCCATCAAGCCATATAATGATAAAATGGGCCCCTTTTTATAAAAAAGCAGCTTGAGGGACCATGTATGAATGCAATATTACTCACAGAGATCACACTTTGCTTAACTTCTCTCTCTTTCATGTTGTTGCTTCGTTATTATAACTTAGGCATTGGAGGGTCCTCCGTCGGAAATTCTCCGGTAAGTAGATTTCTTGCAGACCATCTCCAGAGGAACCCAGCACCCGACGCGTCAACTGACTTGCTCTACCCGTCTTCAACTAACCTCAAGGTCATCCAAGCTGCACTCCCACGTCGGTTTGGATTCGGCTGCAGCAAGCTATATCTCAGGTCTTGCATATACAAATCTGGCTTTCAGATGTGATTTAAGCCTTCCAAATGAAAAGCGAGGGGAGGCCTTTGATTCCCCGAACAATGTCAAAAGAAGCAAGCTACACCAGCGGTTTTGCAGTTGTAAAGGACAGACATACTACATCTGTGTGTTAGGACTAAAATACCCATTCAGAATGCGGGGACAATTCTATGCTCTCAGCATTCATGATCATTCTTTATCTCCTTTAAACAACAGCGAGCAAATGAGTTTAAAATGTTACTCTCCTCTTGAATAGCATTATGAAAGCGCTCATTATGAGATACTTCAATTTGCTTATAGAAGCCGCTTCTTTAGGTTAAGAGGAGGTTATGCTGCAATAAGGGCTTTGAAAGGTGGCATCTACCGTCTATGGGTGCTTTAAATATGCACATCTATTATTGCTTTCACCTTCGCTAAGAGGTTGATCTGAAGTGAATTGTTCACACAACAACATCAAACCAACTTGCCCATTAGATAATAGATATTAATAAAAATATCATCAAAGCAACAGTAACAGATGCAAACAGTAATCAATGTTTCTACTTTATTCTTTAGGACTACGTGCAATTTGATCTTGGTCTTCGTAAAACTTTTCCATCCCAAAATTTGAACTCTCTTTGCTGTCACTGCTATCCCTATTTGTTTATATGGTTTACTTGGTAAGAAATACTAATGCATTTTCTTTTTAGTTCTCTCTCTTTTTTTTCCTCCAAAAATAAGTTGTGAATTTCTATTAATTTTGTGGCATAGATTTTACAAATGTAATAAAATGATTACAATATAAAATTATTCTTTTTATACTTTATCTTAACTGTTTTAAAGATTTCTTTATTTGTTTCTGATATCACAAGTGAATGTATGTCAATCCACAGTCGATCCAATAGAACTCCAGAATGAAGCGGTATCCATATGGATTGCAAAATGTTGATGATGACAATAATGACCATCACCCCAACAACAACAATGATATGCTTCAATCATTCCCAGTCTTTCTTCTATTGTTGTCTTGGATACCTTGAATGTCTAAATTCTTTGAAGGGATTTAAATATCTGCCTCAAAAAACCTTCCTTTTCAAATTGACTAAAATGACATGGAAATTGTTCCATTCTCTTTTGATTTCTTCTTGCATCAATCGCATGGGTAACAAAAGCATGGCAATGACAGCATAATGTAAATATACAAGCCATTATCTATATCTTAAGTACTGCCGTTCCGATGAGATACGGCCGATACCACATTGCCAGGCCTTTGAATTAGTTAATAATTTGGCATGCCATGAAACACATCGTTTTGAAGGCATTAGCCGGCATGCCGATAATATCTCCTGATGATTGTACCAGCTGAGTCCAGAATCATGTATCAAATTCCGTGTTCAATATCAGGGCTGGGAGCTATTAGGGGTTTTCAATGGTCCTATATCGAGCCTTGTCTGATCCGAAGCCAAATTAATTCTCTAATAAGCTCTTTATGTGGTTTTCACTTCTTAGAATCGGCAATGATTTTTTTCTGACCTCTTTTATTCTTATAAAGGGGTCAATTCAAAGAAAAAACAAAGAAATTAAATACAACTCCAAATTTGATCAATTCATTTTGAAATGCAATTGATAATTTTCTGGTATTTATCTGTTGGCTTAGGGTATATTACTTAACGGATTGAAAACCTAACATAATAGGTGATATTACTTTGGAAAAAATCACTCCTATTGCCTTAAGCCATGGGACAGATTAATCCAATATCAAGTTGACCAGGAATTGGGGTAGCCTGACTACAATGTCCTATATTTGTCTCTTATAGATGGATTCTATGGGGAAGCTCATAGGGTTTAGCTTTCTGGAACTTGTACAGGCGGGGAACACCTTAAACATGAAAGGTATAATTACGGTTGCTCAAAGTTATGGGTTTCCGGACAACTTGATCAGAAATGCATCATATGATTAAATGGGTTTGCAGTGCTTTGATGATGGGTAGGGTCTTCTGGAAATAAATGCTAATTTGCCTTATGTTGGTGGGAAATTGCTATCATTCATCAATGTCCTGAGAGTTTGTGATTCAATAGACAAACCCTAGCTAAAAAAATAATAAAAAGAAAGAAAGAAAGGAAAAAAAAAGAAACAATTTGCAATTCAATAATCAGGAAGTCCTAGCTAGCTATATCCTTGAAAGCATCAGCGTAAGTATTGCATATATATCATTGGAATGCTGAACTGTTGTCTATGTTGATTGTTAGAGAATTTAATCAGGCAAGAAATGCGGGAAGAAATATGTGTATGTGTATGTGTATGTGTCTGTATGTGATCGAGTGAGTGAGAGAGAGAGAGAGAGAGAGAGAGAGAGAGCTAACCCTCAACCTCTATACATGCATGCAAGCATCTGAATATTATAAAAGGGTTAAAAAGAATTTGAATTTGCAATCATCCATACCTCGATAGATTATAATCTGGAGATAGACCATGTAATGCGACGTGAATCTATGAGCTTGAGCCAGGATCTTGCATCATCCATCTGCAAATAGGTTTGTTCCATATGTTGCGAGGATAGAGAAGAATAATGGAGCCAGCTTCGAACAGTCTTTAGGGCTAAACTAGTAAGTACTTGTCAAAAGATAAAGGATCCTTTTCATATCAATCTCGTTGAATTTTCCTTGCGAGTTTAGATGGTAGCTCCTACGTAGACCTAGAGTTGGATACTTCGGAATCCAATTCTCCTGTATGACATAGGAAAAATGTGTTCCCTTCACACTAGTTAAATTAAGAACCACGCTCTCCACCAAAACCCCAGGTACCATAGAAAAACTAGAGTTTACAAATACTATTATAAGTACCAGGAAAGCATCAACAACCATGACACAACACCTCATACACTATTATTGGAGCTCAAGTAGTTCTCACGCACTGAAACCATAGCAGCCATTCCGAAAAGGTCTACAGAGATGGCTAATATGGGAAAACGAGGCTGCCCCTCTTCCCTCTCCTTATCCCTCCTCGCTCATAGTCCTTTAGGAGCCCCCCACCTAACATCCGGCCTGCTAATTTTAAGGATAGCTCCATAGGCTCTGTCCCTCCGAGACCTCCGGCGAGTCATCGGAATCAATCGGGCTCAGCCTCGGCGGACTCATAAGCATCCCCTCCGCCATGTTCGCCAACAGGTTGGGCATGTCGAAGATCTCCTCCTCGTCGATAAACTCACCCTCCTTTCCCTCTCCAGACCGGCTACTGCCCCCCGCTTCGCTGCTCCCCGGAGCCCTCGACGCCGCCGCCACATCCTCCTGCCTCTCCGGCCTCAGCAGCAGCTCCGCGGCAGCTGCGGCGGCTGCAGCACGTATATCTGATGGCGCGGCCGACGCGGGGGTCGGGCGGGACGAGATATCGTCGGGGAAGTTGAGGACCGCGTCGGCTCCCCGGAGCGCTTGCGCCGCGACGTCGTAGGCGACGGCCGCCATCTCGGCGGTCGGGTACGTTCCGAGCCAGATGCGGTTGGCCTTGCGGGGCTCGCGGATCTCCGACACCCACTTGCCGCTCCGCGATCGCACGCCGCGGTAGCTCGGACGCTTCCTGGCGGCCGGGCGGTTCCTTCCCACGCGGCCGCCGGTCGGGGTGGGTGGAGGGGGCTCGGGCTGCGGTGTATTGTCGCCGTGGACAAAAACGGGCTGTTGTTCAGGTGGTTGCAATGGAGTTGCCCGGTCGCCGCCATGCACGTCATCTAAATTTTGCACGTCTAAAGGCGGGTGGTCAGCCATCTACGTATATAGATACTAGATAGATAGTTATTTATATCCTATATGTAAAATATTATATCACGTTACAAGATAAGATATGGTCGGGAAGAAGAAGGAACGGATGGAAGGAAAGAGGTTTTTGCGTTAGAAATGTCAGAAGTTGATGCTTTTTTTGTCTGGAATGGGAAGTGGAGAATGGAGGATAGAGAGAATGGAGAAGGGACAATATAGATAATGGGGTGGACTGGAAGTTGGTCAGGGAGAGGAGGATGGAAGGAATGGGCATCTTAAAGAGACGGCAAGAAGCGTGGGGTTTCCGCGGGGACTGGGTCGCTTAGGGGCAGCGACCAGCGAGCGGGGTGCTCTCAGGGCGGCACGCGCTTTGGGCGCTCGCTGGCAATTTGCTGTTGCCCGGAGGGTAAACCATCTCGGTTCACCCGTTTGTCTTTAGATATTAATTATTACCCACTTTCGCCTATCAAATCACATATACCCTAATTATTATGTCGCCTGTCCCGGGCCGCAGTTTTTTTGGTGGTTTAGACTTGCAATTGAAGTGTCGAAACCACCTTCTATTTGTATAATCTATTTTCGTAGGACTGAAAATAGGTGTAATTAATAGAATTCAGATTTTAAGAATTTTAATTAATGTAATTAATGGATTTTTCTTTTTAACATTACGTAAAAATAATGATAATAGCTTTCACGTATTCTTCCATTACAAATTTACTGAAAATAAATAATCATGATTATTTTCTATATATCTTATAAATAAAAAATAATGGTATTTATTGTATAAAGTTTACTAAATTTATTGATATTTCTATCTATATATATTTTATTTTAAATAATTTTAATTTTTTAGTATTTTAATATAAATCAAGATAGTCCACCGATTTGGTCTTTGTGTAGATTTAGCACCCATGTTTTAGATTCTTCATGATTACGTTATTTATCTTGCTCGGTTACCGTAGCATAAATTTGGACAAATGAGAGAGATGTGGGCCACAAGTTATCTATTAAAGATAATTTTTTTATTAAAAATATAATAGATATTTTATTAATTTTTTTTTTAAAAAATAGATGTTCAATTAAATATAAATTATTTTGGAATATGCTATTTTTTATAATTAATTAAAAACGACGCGGATTTGCCTTTGGGTTCGCAATCGGCTTTGCAATTGACGACTTCCGTACTACGCGAGTCTAAATGGCAGAGGAAAGTGAAAAGGCTGGCTTGCTTACGGCATGCGTGCAAGTCCGAGGACAAGTTGAGTGGAAAGCAGTACGCACCTTCGGCGAGCATTAAACTGTCACCTCATGTTAGGTTTCATCCAAATAAAGCCAATCCAACCTGTTTCCCTTTACCACGCTGAACTCGAGTTGGGTTTTGGCTTGAAAATAATCACCTGTTCCCAAGTTGAGTTAGATTGAAGAACAAACCCAATCCAACTTGACCTGACTAAATTTGATAAAATGCCGCCTTTGTATGTTTCATTTAGGTCATATTTGGATGCTGGTTAAAAAACAAAAAATATTTATTTGCTTGATGCTGATGTAGCTGGCAGTTCTCATGCTAGGATAGTGTGAGCTGCCGATTCACCAAAAAATAAAAAATTAAAAATCTAAAGATATTTCGATCACCGGCCAAACACCCTCTAAAATATAATGGATAAACTTATTTGGCCCGAACTAAAAAGATGCTTAATTTGTTCCACTAACCAGGGGAACACCAATCAAGTAGTGAAACATTCATTGTTTGGTTGATTGGGGAGTTAATACCAAAGGTTAAATGTATTCTAGGGAAAAATGAGTATTTGGCATCCAAAAAAAACCTTAGTTATATCTTTAAACTGATTGAGTTATAGAACTGCATAATTGCAGCTAAACTTGATTCTGATTAATGCAATGCTAGCCCAAAAAATGTTAAATCTTTTCTGAATTTTAAATTTTTTTATACATCCTACCCTAGTCCAATTAATCCAACTCACTCTAGCTTGGTCACTTATCCAACTTGGAACAAATTTAGTTTAAGATAGAATTGGGTCGGTTTAGAGACATTCTACCACAAGGTCGTCCTGACTTGGGACTTGGACAGGTTGTTTGACCCTTGGCCCACCAATTAACCCACAAAAGGTCGGCCTGAGTGTCCTCATGTCAAACATAACTAATTTTTATCAAACGATCATGCAACCAAATTTAGTTTAAGATGGAAGCATAGCCAAAAACAAAAAACGTAGTCATATTTAGCTGTTTTGCTCCTATTTTGCTCCACCCCCTGGTTTCCTCAAGGTGAACTTCGATAGCAATGTCTCAGAGGGCGGCAACAAATTTGGCGTGGGCTTTGTGATTATAGATCAAGACTTCAAGCTGATTGCAGCTGGAGGCTGGCCCCATTTTTGATGAATCAGTCTTAGTGGCGGAGTTGTATGCGGTATGGGAGGGTTTCATCCATGCCAGAGTGCACCTGGGTGCACGGCGGATCTTTCTTGAGGGCGATTCGACTACAGTGATCGACTGGATCCAGAGCATGCATGTCAGGATAGACTTGCACCCCTTAGTCAGTGATATTTGCCACCTTTTGCAGGAGTCTAACTTCTTCAGTATCATGTATGTATTTCGAGAGGCGATCAGTGCGGCAGACTGGGTCGCCTCCTTCACAGCACATCACTCTAGAGACGTCACATGAGGGGCATTGGAGCAAGTATCATTGGCACTAGAGCGCATTTTATATTGTGATTATTTCGAGCATACTCATGGCCGTATGTAGTGAGACGCCGGTACATCCCAAAAAAAACACAAAAATACAGTAAGCATGTCAGTAACGGATTTGGACAACCCTTGATCACGGTAATACAATAGTTTGTGGGCATGGGGTGAAGAGCACATTAAATTCAAAAAGTTTAGAGATCCACGGCTCTCTCTGATAGAATGCAAATTAAAAGCAAAGGCTGAATAAAAACCTAGCTAAAACTAATGTGATCAGCAATTACGATTACCATAAATCGAATTCAATCGCATCCACGACCAAAGGCCATCGCCACCAATAGTGATCAAAAGCAGTTCAAAGAGAGGCCCCCTACCTTCCAAACTTGTTGCCTCATAGCAACGGCATAAGGAGCTAACACCCCAAAATGGCCGTGAAAATGCTCCTAGAGTCCTAATAACTCATGCACCACCCCAGTCTTTTCATTTAGGATGATGAGCCCCTCCATCAGTAGCAGGAGATGACGAAACCCCTTCCAAATCTTCTCACGAACTCACACGTGAACCCTTTTCTAATTATTCTTTTTACTTCAGACCTCTTTGAAAAATTTGGTAAGACTACACCAAATCCCATCTGCCGATCTGTTGGCTAGCAGGAAGGAAAAAAATCCTCCATAGATCTTTTTTCTTTTTTTTTTTTTCTGCCTCCCACAGAAGTTGGGCTAGAAAGGTATTGGATTGACACGAGCCTACTCAAATAAATAGTCCACTCCATGAATCCAATAAAAAAATCACACCAATCGTGTTCGATTTTCCAAACAAGCTCTGAACTTTTTTAAAAACCCATTTTCCTACACCCACAACCAACCTGCTTCAGATAACTAATGCATTACCTAGCAACTTAGGTAAGAAATAATGGAATAACTGCACTTCCAGTAAGTCTAGACAGACAGATTAGTGATCCCTTATCCAATACAATTTGTGACATTGACTTCCAATTCCAAGAAGGGATATGAAAGTGGAAGCAAATCTCGATACCTGCATTAATGATTCAAGTTTGAATTCTACATTCAGAATTCAGATCAAAACTAACATTTTCTGTAGTCTTTGCTGGGCATTTGATCGTTCAAGAGTTCCAAACAATTAACAACCCTAGCTTTACTCCCCTTCTGCCATATAACCGAAGATCACATCCCAACACAGTGAGAACCTTCATATCCTTTTAACTTGCACATTGTCCAAGCCGATAGAGTACAATACACAAGCATACAGACAACCAGGTGAAAGTTTACCACAAAGGATATGCAACAATCGCAAGAGAATTTGCATGCAGTGAGGATTTTGTTTTATATCATACACCATGTCTAAGCTTTTAGCATATACAGGTAGTCATTGATGATGGACAAAGCCGAGGACCGGTATCCTGACCCAAATAAATTATAGTGATTCAAGTAATGATACAGCTTGTACAAGTCCCTCCTATTCTCAAAGCCAGGCTGTTTCGGCATAACCTGTATTAAAGGAATAAAGAAATTACTTCAGAAAAGATGTCAGTTAAACTCCAGAAAAAAGTATAAATGATCGCACATAGGAGGCTCACAAGCAAAGCACATGAGGGAAAGAAAAAAAAATTAAAACATGCTAAAGTGAAGATTGTGTATCTCCAGGTGACAGCATGCATTCTAACTTGTTAAAATGATCAAGATGATAATACACATGCTCCTATTATTATTATTACTATAATAAAAGGATTCCACTGTTATGTTCATCCCTCTGGCAAATTAAGAATTTCTATAATTATAAAAATCTAAGGGCTCGTTTGGTTTGCGGGAAGCATTTTTCTTTCTAGGAATATGATTCCTAGGAAGCAGATTCCTAGGAAGATGATGCCTAGGAAAGTACTTTTGGCATGTTTGGTTGACCATGGAAAAGTGACAAATTTCCAAAGTGTTTATGTTTGGTTGACCATCTACTTTCCAAGGAAAGTTATGTATAATTTCTATTATGCCCTTAATAAAAATTCGGTCTTTAATGCCTCTTTAATGCTGAAGGGTCTTTTTGGGAAAAAATAAAAATGGAGTGATTCCCGCCTCATGGGAAAATAACTTTTCCATGTTTTTCATGGGAAAGACTTTTCCATAAAATATGGAAATCATATTTCCATGGAATACAATTTTTCCGTCTCTCTCCTTTGAAAACTCCAACCAAACAAGAGGCATCTCATTACTTTCCCGTTGACCACACTTTCCTCCCTTCTTTTTCCGCAAACCAAACAAGCCCTAAGCTTACTGACTTGCATAAAATGACTCCCCAAGGGAATCTTCCATGTAAGAACACTAAAGAAGCATTGCCTATTTATTTATCTTGAAAATTTATAATCAACAAGCCAAACCCCAATCACTCGCGGTCAACTTTACACATTCTCACTTGATTCTATATAAAACTTTTCTGTACTAGTTCCATTTTCCAGTAATCACCAAGTCGTTTTATACTTAATTTTATACATGAAGGGAGAAGAGAATGATACCTCAAAATAGGAATTATAAAACGATCCACCAAACCCAGCACACCATGACATTCCAAATTCTGCCTCATTGTGCCCATCTGTATACAAAGACAATGTTGAGATTATGATAAGAAATAAAAGCCTTCCAAGCCATATATCCTTGCATGCAGCCTATAGTTTTGTTAGTTTAATGGCTCCATATTTCAACATCAGTAAGGTAGTCCCGTAAAACAATTTGTACTTACGGATTATGTAGGATCATGCAAGTCCCAGAAATGGAAATTTTATATACCCTTGCTATGCATATATGCATACATGTGTGCATTATGTACAATTGACCATTACAAAATTAACATATACTCATCGTTCATTGTTTTATAATTGTGTATATTCCTTTCAACACAAATTTCTTTTAACATTTTGAGAGTCCATTATTCAATTTCTTTTCAAAAATTATGATCAATGATCCTCAAATAGTTCTTAATTTATTACTTGGTTCGTCATCAGATAATCAAATTAAAATGATCCAAACTTACATGTGGTATGAATAAATTTGATTCAAACTTACAGTAACATGCTGGATCCAATATAACCGGATCACCATTCTCATCACGACCGATGTTCCCACTCCACAAGTCTCCATGAAGTAAGCACGGTTCAATCACAACACCTTCAAAAAGTGGTCGCATATTCTTTACTAACCTCTGACCTGTCAAAGTGCAATTCAAAGAGAATACATCAAAAAATTAATCCTAAATATTTCAAAATGAAGTTTGAAAGACACCTTGGGCCAGGTTTACCGAAGAAGTTGCCTGTGTCAATCCTATGAGTGGCAAAATTTGACCTGTCCCTGCCAACCCACACAAACCCACCTGCAATAAATAGGTTTCATTTGGGCCTTCTTAAAGTCAGGTCGATTCTCGGTCAACCAAAAATCAACCCGACTATAAATGAGTGGCTTTGGGTATAGCCCTTGAATCCAATGGGTCACCTGGGTTAATCCGGTTGGAAAATAAACGGCTCCTAGATCCAACATAGTTGATCGTTCTTTAATTTTTTCTATTCAGCTTGGTTTTTACTTAAAAACAAGAAGGTTACAGAAAGTGATGGTCAAGGGGGTTCATGGGATTTGGGATGTGGGGTTGCACTTTTGGTAGTTTTATCTTCAGTAAGTTTATGACTGTCATATATCCTAAATTTCTAAGTTTATTGTAATGACAATGATATATTTGAAGTTAAATTTGATTTTGTTGTTTATAATTTTTGTATACCATGTTTTCTTTTACCTTTTAGTCATATTTACGATTGCTGAGTGAGAACTTAAATGGGTTGGTGGATGTGTATGGGTTTACATAAATGGGTCGGGCATCGATTGAGAGTTTTTTAACCTGGACATGAGACCTAAATCTGACCCGACCCGACCATTGCCGCCCCTAACAAATCCAAATGCCATTAATTCCTGCTCAAGATCAAACCTTTTAGAAGGGGGAATACCTTAGATAATTTCTCACACTGCTGCCATCCAAGTCTTCTTGGGACATGGTGAGGCCAACTTAAATCTAAATACCAAACTTACTGAAGGTAAAACCAGCTTGGATTCTTAGATGGTGAAAGGGTAAAATTAACTTTCTGAGACATGTTTAATGTTAGGACTAAATTTATAGATTCTAGGAACATTGTGATAGACATGCAATTTAGTTAAAAAGGAACTAACATGTTGTTTAGAAGTAGTTAAATACAATATTAGACTAGAAACCTACACATGCTCTGCACATCAGGAGAAAAAAGATAAAGAATGCATGGCCCGCAAAAAAGCAAGGACCATTATGATCCGTTGGTCAAAACTCTTTATGGCATTTGAGATGGGGAAGCAAATCCGTGAAATCCCCACTTTATCATATCACCAACTTTTCTGGGTGGATTAGAGAGAGAGAAGTGGGGATTTGAGAGGCTAGTAGCAACTGTTAAAGCCTTTCCACATTTGCACTTCCTCACGGGAACTCTGATAAGTACGAGGTTATGTAGTATTGGGACTCTAAGAAAGTGATTAGTACCATGTTTTCTTTGTCATGCTATTTGTTATCTAATCAGCCAAGGAATACATTTATTGGAACTCCTACTCCTAACACATGTTAGATTCCCCTTTTTTTTGACATGGTACCTTCTCACCTAATTTCACATGAGACAGTTGAACATCCCCCAAAAGGGTGACAGTTAGTCACACTGATGGAAGAGAGTTCCCGTTATACATTTGTTGGAAATGATATGATGAGTTAAGGGTTTGAAAATTTAGGATTATCTCGGGTTTTTAAGGGGTTTTAAGAAGAAGATTACGGAATGGTACTAACCAATGAAGATAGACAATCTACAATGAATTTGCCACCATGTTGTGACTGGCATCACAATTTAAGGTTTCTTATGATCACTGCAAGAGAAATAAGCATAAATACTTTCTTCAAGAAATGAGAATAAAACATCATAACTTTTTCCACAAACTGAAGGAGATCAGTCATTTCCATTACATGCCAATGTAACAATCTCAAAATGAAGACTTAATCCAAATCAAGCTAGTATTTTCCTCGACTAAAACATCATCAAACAGGAGCTTCTCCAGTCTCTTCCGATGCAAATAGGTTCTGCAATCTCATGTGAACTAAATAACTCATATGCCTCACTTGGACTGTTTAATTAATAACATGTGATCTGACTCCCAAAAGTCAAAAAATATGGTCATAATCTGAGAGTTGTTTTATATAATAATTAAAAAATAAATTACCTTTAAGAGTCTTTCTCACAAACTGGCACCTTTCCCCTGATTCTTGCTTCTCCTTTCTCTTCTTCTTCTCTTCATCACTTTGTCATCTTAATTTGTAATATTCACTTGTTTCGTACAAAAAATTGCCTTCAGACAGGATATCCTCTGACTTTATCTCTTTTCCTTTCTTCGTAAGTAGCTATCAGATGGCAACTTATTATCTCTGTAATTCCACCTTCTTCACTTGCTAGCATTTAAATATGTATTCAGCATGCTTTCACTCCCATTCCTTCTTCTTACTTTCTTTTGATTATGTTTTCTTCCTGCTTCTTGTTGATGTGAGTTGCATCACTTTGGTTCTTTTTAGTCCATGACAAATGTCTTGCCTTCCTTTCTTTTGATTAGTTTCTTCTTTGCTTCTTATTGTTGTGAGTTGCATCACTTTTGTTCTTTCTAGTGCACGATAAATTCTTGCTTTACCTCAAAAATGCTGTCCACTCTAGCTGGGCGAAAATTTATAACAATAACTCCTCTAGTCAAATATAGAACCATTCCCGATCTCTCAACAGTTGCTATTCCTAACTAGAATCTGCATGATGACAAATGATGCTATTTTATTTATTTTCTTCCATTGTGGATTTAACTTCTCAAGCATTTTCTGGAACATCCAAAGCATGTCTACCATACATAGATTTTGATTTGATGGGTTCATGGAAGAGAAAAATAAACAAGTTTTCTACATATTTGGATGCTAACAAGGTGTTTATAATGTACCATATCGTTATTTACAAAAACCCAAAACAAACAAACAAAAAAAAAAGCAAGTTGTCTCAAGAACTGAAGCACCTTTTTCATGTATAATGGAATCCGCATACTGATCCAGTGCCAGCTTTAATTGATAGCCCAATCTGTGCTCAGCAAAAAACTCAATCCAATCTGAAGACCAACTGTTTATCTGGGGAGTACTACAGCAAGACAGTTGAAGGTGTCAGAGCATGGCAACGAAAATTAACAAAATATGATTGGTCCTTATAACCAGACGCAAATAAGATTAACATTATGAACAATAGTAACACAGTGGCAAGTTCAACATGTTGGGAAGAGGAAGCGTATAAGCAGAAAAGTAAGAGGGTCCAAAGATAAAAGAGAATGCAAAACCACAATATAATTTAGGACATGAAGGAGAATAGTGCTCCATGACCACTCTGCAGCTTTTTTTGACAAGAAGCAGGCTAATGCAGGGATATTTTTATGCATGCAGATGGCAAGATCTTCAGAGAATTGAAAGTATTTTAGTTGAAACAATGTTCAAGAGAGGTTTCACCTGCCAATTGTATTATCAACATCAAACCCAAAGCCCTTCTCAGATTTCCCAGCTTTATGCATTTCAGCAAGCTTTCGGCCTAGAACCGACTGAGGACATATATGTCATTAAACAAAGTTAATCTTCAATGCTAGCTTCTAAGTGAAGTATAATGAATTAGTGTCACCTGACTTCCCCTGGAAGATCCAAACTTGATAAATTCCATGATAATATAGGAGCCACCAGTTGGTAAAGGTCCAACCTACAAGACTTCAAATCATAATAAGTTTTCTTTTACAACTAGAGGCCTTTCAGGGTGAGAAACTGTGCATGCTAAAACAAGAACAGCATATTGTTTAACTACCTTATACGGCTTTGGAACACGAATTGATTTGGTGGCATACATTGCATTTAAACCAAGAGCCTCTCCTTCAAACATTGATGGTCCAATTTTTCTGAGTCAAATTGCAACATAACTGAGGTTTTTCTCAGCTCGCTGAATAAGAATTGCTTGAGTCATAAATAACGCAGTATAAAATACATATGACTGAATTTTCACATGTCAAATTGAGCTAGTTTTTTTAATGTATACACCAGCACAACAAAATTATCATAGAAACCATAAATTTCAGAACTCAGAGCATGCAAACATCAAGGACCATTAACTGATATTATATTTAGAACAGAAAGCCTTAATTTTGCATGCAGATGTATAGAAACTTATGATTTTATGGATGTTGTTAAATAAGGCTTAGAACACTTGATTGTTCATATTCAAATGTTACAATTTTTTATCAAATTAGAGAGTACCAGAGTAACAAATCTAGTCTGACAATTTTATCAGCAAAGCAAAATCTATCTGAATTTTTTCAAGTTTATGTAAGATAATTTGCTCAATTCATTCATGGAGAGTTCTTGCCTTTGAGTTTTGCTAGATTAGCCTTATTTTAATCAAATAGGCTTTGTTGATTGATCGATGTAAGAAAATATTGGCGAATGGGCCATGAAGTAAATGCATTATGTGGTAAGAAACACTAGTTAACAACACAAAAGGTAGAGGAATGTTTGTGACACATTTGCATATATATGGTTGCCTACAGAGTAGCATCCAAAACACCCCATAACTCAGCATTGACCCACTGTATTTACTTTTAAACTGAGGATGCAATGATCATTCCGGCAAGCATAAAGAAATGAGATAATAAGCCAGTTAGGGAGAGATAAAAGATATGTATTAGAGCAAGTTGGACCTATAACCTAGAATGTATTAACTATACCCATCTCATTCAAGACTAGGAGAATTCTTTGAGAACAGCACTAATTTGTGTGTTAGGAAAGTTACAGAAAAGAAAATAAGAAGGACATGAATGATAACATTTGAAATATTGTGAATAGATTATGAGTTTGTAGCTGCATGTACACAAAGGGCATGCTTGGTGTTGCTTCAGCCTTCTAAAAAGAGGAGAAACCAAAGGGTAGGTTTCTAGCTTCTCCTAAAAATATATTTTTTTTTTGACTTCTCTTCTTGCAAAAGCATTTTTCAAATAACACTACCAAACACTTATTTTTCTTAAGAAGTGCTTATTTTTCTTTATAAGTCGCAAAAGCACTTTTCTTAAACAGCACCAAAGATGCCCTAAGAATAGAACGATTTACAGGAGAAGACTGATCCAAGTGGGCTGCCTCCTCATGAATTTCAGATAACCCATTCCACTTGCTCTATATTACAATTTTTTGGCTTCTATGACATCGGTCACTAAAAATAAAATGAAAATAATGATAAAAGCCAGTCTTTCCCATCCATTTAAACATGTCCATTCTATAACTATCAGATTCCCATCAAAAGGATGACCTTTTGAATGGATATACAATAAATTACTACTGTTTCACAGGACATCATGAACTCTTGAATTCCTTCTATTCTACCAAGATTCTCCAGTATACAAAAAACTGCTATGCTTTCTCTTCTTAATATGTTAACTTGCAACATTGTCCAAAAAAAAAAAACAAGCATTTTGCCTAATTCCAAAGTTTAGCCATAGGAGAACTAAACCAGAATATCTAGTTTACAAATATGATTGCAAGTTCTGTCCATTCAACATTAAAAATTCTCTTTCATGGTATATAAATAGCACATTAGTTTTATAATTGTCTCTATAAACATGACAACTTATGAAGCCTTATTTCTTCCAAGTATCACATAATATCTTTGATTTTCTATTGATGGTGAATTTCTAACTAGTATCATGTACCTACAGTAATAACAGCATGGTCAGAAATTGATGATTTCAAAACTCTCTTTCTCTTTTTTGGAGCTTGCTATAGTTTCTCCTAGCTAACAGAAAAAAGAAGGAAATATGAATAAATTTTTGTAAGTGAATATATAAAACTTGGCATGCCTATTTGTCTTAACAAAGAAAGAACCAGAATCTGTATCATATCGGCTTGCATGACTGACACAGCCACCCCCAATGGGACTAATTCTCGTAATCTGAGTGGCCCTTCCTTCTGTGAGAATCCATTCACGAATTGGGTCATCACTCATAGCTGCCACTGTCAGTTGACAAACAAGCGAAGAATGTTATTAAATTATAATCAGAAGTCCTATAAAAAAATTTATGTGCCCTGTAAATAAATTTATGTAATGTGCAGGATTACCTTATTTAAAAAGGCAGCATTTTAAATATGTACTATAAGCACAATTTAAATAATTTGATGCTTAGCATGCCATTTTTGAACATTACATGTCAAAACTTTCCCTAATATCCCAGCTAGGAATTAGTTCAGTTGCATTAATAGGGAAAAAGTTACATTGCCATCACTACACATAAGAGGGAAAATGTTGGAAGTAGTCTAGAAACTAGCCTTAAACCTCTTTGCACTAGTAATAACCAGAAACACAGATATTATATAATGCTTTTAGACTCTTATGCCATACTAATAAGTGACAAGAGATATGGAAGCTGATTATTATTTCACATCAGTTGCAAATGCATTCTATAGAATACCAAAAAAAAAAAAAAGGTGGATGAGGTGGATACATGCTTGTGGAAGTGTTGTGGATGTTGTGGGCCATGCACACAAGATGAACTTAAAAGACACGAGAATGTTAAGCTTGAACACATAATAAATCGTAGATAAGAGAAACCTTCAAGGGTGTGTTTGGTTTGCGACCAAAATTGGAATAGGAATCAGAAAGGTCGTATTCCCCGACATATTTGGTTCGTAACCGATATCAAAATTAGAATCTGAACTGGAATATTTTTAAGTAATTTTTTAAAAAATCAATTAATCAAAGGGATATTTTTGAAAAAATAATTTTTTTAAGTAAATATGGTGGAATGGGATTTGGGTTGGGGATTTGCGGAGGGGTGGGTCACTCGTTCCCATTCTAAAGCCCAACCTCCCCCAACCAAACATACCCCAAAATAAGAACATCTGAGAAAGATTAGAAGCTGCATCAACAAAATAGTTGTTAGCGAATTGATTAAGTTGGTACACCGGTGGAGAAGGCTCGACTTTGTGAAGTTTCAAAAGAGAGAGGAACACTTAAAAAAAAACATAGATGGAAGTTGTAGAGATTAGAAAAATTGCATGAAAAGCCTTGAAATTAAACACCCACAAAGAGGGATCTATACAACCAGCCCTAAGGATGGATATTCCAGCGATGCAGCGGCAAGCGTGTGAAGTATATCTGATGGGCTGCAAATTTCTTGTTTTGGTGGGACTATAGATAACTCTTTAGCCGTTATTCGTTTAAAAATTTTGCAATAGAGCACATAATCCTCGATAAGACGTCTCTTACCCAAGTAAAGATTTCAGAAAGGCAAAAACAAATGTATTTGTACAACCTCGCTGCTTAATTTCATGTAAAATTTGAACATCAAAAAATATTAGAACAACCACATAAGAAGAAACAGATCAATAAAAAGAAGCTTTCAATAACAGTTATATGGCACAAAATCGATAAATGAATAGCAGAAATCATAGAAGCCGTTGGGGGAAAAAAGGAATTAAATATGTACTCGGGCCGAAACAGGGCTGGTGCTTCAGTTGGCTCTGATGAGATGGCCAAATTTGGAGTCGAGGGCTGGGCCTGTGTTTGGGGAAAGGAAAGCGGCGAGAGCGAGGGAGAAAGAAAGGGAAAGAGAGGAATCCCACGTGCCCCATTTATCTGCCGACACGAAAACCAGAAAGGAGCAGGTCCTCTGACTCGTCATCCCCTTAATATCGACCCCGGGACTGGCTGCCGACCGCCGGTTCGGATTTTCCGTTGTGACGGTCTTTTTTGACATACTGGCATTAATGTTGTGTCGGGGCAGGTAGATTTAGAAAATGCGGGCCCACGGATGGCAATGTTTATTTAAAAGTTGGTATAAAATTGCCTGCCGACTAGGAGTATGCTGGCTAGGAGGAGATGAGGGCTTCTCCAATGTGTGTGAATTGTCCAGAGTCAGTGGAGATTGTTAGTCATGTACTATTTGAGGACCCACGGACAGCTCAGGTTTGGAGGAGGGCATCTTTTCCCTTACCGGGGCTTACTTTTGGTGTGGGGGAGTTTCTAAGACAAGTGAGGATTGCTCTATGATCTCCGAGCACTGCAAGGTGGGGTATTGCTGCTATCTACCTGGCGTATCATATTTGGCTGGACAGGAATGCCAGTCTTTGAGGGGAGGAGAGCTCTCATGAGATCTATTGTAGAACGGGCTCTCTGTCAGGCAGTGGAGATTATGGAGGCTGCTGAGTTTGATTTCATCTATGATGGCTAGGAACATCTGGGACCTCTCTTCGCTACCACAGCGCCTAAGTTTGTCCTTGTTTCTTGGGAGCCCCCACCTCCGGCCATCTAAAAGTGAACTTCGATGAGAGTCTGCTCGCCAGTGACTATCGGGCGGGAGTGGCTTTTGTCATCAGAGATCATGGCGCCAGGCTGATTGCCGCAGGGGGTTGTCGCTCTTTCGAAGCCTCGATTTTTGGGGGCGGAGCTTAAGGCAACATGGGAGGAGATTTCCTATGCGAGATATGTTTTACAGACTGGTTGTATCATTCTGGAGGACGACTCGGCCCCTGATGGCACACCTGAGGGAAGAGGGGCGGAAGGAGGTGGAGCACTTGCTTCTGAGCAACATTCGTCGGATGCTACGGAAGTGCTGGGTTCTTCAGATCAGGCATGTCCTTCAGAAGGCATATCAGACTACTGACTGGGTTGCCTCCTTCACTGTGCACCACTCCAAAGAGTTTTTTTGGACTCAACAACCTTCTATTTTTTTTGCTTTATATTATTTGTTTGATTTTAATGTAGCTGGCTGTGTTCATGCTAGGATTGTGTGAGCAGCCGATTCACCCTTCCAAAAAAAAATGTTGACACAGAAAAGTATTTCAAAGTGCTCGAGAACTTTTACGGCTTCCATAATTACTGATATGGTCATTGTTTAGTCTTTGATTTCCCAACTGGATCTTTCTTCCATATTGGGGGATGTCAACTACCTAAGCTAGGCTAGCTCAGCTGCAATCACTTGGGCCTCTTATCTTCGACGAAAAGCCCATCTAGATCAGGATAGGCTTTGAGACCTTTTGACTCTTGGCATTCACTTCGTGCAATTAAAGTTCCAATATTCTCCGCATTATTAGAAAAATTTTGAATTATTATTGATTGTTCTCTTGACAAGTGATTCTTTGGATTATTCTTCAAAAATAAACTTATCAAAAAGTTTTTAAATTATTCCCCAATTATATACAATTTATTTACAAATTATGCTTAGCTAATTGGAAAGTTTAGCATGACACAAATTAGTGAGTGATACCTTCTCTTCTCTGTGATGCTCTTCTCTGTGATGCTCCAGCCTTCCGCTTACGCATGATCATTTCAAAATTTTGGTCCGTCATGGCAAAAGCTCACACTCAAGCTTCTTCCTATCTTTGAAACTCTAATTTTGATGGGAACGTGCCCGCCGTCGGTGATTGGGCGGGAGAGGCTTTTGTGATCAGAGACCATGGTGCTAGGCTGGTTGTAGTGGGGGATATCGTTCCTTTGAGGACTCGACTTTTGGGACGGAACTTAGGACGGCATGGGAGGAGCTTTCCTATGCGAGATATGTGTTGCAGGCTGGCTGCATCATTTTATAGGAGGATTCTGCCTCGCTGATCGCGCGTCTTCAGGAGGAGGGGCAGGAGGAGGTGGAGCATCCGCTTCTAGGCGACATGCGACGGATTTTACGGGAGTGGCGGGCTATCCAAATTTGACATGTCCTTTGAGAGGTGAGCCAAGCTATTGACTGAGTCGCCTCGTTTACTGCTCACTACTCGGGAGAGTTTCTTTGGACTCAGCAGTTCTCATTTTCTTTTGCTTTGTGTAGGCTTTTTGCTTCTGATGTAGCAAGCTATGTTCATGTTAGAGTAGCATGAGTTGTCGATGCACCTGAAAAAAATCCCAATCCTTGACTAAATCGCCACGCTCCTCTAGTTCCTCGTCGTCTCCTCCTTGTGGCAACCTCGACCACACTTGAAAAATCTTCTCCTAGTTGGACAACCCAGATCTCTTCAGTTGGAATACCATGATCCGAGGCCCCAATCCATCTGCTGCCCTGTCCTTCTTCCACATCATGGCCCATTCCAGCATCGCAACCATTCACCACAATTGCCCCTTTATGCTGACAACCTGCACTCGCTTGTAGGCGCCCGAGCTCGGCATTGCGAAACGGCTCGAGTGTGGCTGGACCCTAGTGTATTTGTGCTCGATTGTTTGATTAAGGTCGATGGAAATTGTCAGTTGTTTCGAAGATGTACAGAGATCGTTTGATCGAAACACCTTCCTTGATGCCGTCTCGTGGAATATCCTGATAAGAGGTTATTTTCGTGGACTCTTTACTGTGCAGCCTTCCACAGCTGTCATTAAAAGATGGATGACCATCAGACAACATGCATCATATATGATATGGCACACGCTTATGGACTATTTTGTTTGCTAGCTGTCCATCTTCTGATAACTGCATAACACTCTGCAATGCGGCCTGCACATCATAGAAAATTTGTGCCCGGTATTTGATTAGTTTGAGGTGATGAAAGCAAGGAATGGGAGGCTTGATAGGTGGCTTGTTCTGTGTAAGGTGATTTGGAAAGAGGATAGGGATGCTCCATTCGATGAACTTGGTTTCTTGACAAACAACCTTAGGTTGATCATTCGCGATCCTTGGTATATGTTGAGTGTGGAGATTTGGAGTCGGCATGGAGGTTTTTAATGAGATGGATGAGGGATACTTGTTAAAATGGACTACCATGATCTCGGGTTTGGCTAACAATCCTACGCATATAACATCAGCAGTGTTTGTCCATTTGCAACAAATCTCATTGTAAATGATGGTATGGACCATCACGGGGCCGCTCCCGAATAGGTGAGACAAGCATGGCGTGGTTCGGAAATCACGAGGCTGGTATGATGGTATATAATACTTCTTGAGTGACCGCGACGTCATCTGGGAGCTTATTGTCTGCTAAGAATGAGTTGTAAGGGGCCTGATTCACATTATCCTAATATAGCGGTCCCTTTTGGTTATATTGTTTACATCACTGACTTGCTCATAAGAATGAGCACTTACAACCTACCTCTAGCAGATTATAATTTAATAATTTTGATTAAGCCATGAAAAATGTAAGTCTGGGTTGGTGAATGGAATTATTTAGACACTAAAAGCAGACCATTTCAACTCTTATCCACACCTAACCTCAACTTCCATTCTCATACAATTATTGTTAGGCTACTGATTTCGTATGAGTGCTATTACAAAATGCAAAAAAAAAACATGGATAATCAGTTTCTTTGTCAAATAAATTCATCATCGTCAAACACTAAATAAATTCATAAATTAGGTGAAAAAGTTATCCGTAAGCTTCCTTTCTTGACTTCCTAACCTTTCCTTCCGCGAGAAAATGTCTGGCAAAACAAAATGCAACTGCACATGTAATGAGCTCTGAAATTTTTAAATCCTAAGAAAAAAATGTCACAATTCAGAATCTTATCAAAAAGACTAGTCAGAAAGTATTACTTGAGTTTCTTAGTCCTACATAAATACCTAAATTTGACCTAGCAAATAATCAAATTAGGACATAAAACACAGTTTTTTTTGGCAATATATTTTTAAACGTCACGAATGATCAACGCCCTAAGCATGCTTGACTTTGGAATCTCCAAAAACAACAGTATGTTCAGCTGACAAACTGAGTAGAACTGGAAAGTTTTCAAGCTATAAAAGGCCAGGCCAAGTTCACTCTGGACTGTAAACTTTGAAAAGAATGCATAAGTTTGATTCTCTTCACCATAAATCTTATTATTTCATCTCTCTGGAAATAGGTGGAGTCTGGTCGTTAGGATTGTGTGCTCCACAGGCATCATGATATTTAAGAAGGCATCAAGTATTGCAATCAATGAACAAGTACACAATCTCAAAGTATTGTACATAATCCAAAGTCACAAACTTCACAGATTTGCCCAGATGCCAGACCGCACCTTTTAATTCCTCCATTGCATTAAAAAAATGTCTACACTCATGGATTAAAGAGATACTCTGTCTAAAGTAATTTTATGTCTTGCAGAGGATTTAAGATCAGCTTTTAAGTATTTCCTTTACAAAATCTATCAGATCACAGGATTCCAAGCCAATAAACTTCCATGACCATAATGGGCCACGAAGATCAAATTTTTGCTGTTTCTGGAGATACAAACCAGTTTCAAATATTGGACACACTAAGCTTCATCAACTTAGTCGATGATGTCCTTTTTCAACTATGCCCTAGCTTCTCGGTTTTCTCCATGTGGAACTGCAATGACAACAGAAACAGATTCATGGATTTCTTGGTTATTCTCGCTGGCCTCTGAACGCTGATGGCCAGGAAGTAACCACTGGTTAGATCGATCACTAGAACCCTCGGGGCTGCCCACTGTATGATGGGCATCAAATAAGGGAGATGCAGCATATTTTGCATCAAAGGCGTCATTAAGCGGCAATCGACAAATTGGACAGGTTGCTTGTTTTTGCAGCCACACATCAATGCAGGCAAGATGAAAGCTGTGACCGCATGATGGCATAATCCGCAGCACTTCTTTCTCTTCATACTCTCCTAAACATATGGAACACCTGTTGCAGCAAAATGACAGTAACTTGGTTCAATATATAAGATGACAAGGCACAGGCGTCCTTTTTCTTATTTCAAGTGGACATTATAATAAGATAGAAGCAAAGGATTGCTCAAATTTTGTTCAGGTATATTGAGCAGTCCAGTTTTCTGTTATTGATCCTCAACGATATGTTAGCATTCACATGAAGAAGGCTCCTTTCTATGCACCATCCTATGGTAGAGCGTTCCATATACCATGCCAGCAAAATATGATTATCCAATACCATGTGGTCAGCATGATGTTATGTAGTCATGCTTCCAAGGGGTTCCATAGTTCTTGCCCTACTACATTATTTGTCAACTGTCTTCAACTTATAGCACAAGACAAAAATCTCTTCAAGGAAGAGTTTCTGTGGTGCCTAAATCACTACAGACCCATAATTATGAAGGAAATATGGAGAAAAATCAGCTATATGGGGAAACTAAAATGTGCCTTTACTGAACTAGATGCTCTCTCAAAATCATGCTTCGGAGAGATAAATTCTAACGAAATAACTAAACAAGAAGCCTTACCATCTATTTGGTGTCTGCTCTAAATCCTTCTTAGCATTTACAACTTACATGGCATGTGTCATAACTGTGAATTCTTCTCACAAACATGGTACCGAGCAGCTATCCTAAAATCAAGGGTTTGTACAATCCTCAAGCAGGGTCTCTGTATATCTCCTCTAAGTTACATTCTGAACCCCACCGGCTAACAATATGAAATGAGGGTTGAGCGCACTAGAAACCAGAAGGAGCATGGGAAAGGGACCCTGGAAAGTTCTAATCCAGCTCTCATAATGATGAACATGGTAGCTTCAGATAAAAGGGTAGGTACGGGTAGCTGGGAGTGGGCAGGGTGTTAATGAAGTCATTATAAAGCAGGGTATAGGAGAGTAAGGCAGCAAGGACAAAGTGATTAGAATGATAATCACAGCGTGATGAGAGAAACAGGAGCGATATTTTCTGGTGAAAGGAAGATGCTTCCTTGATCTAAAGAAAAAAGTATTAAATTCAGATTTGTAAAATTTTGTCCTAAATGTGATAGTTGGATTCTGAAATGCATGAAAGATGTTTTACATTTTGGTTTTCTCATTCTCAATGCCAGTCTAAGCAAATAAAAAAGCATATAGGTTTCATCTTTTGAGAATCCATTACTAAAAAGGCTGCACGAAGATGTCCTCATTGGAGTTGCTCATTACACCTAGCAAGCTTGATCTCCTTAGCCTGTTCTATCATAGTTTAACTCTTTGTAATGGTTAAGGGACCAATTGCGTTCCATGTTATCTGGCTTCCAAGCAATGACGGCTCGGACATACAAACCAAGAGAAAACTAAGGCCCTAACCCTTGATGACCAAGCAATTAAGTGGAACCCCTTTTTTGGGAAAAGCAATTAAGTTGAACTTTACTGGTTAAGATCCCTGACAGTCTAAGAACAGAAGCAATAAATGCAAAGAAGGATTTCCACACTTAGAAAGACACTTGCTTGGCATCTTCTCTAGATCGTTGAATTAAATTCGGTAAGATCTCAAGACAGTCTAAGAAAAGAAGCGACATATCTCAAGAAGAAAATCCAAATTCAGAGACACACTTACTGGGCATCTTCTCTTGATTGGAAAGCCTCACGTTTGTACTTCATTGTTGGAATTGCAGCAACGACTACAGGCTCCAAACCACTGATCCCATGCTCCGACTGTCGGTAATATTTACAAGTTTCAACAATAGAACACATATTGTTTCTCAAAAAACAATAAAAATATGTTCAATTATCTATTTGCAAACATATGAATTTTTTTCTCCGGTAGGTATATTTTGATAATTTTGTAACTAAACAGACATTCAAGTATAAAGTACAAATTGCAATTCCTTTAACATTACCGATGTTATTACCATAACGGCAATCAGTATATAAAGGGGCAACAATCACAAACTTCAAGTGGAGTGTCGATTCTTTCTCTTTCTGTCCCTTTTCTTACCTTGAAAGGCCATACTAACTTTGTTATGTCTTGGTTAATTCAAGAAATTTATTTCCAAGGATCAAGAAGCAATTTCTTGTTTCGTTAAATTGCATACAAATTCTTGGTATATGCGATGAAGCAATATTCTGATGAACCCTGCCTCCTAGACCCAAAAAATGCTCATTTCATCAAGATAATAAGATGATGGTACAAGGGGTTAAAGAAACAGATAAGCGAAGAGAAGAAGCAAGCGGCAAAATTTTCAGACCCAGCATTTTTTTTTTCTTTTATTTTTTTAAAGAAAAAAACACGATTTCCGTATCGATGAAAATTATCAAACACCGATTCGGCGAAATTTAAAACCAAAAACCACCTTTAACACTCATTTAAAAAAACGGAGGTTCAGAAATCACACTGTAAGCTCTTCGCTCCGCCTGGAAACCTGAATCTAAATAAGCAAGGGGCAAAAAAAGGAAAAGAAAAACTGCTTAAATTACTCACCGCTTCGAGATCTGAACGGAGCTCGAGGTCGAAGGCGACGTCCCGGGAGTCGGCGGAGCGGGCCCGGCCACAGATCAGGCGGGCGCAGACGAACACGATGAAGGTGGCGCTCATCCCGAATCCTATCACCGTCGTCACCAGGTTCAATCCCGACCACAGCATCTCTCCTCGCTGCCTCCGCCGCCGCCGAGCCTATCCCTCTCTTCCTCTTCCTCCCTCCCTATCAAGCTCCTCCTCCTCCTCCTCCTCCGCCGCCGCCGCCACCACCACGAATGATGGATTGGGGGTGGAGGGGTTGGGAGCCGGGGATCGGACGGATTATACCCATCCGGGAATTGCGAATAGCTTTGGCCGATGGCAAGGAATGGTATGATAAGAGGGCGAGTAGAAACGCTGGGCGACTTGTGGGATTGCTCTTGGAATCGGACGCCTCGAGGGTCGCTGTGGGGGCGGGGCCCGCGCGGCTGCGGACCGGGCGGTGGATTTCTTTCCCCCTCTCTCTTTCTCCTTTGGAGAGCCGACTTGGCCTACTACGTGCCGGCCTTTTTTATCAGAGTATTCCGTGTATATTTAAAGCAAGAAAAGGAGATTCGGTAGCTCGGCGGTAAGCCGGTAACAGGACGGAAGTCGAAAGGGGAAGCGACGTCAAAGTTATCCATTTCGAGGAGAACACATGGTGCTGCGTCCTGAATACTCCCGTATCTGTGAACAGTATGTAACATGATGTAGGATATAGTTTTTTCTATTTCGAACCTCTTTTGCATCATGAAAACCATGGAGATTGGATAACTTTCATCGTTGTGTACGATTTCTAAGTGCGTTAAGTGGTGCAGTTGGGTGCAACTTAGGTTGGGACCGGTCTATCATGACATAACCAACTTTCGGTTTGTGATTTTGGTCGAGTTTATATTCAAAATAGTAATCAATTTCGAGTGAGATTAGGTTTAAGTTGAGTCCTGCTTATTGTGTGCTTGCACGGTCGAAATTTTTGTTTAAGAAAAAAAAATTGACTGAAAGGAAACCAGATCCACGTTGTATTTTAATATTAGAACTCTTGCAATCTTGTTTGAACTAGGGCCACTCAGGGCTGAAGTTAAAATTTCAATCAAATTCTATTGAGAACCAATTCGTCCCATGCTGCGTGATATTTGAGTTGGTTGTATTGAAGATGGATACTTTGCTGGTAAATTGAGTTCGACTTTCCCTCATTTATGTGGTCCGACTTACATGAGCTCTCTTCGGACCCTTGGATGCATAGCTATTCTTTGAGATGAAATGAGGTCTTTTCTTGTATCATGCATCAAACGATAAACTCATTCTCTAGCATAGTCGATACTTATTTGCTCAGTTTGGAATACAGTACCATACTAATTGGTACACAGATTATACAATTTATGGCAAAGAAAAAAAAGAGCTTGAAAGAATGTATAAGAAATTCCCTTCTTGCATTTGAAATACATAAAAAGATGGACAAAGAAGACAAGCAATTGCAAATTTGCAAGCATAATAAATATTATAAATATATCTTTCTCAAAAACTACACAACTTAGCTGGGGCTTCCATCCTTTTCTCACCAAAAATTATCTTCAACCTATTTCTAAGTTAGAATTTTAGAACTGCCGGTAGAATTTGAAGGCAAAAAAAGGAAATATTTGTCATGATGCTTCAGGAGCGAGTCATAAACCTTGATTATTCATAAGGGAGAGTAACAAACAGTTCCATTGCGTGGTAATAATACAGTTTCTAATAAAATTTTGGATTCTTCGTGAAATTCTGGTGTCAACGCGCATGGTGGCTGACACGCTGCATCCAAACATCAGCTGTCGTTTTGCACCTTTAAAACGTAAAACACTTTTGCTAGTGACTGGTCATGCATCACTGCAAGTTTTCTTTTTAAAACGTAAAACATTGACTCTTGATGAAACTTATGCTTATCTTTCAAAGCATGCAGTGTTGTATGTCAAATCGTAAGCAGTTTTCTGTGTCAATTATGAGCAGCACTGATTGTTCTATCTTATTAATTTAAGTATATATATCAAATCAGGGATCTTGTTGCTTAAGTAAGAGTGGCGTGGTAGCCACACCGAGCACAATCCAATTCTTGCTTGCTAGAACGACAGATGGCTTATTTTCGGGTTATAGCTCTTTATTGAGCAACTAGATGTTTTGGATTTGAACATTTAGGTAAGTGTAGTGCAGTTTGCTCTCTCTCTCTCTCTCTCTCCCCCTAGAGTGGTACTTTTTTCGAGCACTACTTATCTTTCGACTTACACTACCATCCCTAGTGGCACTTCATGATTGGTGGAGTGGTGCTGTTTAGCTTTTTCTTTATCTCAGAAGTCTGATATAATATAAATACTTTTCATCCATAGAAAATTGCTATTGCAATAATCAGTATCCAATGCTAATCAGTGTTCGAGATAACCACATACGAACAAAAAATCCCAGGTGTGAGATTTTTTTTTTTTACCATGTATTATATCGTATCTATACCTAAAACATTAGATCGGAACAGAGCTTCTCTTAGCAGCAGAATTCATCCATTCCATGACTTTAAAGAAAAAAAAATGTAAATTTTGTCGGTCCGCAAATTTTCTTCTTCATTAAGTTGTTCTTCTCTCTGTCACGCCTCGGACCCGATTCCGTGACACGGCCGTGCTATTGCCGACTACCGCCTACAATAGCACGCAGCTTCGTACATGGTTAACAGGTAGTCAAAAGCAGTCAAACTTGCATATACTAAAATATGTGCATAACAACCTACTGGTTGACATAAGGTGCAGAGCTTCTAACAGTTTATGTATATAAAAGTATATTTATCCCATCTAAAAATAAAGAAGCCCTGTTGCAAAAGAAAATTACCTTTGGCGGCTATCACTGGTGGTGATCTGAAAAAAAACATTGGATCGGAACAGAGCTACTCTTAGCAGCAGAATTCATCCATTCCATAACTTTAAAGAAAAAAATGTAAATGTTTGTCGGTCCGTAAATTTTCTTCTTCATTAAGTTGTCCTTCTCTCTCTCTCCATTCATCCATAATATTGATAAATAAATTGGGTCAAAATTCAAGTTTGTGCTAAGAGCAATTTAGAACCATTTCATTAAATTGATGATGAAGATTTAGCTATAGATTTGATATTCCTGATTTAACAAGCAGTTTTCTATGTCAATTTAATAAGCTTGTTTCTTATTAAATAGAATAATAAGTTGGCTGTTATCATCTAATTAATAATTAATTTATTAATCTCTTCATAGTAAATTATAGCTATAACTAGATTTTTTTTTTCTGTATTACAACACAAGCTTCTTCGATGATCAGTGTCTCCGCACCCCTTATTCAAGTTTGTAATACTAGAATATATCATCATTCAATATACAATATCTGATAAGTCAGCTATTAATTGCATGGCAGAGATTATTTTTTATTGATCATGAAATATAAGGTGCTCCTTATCTTTTTCATGAGAGAGGGCTATTTAATTTGGAATTTGGTTGGAGAAGAACAACTAACACATAAATTATCTAACAACTATATCTATTCCATTATATCATTATAATATTTAAGTAGTTTTTGTTGCTCAATTAATTCACAATTTGTTTCAGTGAAAAAGATTTTTTTTTATTCAAATATTCATGCTAGATGGAACAAATGTATTTGGTGAACAATGTCACAATCAAATATAGCTGTCATTTTTCATTATTATTTGTTGTTTTCTAGTATAATGGCTAACAACAACCATCTCAACAATCATTCTTTTATTCTAAAACCAAATAATGGTTTCAAAGTCCTCTTGCTATCTATACATACCAGTATTTAAAATATAACTAGCTATCATTCTTTTATAGAACTATTGTTTGTTATTTAACATTTTCATTCCTTGTCTAGAAAAGACAATATTCTTTAAGTTTCAGCATCTATACTTGCTGGTAAAATGATTTTGTTGTTGTGAATGGTGACGTAAGCGCAGGACACAATTATCTCTTCATCCCATCCACTATTTTCCATTTTAAAGGCTATAACAGCTCTTCAATAGTCATTTTATTTCTAAGCATTCTTAGTCTAGAAAGATTTGGAAAAATAACAAGCATTTTTTTTTAGTGCAATGGTAAACAACCATAAGAGAGGATTTTTTTTTTTTTCTGGAAAAAAGAAAAGGAAGAGAGGGGTGAAGAGAACCTCATCCCACGTAGCAACCCTCACTGGGCTCCCTCCCCGCTGGAGAGTGTTCGATGCTGGTAGAACATTTTTTGCTTATATCCTCCTCGTCCGTGGCAGAGCCCCACCAGCATGGCAGCCCTATTTCCGTATGAGTACGTCACACCGGCACCACCTAAGTACAAGCAGATCAGATAGTGACTCCACCGGGCGAAATCAGGTGGGGGTATCCGGTCTCCATATTTAATCGACGTCCGCATATTTCGAACCTGGCCACTTCGGTGGAATCAAAGCTTCGTTCCCACCGTGCTACCACCTCGATGGTTAAAGGGTTTTTCTCAAGAAAAAAATAATAATAGAGGAGACACTTTATTTAGGAATTTATGTTTTACTAAGTTTTTGTCCAAAACTTGAAAACCGTTACTTTTGTTATCGCAGCACTGGATGGCCATCAATTCATCAATGTATGCTTTAGAACCACCAAGACTTTAATTTTATTATTATTATTATTTTGAGATGGAGTATTTTTCAAAAACCTTGGTTACAAGTGGACCCATGGGCCCTTTGCACAGAACGTTGGTGTTCTCACTGAATGCATGATCTGCCTTCAGGGCTTTTAATGGCCGTGGCCGACCCAATTAAGCCCACTGGAGATGGAGGGGTAAGAGAGAGATGCTGGGGAAGGGAAATGTGGGAGGAACAGATTAATAACGCCGTGAGAGGGGAGGGGAGAAGAGGAAGGGTTTGGGTACCGGAGAAAGATAGGAAATGAAGATAGAAAGTAACAGGCAAAATGTGGTTTGGGTCGTGATGAATGGAAACACATCTAACACAGCATCAGATATTGGGTCTCAATCCTATAGATGTGGTATCGAAGTCGCAAAATGGTTTGCTATCACTATATAAATTCGTTAATACGTTTTCTTAACATTTTTTTAAACATAAAGTGAAATTTGTGGCTCCTTTGTTATGGAAGTAGCATGTATGTATGCATGTATGCATGTATGTATCGCCAAACATCATCGCCTAGTTTAATATTTTGCAAAAGCATAGGTGGCTTTGGTGATTCTTCCTAAACTCAGGAAGGGTTGCAATGCTTGCTTATGCGAGCAACATGCGTCTCTTATCTCGGTAGGAGGTCCTGCAAGTTTCATCATAGATCCATCTCTCGCCAAACTTACCTTAGCCAGATATTTGGCATTAATTTACATGCAATTATTGTAGGATTAGAACCACTCCTAAGAAGCTCCAAAATTTTAGGTGATTGCACTTGATGCAAAAGTCTAGGTTATACCGATGATGCTAGACTTAAATAGGCAATTTTAGAACCTTCAATCATCTGAATGTGATTCATGATGCATAACCCTCTTATGAATGGGAGATATTTTCTCAAGGATTGAGGCTACTTGGTTTACGGGCGATGATTTTCCTGATGAGTTCCAAATTTTTATCCCGTTACGACGTCAAAGATGGACTTAGATATCGGATTATCTCAATTTTTAGCCATGATGGAAAACTAGGAATTCTTTGATATTTCTTATTTGTGTCAATTTTATTACACTGATTTGTTGACTGCCATGATAGACTTGTTTTCGTTGGAGCCTTATGTTTTACCAAATATGATTCTAAAGTTTGATATGTATTTTTGAGTTCCTCTCATAATAGATTTTCAATGTGTCCGCAGTTTTCAAGTTGCATACATTTCCAAATATAGTTATCATTATCAACTATCCATGAATCTTATGAATCAATGCCCAGAAACTCTAGAGGAGCTTTCTAGGTTGGTGAGAGAGAGCCGATGCCTAGAGTGCTTCGAGACTTGTTATTTTTTGATTTTTTTAGATATATTCACACTAAAAGTATATGAGTTATCCATTGTAGCAATATATATATATATTCTTAACTTTCATTCCGAACAAGCAAGTATGAATAGTGACATAGCATGTTTTGGTAACACCATTTAGTCCCTAATGTACCAATCACGAAGAAATTTAAAGATTAGCTGAAACAAGTAAAAGATTTGTGAACAAATCAGAACAAACTTTTGGACCCAATGAACTCAACAACCGCAAAAAAGGGATCCCAGTATATATCAAAACACTCTTGAAGGAAATCCTAGTTTCTCTAATTGGCAAAAATTGAAGAAATGCTGTATAAAACGATGCAGTTAAAAAAATGCCCTTGTGATCGTCAACCCCAACCAAACTTGGCAGTCTGTCTATTTGCTAAGTGACAAATAACCAGCCTATCTTGAGAGCATCAACGCACAAAAAAGATTCAAAATACCATGGACTAGATTTAAAATAGACTCAACCACCTTATTCAACCAATAATGGCATAGCAACATGACTTGCAGCCAAGCCACAAGCATCGATTGGCACTTCATGGTGCTTGCAACGTATGCATCCTTCCAAAGCAAACGCATCACAGATAGGTAGGAAGTCATTTGATTCTAAATTTCTTTCTAATGGTTAAGAATATTGTGTTAATTAAAGATTTGTCGATTATTATAGGTGGCAAGCATCACGTTTCATGTGATGGAAATCTGGAAGTGCAGTATGACAAGCAGCTCAGCTACAAACCATGAGGTATGTCTACAATCAATTAACAATTCATTAAGACCACGGAATATATTCTCCCAAAGTAACGCATCATGAAAGTAGCTTTATTCTCTAAAATTCTAATGTTCATAGGTCTTTGTATTGATCAAAAAATCTATCGGTTATTGCAAGAGTGAAGATAAAATGTTATGTCCTAGAAACATAGAATCGATTCTTTTGGCAAACAAAAATTAGAATTGTTCGGTGGAATAAAATACATGGCTTTTTCTCTCATTTCTACCGCAAGACTGGTCCTTGCACATGTATCAGTCCAAGGTGGGGCAGTTCATTGTTATTCATATTGATATGCAGTAAATATAATATAAGAAAAAATTAAATTATAATTTTTTTTGAAGTTTACATTTATTGCATTTGATGGGGGGCAAAATGGACGGTCCTGCTCAGGGCAAGGGATCATCCCTTCCCGGCCGGGCAAAACCACAACTTTGCTCAGAGCCGGCCTAATCTCAAACTCCGCCAAAGACTCAGTTGACCTCGGCCAGATCTCTCCGCTACTACGACCTGCCGAAATCTCTTCTAACACCTATAGTAACGTCCCGAGCCCGAGCTTGGGACGCCCTGCTAAGTCAGTTGCGAGCCAAAGAACTCCTTCAACCATAAGATTATTCGCCAACGTGCCCCGATCTGAGCTTAGGGCACCCTTATATTCACCGACGTGCTCCGACCGAGCTCGGGGCGCCTTTTATATTCGTCGACATGCCTCGACCCAAGCTCGAGGCGCCTTTAATTTTCGACGATACGCTCCGACCAAGTTCGGAGCGCCCCACCTAACAACGCGCCCTGATCCTTGAGCTTGGGGTGCCCTACCGAGCAAACTTCGGAATCGAGGAAACGAGGCCGACCTCAACACTCGCCAAGCCGACCTTGCCAAATACATGATACGACCCCTCATCGAGCTCGGCCACGCTCATGCCCGCCTATGTTGCCCTACATTACAACGTCTCCGCACCATGCTTCGCTTGCTGGCCAACAACAAACAAGGATAATGCCATGCTACTCCAGTCATATCCTGCTATAACTGTCAACGCCTTACCGTTCACAAGAACAGATCGCACCATGCACCTCAAGTAAGCTCTAGCTATGCATCATCTGGCTTGAAGCCATCTTCTCCCATGATAAGGACGGTCCATACCTCCGTCCCCCATGATGAGCAGAAACTTCTAACTTCTTAATTAAATTTACAGCCATCTGTTTTGTTCTTATCTTTTTCTTCCATTGTTTAAATTTTATGAACAAAATTAATATATATTTCTTACTTGCATTTTCTTTTTATTATTAGGAAAAACACAATAATTCCCCTCTTTTTGCTTACAGAAATAATATATAGAAACTGAAAAATCATACTATATGAACTAGTGCACAGTTATATGTGAATCAATCCTTTTAAATCACCGAGAGAACCGAAACCTTGATATCATATTACTTGTAGCGTCTCCCAACATTGAAAGAGTTTCTTGATATCCTATTTAAGCTTATGTATTCTCCGAAACAAATGTGGAATGCAGCTGCCGGATCCAAAATAAACATTTTTTATTTCTGAACCTACACACTAAAAAAATTTTATGGTTCCACCAGCTACAGTATTCTCCTGCCACATGTCAGCTAAGGCATTCCGTCTGCATCGATTTCCTTAACCTAACGTCGTACAAGAGCAAATTAAATAGCATCATAAGAATAAGAAGGGCAACTAGTTTATCATTTGTGTAATTTTTCTCTAATGCTCGCATCTAGAAGGTGGCTATCCATGTTTGTCCTCAAGTGAGGCATTTCCAAATGCTAATAAAAAAGGACCCGAGGCTCTTCTAGTGAAAACCAAAACAAGGAACTTTCCAAGCGGTGACCATTCTTCCTTACCTTTTTGTTTTTTTATTACACTATGATTTAAGAGCACGAATAGTATTACAAAATACTATACAGCCATAGATGACCACCATAAAAAGATAGACGACCATCAAATAAGATAGTCTATAACTATATTGTATCATACTGGGTGCGTATCGTTTAATGGCTGTCCATCTTCTGGTGATGGTTATTCAAAAATACATAGCATTCTGCCATGCGACACTATAGAAAATCCTGATCGATAATTTAAACTTATTTAGAATTAACCTCTGCTCGATCCAGCTACGAAACCAGGATATAGTTAGGCCCAAATTCTTCGATTCAACATTAAACAAAATCTCCATAAATGAGATCACACTCAAATATTCACGTGTGAATAGCCGGTCACAAAGTGGATTCAGGACTAAGAAAAGCCATCTGATCGTCGCAGGCTGAATGGTTAGGATTGGAGAAGCTCTTTCGAAGATGTACTCGTTAGGTCGGATTTAGGAAATCTACGTGGTAGCTTCCGTTTCTCATACGTCAGCATCATGCATTATTAACGTTTTCTAACATGTCATCAACTTGTCTTCCTTCACGAGGAAGCAATGGGGAAAGAGAGAAGCCGATAAGCATCACAGAAGCGGGACCTGCACGGGATATATTAATCAGCAACATGAAAATGATTCTATAATTGTAGAATTGTGATTCCATAACCACTTTTTTCTAAGAAAATGGTAGATATTATACATCCAAAATTTGTCCATGAAAATAATAAGAAATGATAGGGTGTAGTCATATTGATGAGGTTTAGGTCACTATTGGGATCTAGATTTGCAGCAATTGGCGCATTGCTGTTCCTCAAATATGTAACAAATGTATGAATAAGAAATTGAGTAGAGAAAGTTTTTCCAAATTTGTTATACGGCAAGCAGGGATTGGCTCCATGGTTTTTCATCTTTACTGTAGAGAGAGAGGGAGAGATTGTCAAGTAAAGACGAAGGAACAGATTTAATACAATCCAGACTTGACTCGTTATAGATTCTGGTCATTTTTGGAATAATTTAGCCTTTTACTAGTCAACACGCATCCGTACGTTGAACAAAAGACACCCTGTTAAATCAGTTGAGTTAGGTATGATATGATCCAAACATGACTAAGTTTAATATTAAGTCATATGTTCTAGTAATTATCTCTATGTTTCAAGTCCTCTGATCAATGTTTGACCCTTGCTTATTATTTTTTGAAGTCTTCAACTTCAAGAAATTTTTACTTGTTTCTTCGTCCATGTCCTCCAAAAAGTTTCGATTGTGCACCTAATATGGTCCAAGCCTTAATCAAAATCTTCGCAACTGCTTGTTCTTGGACATGATTTACTATAAAATAAAACATGCAACAAGATTATAATAGGTGCCATGCGAACTAAAATAGGTCGGAGTGCTAGTGGTGCACTAATAGCAGCAAGTAAAGTTAGAATTTTTAATACCTTAGTTCCAATGATAGAATTACGTACGGCTCGAAAAGGGCTGAATTATGCTATATATGCATTAAGGACTTCACAAATTTATTTAGAGGGAGACTTAATGGTAGTTATTAGATGTCTTTCTCATGACCAACTACACGGGTCTACAGTAGCTACATCCCACACAGAAGAGCTTTTAGGTTCAAATCCCATTAGCTACATCCCTGTTATAATTATGAAAAATCTAACTCGCTATTATATATGACGTAGTCATAATTATGTTATTGACTTATGAACGTGTATTTTTTTAGCATGGTGCCCCAATTATTGCCAACTTGGGTTCCACCCCGGTTTTGCAATCATAGCCAACTGTGGATCACGTGACAATGCATGATCGCATGGACCCCTTTGCAACATCGCCGGCAACTGGCGTGGTAGGATGGGGCCCATGTAATTATGGGCTGTTGAGCGACAGGATTGGCCCAGTTCAATTGAACCTTGCATTGGAGGTTCCAAACTCTTCTTTATCAGAAAGTTGCGATTGGACCAATATTATATTTGTAGATTTATAACTACTTCTGATCTAGATGAACATCAGCAAGGTATCAAACATGTTTTAGAAAATTGGATAACCAAATAATTGCAAGATAGTTATTAAACTATCTAGCCTTCTGTACTTAAATACTTTATCAGTGATTAATCTATCATTGTAACATTGGTACCATGGAGATATTGATTTGTAATTTATGTAAGCTTGATGGAAGAGATATATGTGAAATGAAACTCATCCTTCACATGATACATACTCTTATTTTCCGAAGAAGAAAAGAAGAGGTAATTCGTTATCCTTAATAACAAAGTACAATAACAACAATATTTTTTTTTTTCTTTTCTAATGGTATTTGGAATTTTTTTATTATTTTGTTGGTAGCATGAAATAAAATTAGAGAATACCAAAGACTTCCTAGTTCCAAAAGTAGCATTTCTTATGTGGTTTTCCAAAAAAATAGAGCACCTAATCAACGAACCTGTTCTTAGCGATCAGAATTGTTAGGAATATACTTTTTATATATATAATTTTTTTGACTATATAATAATTCAGGACCTCATCTAAAAAAACTAGTTTAAAGATATTACTCGAGTTTCATGATCATGTACGAGTATCCAAGATCTATCTAGTGCATAGCCGATGTATGACAAACATATGTATGTACAAATTTCTTTACAAATTATTTTCAATGGTGTTTAATATAAAGAAGATGAATATGTATGAGGATAATCAAGGTCCAAACATTAGAATCCACTGGAGAAATGAAAAAAATAGAGGCTACAGTTGTGTGGCCTCAAAATTGAGAATTTTCATTACCATAGTAGGGATCCAAAATGCTATATGTAAAATAATGTGATTCACACTCCAAAAATTACTATGGAAAGTAACTAAGGGAAAGAGAAATATAAATTTCCTACTTGGCATTCTTGGAATCATTACCCAATATAAGTTACACATCATGAATCTTGCTAGGCATGCAAGCATTTGGCATTATTGTATCATTTACCCGTGTGTGGTACAAAATGAAATTCCTCTGTGCAAATAGGATGCTCAAGCCACAACTTGAAACAGAAGCAACTTGGTTCTAGCTCTGCAACCAAATGCTCCATTATGCTATGTCTAATAAGAATATCTAATGTTTGGAACTCTATCCAAAAATTAAAAGAAACACTTCATAGCACGATTCTTAAAGTCTACCGTGTTCGACACCCAGCAATAGCTGGGCCAACCAATAGCTGAACTACTATGATTGCAGTTTTTTTTCACTAACTTCTGCATTAGTGGCGATCGGTGAAAGTTTGAGCTACCCTCCCTTGCGTGGATGGAAGTTTGGAACTCAGCCTAACATCGGCAACCGGATCCAAACACCCAACACCAAAGTGCCGACTCCCCTCTTTAAAAAGTCAATTACTTGCGTCTGCTCCCCACCATCCCCGACTACCAACTGCCTCCCTCCCTCCCAATTCCACCCGAAATCTGCCATGGCTTCTTCAGCTCCCCCTCTAAAATTCCCCAACTATTTACCCTCTTCCACAAAGAAGAGAAGAGAGTTCGTAGATTTACCATCTATTGCCCCGGCCGGCCGGAGTCGGAGGCCATCGACGGTGGTCGTCGCCGGCATCAACGGCCACCCCCAGATCAACGGCTCCGGCGCCCTCCGCGTGGCCTTCCAGGGCGCCCCGGGCGCCTACAGCGAGTTCGCGGCCAAGACGGCGTGCCCGGCCTGCACCACCGTCCCCTGCCGCGCCTTCGCCGAAGCGATATCCGCCGTGGAGCGCGGCCGCGCCGACCGCGCCATCCTCCCCGTGGAGAGCACTATGGAGGGTACCGCCCTCAGGAACTACGACCTCCTCCTCCGCCACGATCTCCGCATCGTCCAGGAGATCAACCTCTTCGTCCATTACTGCCTCCTCGCCATGCCGGGCGTCCTCCCCGGCGAGCTCCGCCGCGTCATCAGCCACCCCATGGCCCTGGCCCACTGCGGCCGCGCCCTCGCCCAGCTCGGCCTTCGCCGCGAGCCCGTCGAGGACACCGCCGGCGCCGTCGAGATGCTCCGCTCCAACCACCTGCTCGACACCGCCGCCATCGCCAGCCCCCGCGCTGCCGTCCTCTACGGCCTCGACGTCCTCGCCCATGGGCTCCAGGATGAGTCATGGAACGTCACACGCTTCCTCCTCCTGTCGAAGACCGCCACCGGACCGCCCCACAAACCCGACGGTGGCGGGGCCGGGCTGAAGACGAGCCTGGTCGTCGCCCACCGTGGCAGCTCCATGGTGGCGCTGCTGAAAGTCCTCTCGGCGTTCTCGAAACGTAACATCAATCTCACCAAGCTGGAGGTGATCAATTCGTCGAACGAACGGGAGGCGCCCGTCATGATACTGGACGTGAGAGGGAGGGGGTCGCTGAGGGCTTTCCCCCATGTTTTATATGTGGATTTCGAGGGCTCCATGGAGGATTCCAAGGTAAAGGAGGCCATTGATGAGATCTCTTCCTTCTCGGTGTTTGTTCGGATTCTTGGCTGCTACGCAGCCGATCCTAATATCTATGATCTTCAATAGGATTCAGACCGATCATATATTACGTTATATTGCGGTGTGTATCGATCGAACTGCTTGCGTATCTTCTGTTTTTGAAGTAATCAAAATTTACCTCCATACAAATCTCGTACAAAATTAGTCTGAACAATGTGCTTCATCAAATCTGCTGATTTGCTCGCCGAACTGATATTTTTAGAAAAGTAATTGCAAATTAATTAACACGGGAGTAGGGGTTCGTACTTTCTTATTGCGTTGCTTTGAGTTTAATTACTGGAAACTGCGTATGTTTTCATCTGTCCATTATTTGCTGACGAGGGCTCATCATGTTCTCTATCCGCGTTTCGTTCATTCCTTATGTAGTGTTATGTATAGGTCATTCATGAAAAGGTGAGTGATAAATTCTTCCTCAGTTCCCTTATTCTTCTCTCTTTGATTTTTCTGATGTGCAATTCTTGGCCTCCTTAGACAAATACTTTGACTGGAGTTCGAGTCCTCGGTTAGATGCCTAACCTTCGTACGGTAGTTCTCTTTTGCTTCTTCAAACTGAAGTAGATATGGGCATGATAACACAGCATCCATTCTGCTCCTAGTTCCTCCCGGTTCTTCTCAGAATTTTGTGGCCCAAGCGAAACTGAACCAATTTAAAGTTATTGATGTTTATACCGGTCAATCGTAATCGAAACTTTGTAAGACACTTTCCTGAGATTTATTAGAGAGAAGTGAAAACATAATGGTCAATTTGGAATCTATACAATAATAAGCCTTGTTCTCATATTAGAGATGGAAATATCCTTCACGTGCACTGAATTTTTCTTACAAAATTCTTTCTCAAAAGGTCTCTTCAAAGATTCCATTATACTTTTCATCTGGGTTTGGATTCTTTTCTTTTCTTTTTATTTTTATTTTGGTAAGATGAATTCGGATTCGACAATTACATCGGTTCATGGTTCTCGAAACTGGCCTTGTGATGCAATTTAATGCTACTTTTGTTCGCATGTGTTGTATTCTGGACTAGTTATAATAATAGATATTCTCGTCATAATGTACAGATTCGAAGTAAGAATCGTTCCAAGTAAACCGACCCTCAAACAACCACGCTCATGGCCATTCTCAACGCTCAGCAGTTGCCATTACAAAAGCAATTCAACAACTAATTTGCTTCTAGAATCCAATAAAATACACTACCCACAGGCAAAGGCGTAATTTTTAAGCGTTCCACAAGCACATCGCATTAAATCAAAGCCTGGATGTTGGTTGCTTTAAAATTTGCGGTATTCCACCACACGCAGCCCCCACGGAGTTGTTACATCAATTTCACATTGTGGAACAAACCAAAGCCAACGTGTCCACCATGTGGGAGAGAGTTAGGTGGGAAACCTAACTCGCTCCATTGGTTGCTGGGTTTCTTCCTTTATCTCAAAAAAATGGGAATAACCTTCCAAAGCAAAAATAAAAATTTAATGCGAAAGCAACCCTAAAGGTAGGCCATCATCAGATGTTTCTTGGGGTGCATCCATACTGTTGCGGGGACGGACGCTTTGGCCGAAGCCTCGCGCAACAGCATAGCCCACATTAAGCTAGCAGAGAAAGAGGTATTGTCCGTTTTGGGCGCTCCGGTCCGTGCGTCCAGCGCAGACGGGAGGAGACCACTGCCCTTTGAGCGCTCCGGCCCGCGCGTCCAGCGCAGACGGGAGGAGACCACTGCCCTTTGAGCGCTCCGGCCCGCGCGTCCAGCGCAGACGGGGGGAGACCACTGCCCTCACGGTTTTGCCCTTTAAAAGGCACCTCAAGAGGAAAGGATTTTCATCCCCCATTTAAGGCACAGAACCTTTCCGCTACTAGCCGATGTGGGACTAAATTC
>JAOXJJ010000481.1:12230131-12243587 GCA_025769935.1 Phoenix roebelenii
CTAAACTAACTGTAAACCTGCTCAACTTAGAGGGTAACCTAAATCAAAATACAAACATAGCCTAGAGAGATCGAGAGAAGAGGAGGAGGAGGAGGAAGGGAGAGAGAGAGATTAACGGTAGCGAGCCCCCCGCCCCTCCCCCCCCCTCTCTCTCTCTCTCTCAATTTAATTTTTAATTAATTAAACGGCGTCACGGTATTAATAATTAAAGTAAAGAAGGTTTGATATTTCAACGTCGTTATTTTCCCAAATGAACTGCGATTTGTTTCTGTTTCGGTGGAAGGTGTTTGGGAAGGTTAATGATAGAGGTGAGTGGATATATCGATGTTACTTTACAATGATTATCAATTTATGATTGGATGTCCACTACCCAATACCCATTCACGCTTTATCTGGGCAATAATAGAGGCGGTGCAAGGTGACCTGCGGTAGCCGGTTGCCGGAGGACCCGTTCGCGGGCTGCCGCTCCTGGAGCGCACGGGGAGGGGCGCGGTCTGCACCGGCTGTGGCCCGTGACGCAGCGCGTGGTTTTAAAATAGGAAGGTGGAATTGCTTTTACTCCTTGTTTAAATCTGCAAGCGATTTGCCGTGCTGGCTTCGGAGCATCATACATTGGACTTGGCTGTGGAATCGACCACTGTTTGGTCCGCGGCAGGAGGAGATAAAAAAAGTTATCAACCGAAAAATGAGAAAATATTTCTGTTTGATTAGGATTTTTTTTTAAAAAAAGAAAAATATATTTTATAAAAAATTAATTTTTTTAAAAAAATAACTTTTACTGGCTGGGAATTAATATTTTTTTAAAAAAATATCTTTAAGCTTTTAAATAGAATGTGATAAAATCTTTTCCTCATTAAAAATATAATATATATTTTATATATTTTTTAAAAAAAATAGATCTTAACCAAATATAGACCATTAAACATACCATTTTTCTGTAATCAACTAAATATACAAAAACTACTTTACCAGACATCATATTCTCAAATACCAGCCTAATAAAAAAATTCTTCTCATAAGCTAAACGAGTCCTAAAAATATGACACGAATACTATTAAGTTAGAGAATGGTAACATTTAATTGGTAGTGAAAGCTGGCCTATAAATTCATAGAGTGTAATAGGAAATGCTCGAGAGCTCCTACTACGTGACACAAAATTTTTCAAGGCTACCAGTAACTTGACACTACCTTTAAACAGGGTGTAAAGATTAGCATAGGACTCTCTCGATCAAGAGAGGTGAGAAAAGATTAGTATTCAAAAGATTAGCATAATAATAGACATGTGAGACTGGAAGAATCTTTTACCATATTACAAGGTAAAGAAACCTTTAACGTTTAAACTTTCGAAAAATTTTAGAAAGTTCTCCTATTGCCATCTAAATTTTGGGTAAAATTCTGTGCATGAAGGCGCGGGGGATGGGAGAGATTTGTAGCAAAAGGAAACGGGACGCTCGAGTCCTTTTCTTGTTGGTACGAACCCATTATATTGAGGCTGATCCGAACCTTGATCTATTATAATTAGATGTATCTACACCATCTTGGTGAGTGGTTTAAATTTCCGGCTAGATAAGATCATAAGACAATAGAGAAGGGAGAATCCACCGTTCAAAGACTACTAATTAAAGGATTTAATTCAAGAACCAAGTTTACAAGTCTTGAACATCGGAAGTTTGGAACAACTACTTTGTTCTGTCTCAAGACTGGGGCACGGTGTAGTAGTAGGGCAAGTGGGTCGGTAGGCGTTCTTTCTAACCCAAACTGGGTCATGCCGTACTCCAGAATGATAGTTTGTGGTCGGGTATTCCAGTTTTTTTGGAAACAAAAGCCAGATAAAATCCATAGATTTTTGTCTTGCCTGCTGAGCATGGATCTAGCCCTTTTTGTCACTCTTGCAACCCTGGCAACCATCATTAACAAGAACTTCGATCTTGAGCTCCTAAGGTGCTGGGCTATGACTTCCGTATTACAATGAGCTTTCAAAATAAACTTGGCCACAAATCAATCAGACAATCAGTCTTCTGAAAAGATGCCTTTTGTTTGGCCGTTCGTCATTAGTAGAGAGGAATAACCCCATTGGAGATTTCTCTGCTCTAACATTTGAGCAATATGTCTGTCCATAAGGTGTTTGTTTAGTACTACCTTACATATCTTACGTTTAAGAGATCCTAATAGACTTTTGTTTATCGGTTGCAAAGAAAACTCGAGACTAGAAACTGCAATATGAGAAATTCTTCCATAATCTCTATGGAAAGATTGATAAACTCGAAACATTATTCTCAGAAAAGACCTGCTTGTATCCCAACAAAAGAAACAATTGTTTTATTGAATATGCCCCTGCTACTTGTTTTATCATGGACCCCTATCTACGAAATCAAACCTTTCGTTATGGGTCAGAACCGAGGACATCCTTCATTCTTCAACAAGTAGAATGTTGTCAAGATGTTGATAAGAACAGAATCTTCAAACAAGAATCACTGTCATATCATCAGTGGATCTTCCAATCCATAGCATGATAGCAATTTTGTAGTTTGACGTTTCCCTTACAAAGTTTTATCCCATGATCATAACAACAATTATGATGATGACTAGAATCGTCCCCACGCACGTAACAACAGAAAAGTTCAAACAGGAACGATGTCATGTTATGAGTGGATATCGTTCTCCTATGCCGCAGCATAACAGCAGTTTTGTGGTTTGATGTTTTTCTTACAAAGATATAGCTCATCATGACAATGATAAGAAATACAATGCATCTCCTTTTGAATTGATAAATTCATGAGCTTCCATCATCAGGGATGGTCCCGTTATCCTCGCATTCACAAAAAGAAGCTTAATAAATACTCCCAGGAATCAACTTACCGTGCTTTTTGGTGCCATAGCCCTTTGCATATGATAACTGTAAAAGTTTCATGCATAATGCAACTTAAATCCACGTAACAAACCTTTTTAGCTTGTGCTTCAGAATATACAGGGCAGATGCCAACACATGGGCAAGTTTCACAAAGTCAGGTATGTGGAACTACAACATACGTTCAAATGCGTAGATGCAAAAAATTATTTTTGAAATACTTTAGAGGCCACAAAAAAGAAAACGAACCAAAAGGTCCTTACATTCACTATATGTTATACACCTTGCCTCGAATTCTGAATGTTCAGAGAGTTAAAAAGAACTATCTATTGCTCATATATGATTTGTTGTTCTACGGACTACATCTCATTCTGCAGGGTTACATACGGGTGGTAAAAATCTTTTTCTGCCTAAGTCCCCTGGGATATATCAAGACAGAGTCAACACAAAGACCACCTTTTGTATGTGTACAATCAATTTGTGTCATTGAGAATTTGAGTTTGGTAGGTATGCCGGAGTTCTCTACAACAAAATCTCCTACATGGTAAAGGATCCAACTCCCAGGCTCGTCTAAATAACACTGGGATAGAGCATGCTGGCCATTTGACGTTGACAGCTGAAACCGCACAGGTTTTATATCCCACCCATGGACGTGCTCGGAACTACATATTCTACGGCCAAGCCGCTTGGAGGGCCGGCCTAGATGGAGCCGGAAGAAAAGACTGTACGTACCAGCTGAGAAGCAGAAGTCGATTTCCCCATCCACTTCAAACCACCAGATTTGATGAAGATATGCAACTGCTTGGAATCTGTAAGCAAAACATTTGAGCACTTGTTAATCCCTTTGCTCAACATCCCTCTATGTTCATAAGCATAGCATTATCTGGAAACGAAACACTGGAACCATGACTTCAGAATGCAACGGTTGGACAAGACCACATGTAAACACCCTTTTTTCGTCATCAACTTTACTGATACTAGTATTTATTCCTTGGTCAATTGTATCACAAAAATGCTGATTCAATACAAAAGGATACACTTATGTTCCATTGGATTATGATATAAAGCTATAATGAGCGAATATTACAAGTATAAAGCAAATGCATGGCAAATGCTTTGACTGTACAAACTGCAAATTATGATAGATCTCCATTCTTCCGAACATTGGAAACCTTTTGCTCGATGATTGTTAAGTTGCAAATTAGATGACTATTACCAGAAATTCAGAATGTAAAGTGTGATTAGAACTTCAAATGAATATTCATGTAATAGAACATTCCTGCAAACATTTTATAACTTAGAATAGTAAGTGACCTTCCTCCTGCCAAATGAACTGACAACCTTACTGGAGACGTAACCTGCAGTATATAGTTATGTAAAAGGAGTTGACATTCCCATGAGAACAGGAATCAACCAAACCATGTCAAATAATATATCTGGTAAATGCCAACCCACAACACACTGGCTCTGTATATAACAGCAATTATTCCAAGTCTTAAAAAACATAGGCCAAAGCCTCGCAAATTATTTTTTTGATAATAGATTTGTGAAGCTATTCTTCCTTTTTATCGACATGTGTAATGATTCTGTACGGGAAAATATATTGTGTTTCCTTTCTTAATAATCCAATCAACACCTTCAAAAATTCAAGTTGGGACAATACAGACACGAGTGGTTGTCCAAGCTGTTGCAAAAAGACAACCGGCGACAATCTACATTTGCAGGTCAAAGTGAGTGAAAGGGAGAGGAAAATTAGCAAATCCCATTGAACAATGTTTTCTAATGTGGCAGCAACTTTTCTGACCTCATAATCAACATGCCATGATAGATGAAAACAATGATGCAAAGATTATTCCAGTTAGTTAGACATACAACTATTTAGTTTGCAATTCAACATTGGTTAAATCCATCTGACTAATTAACAATCACCTTATAATGTAAATATTTCGACAATTCACCACAGAATTTATTTCATTGTAAGCAATTTGTTTCACAAGCCCTAATTAGCAAAGGATGAGATTTTATGATTCATCAAGTATTTGACCCTTTTTCATGACATAAGCCTTTGCGAGTCAGTACAAATTCTGGGCTATATAGTAGCTGTGGAAAAGAGAGGGTTTTTCCTAGCTAAAAAAAAAAAAAAAGAGGGTTTTGCATCAATACATGGAGAGCCAGTTGGTGGCAGACAAAACGTACTTGTACATTATTTGGTAAAAGACCGAAAAAAACAAATATGGGCAATGCAGTAAATTTCAGAAGATTAAAACATGCTAGCCCAGGTACTTGTGTTCAAAGCTAACTTCATAAACTCAAAAACTGGATAAAGATACTCATCAAGACCAAGAACCAGTCACTCCGGTCCACTATTTAAAACTAGGACAGGGTGGCACATGGAGGTGTACAGGACTTCAGAGCAACATAGTCAGATATAAAATTCAATGTGAAAAGAACACAAGCAAAAAGTTAGAATTTCCAATCCAATACAATGTCAACTATTTAATACTATAGAATGGAAATAAGATTGATTTATCTGACCTTCCACCATCAGTCTGTTATTTCTAATTCACGAATGCTTACATGGTCCCATATTAAATCCTATATCATGTTGTATCACTTCATTGTCATACCAGCATGTTAACATTTGTGTCAAAGGTATTCCATGTCTTACAACAAAGAGAAATTGATGCTTGAAAGAAGAACAAATGCCTGCTTCATAGAGTAGATCCAATTGAATGAGGTAATGCTATTGCGCACTTACATGAAAAAGAAATATTCACAGGTGACTTCATCCTAGAAAAAAATGGTAAGTCTATGTCAAAGATATTCTGTCTTAAGTCAAGCAAATATTGATGCTTGGTTATTAAAAAAATTGGCCCGGCGATGAAACACATAATCTTCCTGCAACAGGCAAATATAGAGGGGGCACTGAAACAATGCTAAAGTAGAGCATTAATTAGCACAAGAACATTTTCTCCATAAAGCCCGTGCAAAAGGGAACTTAGACTCGCTTTTCATCTTCCAGAAAGAATGTTATTGCACAAAAATGGACTTTAGATCCAGAGAATGAACCTGACGAGAGAACACAGATCCATAATGGAAAAGAAATTTCACGCAAAGGGTTCAGCAACAAATTTAGGAATTGCCAACAAGAGAAGAAAAAGGGCAGATACTAGCATTTTAAGAATTAAATCATCAAGATTTGTCAAAGAGATTCATAAATGCTTGAAAACTTCTCTACAAGCCAAAAGTACAGAGGCAAGAAGATAGCAATGACAGCTCCAATACAACAGTTTCCCCTGATGTACTTGCATATTTAATCCATTAAACTACTAACAGCCTTAGCAAGGTGATAAAAAAGTTAAAAAAGAAAAAGCCTACAAAGCTGGATCTAACATTTCTAGACAAGCATGAGACCTGAAGGAGAAGGAAAGCAATGCAGAGTATGGAACCCCATACTGCTGGGCCTGACAGAAAACCATCTGGCTTTTCCCTAAAATGCAAACAGCTACGTGTTTAAAGATAGAAACCTGGTCGTACATGGTGAAGAAAACAGATACAACAGCTGCATATAGATACACAAGAAGTGCACGATTTTCTATTGTGGTGACAACACATCAGCAAGTTAATATCAGGACAAAATTCCGTGAGAAGCATCTGAAGGCATAAAGACAAGATCTGCTGAGCTGAGTAATGAAAAGGATATGGACATCCTAGAGTTTTCCAGAAACCAAAGGTAAAGTTACACAATGATAAGGTATGGAGAAAAATATTCTTTAAATGAGGCAAAACAACATCTGTAGGTTGAAGAACGCTTGCTAGTTAATGGATCTTCACGGTTGTGGGAACTTGAGCTCCAAACAAGGGCCCTATGAAGAAAATAGATTTAGCTAAGATATTGTTTGGAGTACTGATTGAGGTAAAAATACTGATAACTTCAAACTCCAATTCATCAGGCAATACTATTACCTATTAATTCTCACAGGTCACGTTATTAGAAGGGCAAGGTATATTATAGATTCATATATTAATAAAAAACAGAAAAGATTAATACCTGGATTCCTCCGTGGGAATGTAATTCCAGTATCTCCGGTCATCGATCCCCGTAATCAACAGAGCCTTTGAAGAAATCGACATGCAAAGACCACCCCTACGCTTCTCCAGCCAGAATTCCTACAACCCAGAACATAAGAACTCTACAGTTAGAAACCCAAAGAAGAAAGTGGAAAAGGAAAAAAACAATTCTTCCAATAGGCATATATCTGACCTCTAGTGACAAAAATCCAGCACCAATCCCCTTTCCAATTCTTTTTCGAAACACAAAGCTTCCACCTTTTCCCTCAAAACCAAGAAGTCAGACACCCAAACCCCAACCAGAACCTAATATCCATCACATATACTTCACCCTAATTCATCTATACAACTCATCCATATTCGCGTGCAATCAAAAACAAAAGAAAAGAAAAGAACACATACCTTGGTTCCCCCATCGAAGGGATTTGGCCGGCACAGCCGGGCGAAGATTTCCTTCTTGCTAAGATGCCTCTTCTTGCTCTTCTCATTCTCCACCAGCCCCATCAGACACCGATAGTTCCTGGGAAGCTTCGTCTCCCACACGAAGTCCGCCGATGCCGCCCCCCGAAACGCCCGGCCGAGTCGCGCCAGCCGGCAGATCTCCGGCGGGTCGAGGTGCAGCAGCACCGCCGCCACGCAGCTCTCCGGCAGGTCCCCCAGCCCCGTCTCGTGTCCTCCCCCGTCCCCCTCTGGCCCCATGATGCTCGACACCCCCGCCCCCATCCCCCCTTACCAAAACCCTAATCCCACCAATTACCTGCTCCCAAACCTCACATTCACCTTAACAGCTCCAATTCAACCTAAAAAACTTCAAAAAAAGAAAAAAAATTAGGGTTTCACTGAAAAAGAGGACGAGGAGGAGGCCACCAATGGCTGCTCCGATTTACGATTGATCGATCGATCGCCGCTTCCCTCTCTGATCTCTTCTTCTTCCTTCTTCTCTTAAGCCCTAGAAAAGAGGAACGGGGGGGAGAAGGAAGCGTAGTTGGCACGCGGAAAGAATGGAGAGAGAGGGGGGGGGAGAGATTTTCCAGGCGCGGAGGATAGAATATAGACAGCGAAGGCAATAGGGCGGGGGGATATGGGAGTTTTATGAAAAAGGGCGTGGGCAAAGAGGGAAAGGGAGAGTTCCAGAAATGCCCCTTGGTGTTTGCCGAAACGAGACCATGGATGGCGCGTGGGCGTCGACAGTCGGAACTTTCTGGACGGCCCGGAATGGCCCCACCCGCAGGGTGGAAACCGTCAGCTCCGGACGTGGCTGGAAAAGATCGCGTACCGGCCCGGTCTGACAACCAGATTATCATTATTCGTGCAATAATTAATTTAAGATTTCAAAGTTTTCAGTTTTAACTCTTATGAGTTGACTCTTACGTTCCTAATGGGGGGAATGGATATTTTTCCGGCTTGCCCTAACGGACGGGTCTTTTATACAGATATGAGGCTATCTCTAGCTTTCTTGATATCCTGCAGGACAGGACCACTGCGACCTTTAAGGCCTAAGACATTAGGATTGCGATCATCTTTGAGGGCCTTGATAGAGGCTGAGATTATCTATCATTCTATTGCTAGAGAGACTGTGACAGCGTGGGACATGTGGAGCTTTCTTTCAACTTCTGCAGCTATCAAATGATATTTATTATCTAAGAGCCCCTATCTAGAATAGTGCCAACGAGTGTATATCTCTAATAGCTAAAAATAGCTATAGAGGAGTTAATAAGGTGGCAAATTGGATTGCTTCTTATGTAGCTTGAAACTCGATTGAGATTCTATAGACTAATGCACTATCTATTCCCTTTCCGCTTCAGAATATTTTATTTTTTTATTTTGTTGAATGCATTCGTACTAGATACGTATGATTTGACTATCCTTAAGAGAAAAGAGAGAGAGAGAGAGGATTCGCCAATTTGACTTAGGCTGGTTTTTTTTTTTTTGGGTTAAAATGGTTCTACTACTTTAGTAGTTAGAATCTTCTATTGAAATATTGATTCATTTACGTATTGTGCTTTAAAAAAAAAAAAATAACAGCACCTACACTTTCTAATCAATTTAGATTTTTTTAACTATCACTTTATCAAAAAAAAAATCACAACTTAAAACATAATATATTTTCTTAAAGAATAAAAGGTCAGCAATTTCCTATATTTTATTATCATATATTTTGGGATATTTTATATCTTGAATTTTTCTTAAGCATGGCTCCTCGCATTCATGCTTCAATCCCCATCTTAAAATACATATAATTTAAGCAACCATTCTTATGACATCATGCGATCTACTTATGCATGCCAAGCAAATGTACTCTCATTGATTTGTATAATAAAAAAGCGAAAATATATTCTTTCATATGTACTCTACCTCCTTTCTTACGTATTTGGTTAAGATTTTATGCTAAAATAGAAAATATCAAAGGCTTATTTTAATATTAGATGTTTCAGTATCTTAGGACCACCCGTTTGTGCTCCCTTGTCATTGTCACCGCTTTGGTCCCCAAAGCACGCGTCAAGGAATGCCACAACCCATCGCTCACACCCAGAGTATGGCCTCCGACAACCAGTCAAGCTATAAATACGAACCGATTTAACAATAATCCAATCATACACATAAATTTTAAAATATTCCAACTTTTTAATATTTAAATTGGCCGCTTGCCAATTCCTAAAACCATGATTGACAATGTCATAACTGAACATCAAGATAATTCACAAATAAACCTGCAAAATAACTCAAATAATAGATAGACAAATATTTTAAATAATAAATAGATAATTTATGGCTAGTTTTAGCCAAATGAAATGATTCCGATGGACCTCATTGATTTTAGGGTTAGGCTTTTGCTACAACAACAATAGACCTAAACTAATCAAAATACTTATTCAGAAATTGTGATACCGATCTTGTTAGACCATGTCATCGGTAGGTAATCAATGATATAGACCTAAACTTAGGTTTTTTTTTTCAATTATCCCAGAAAACTATGTTCATCCATCAAATAATATGGTAATAGGGCTAGAAATTAACGATTATGCATTTGACCAGAAGCCTCATGGTCTCGAATTTGATATCCTGTTAGATCGCATGATTAGAATATCTTAATGAAGACAAAAAGTGTTAGAGATTTTACTCAATGGAGAGAAAATACAAAGAGCATGGGAGAAGAGAAGCGAGGAATATATGAGTGCTCCCCAGATTAATCCATTGAATTAACAAACCAAGGGATGTTATATAAACATTTTGATTTTGAGTGGCTTTTCTTGAAGAGGGAACCATCCTGGTATATTTTTTTTTTCTACTCCCATAAAGTCACCTGAACTCTACTATGCATCTGAAGCAAATAAATCAGTCACATGGACATGGTAATATATATTTGAGTAGAAAAGAGAGTAGTAGTGTCTTACACTAGATAAATAATTTAAAAAAAAAACAATTCAAAGGATGTTTCTGCAATTAAATTTTCACATTTTTTTGCCAAGTTTTACTTTGAATCCTCATCAGTTTGTTGGAGCCATGAACCAAGCAGTTATTGGGATATACATAAATTCAATTGCTGCCACGACTAAACCCTTAACCGGAATGGACCCCCAATCCGAATTTATCAAGGAAATGAATAAGAATGCTAGTACAAACTGGCTTGAGGTTAGCAGGAACGAACAACAAGACTATGACACAGATCAGAGGGGATCGGATAAAAATGAAATACCAAGAGACTGTTCCTTTTTTATGGAATAAAATCAAGAAATTTCTTGGATTTCTTTTTTATTTTCTTGATCCAGATATCTGGTTTTGGAGTTGTGTATTTGACTACAAGAGAAGGAAAAGGATATGTAGGTTGCTTCTTTTTACTCCTCTTCTAAATTTATTTCTCAAGTACTCCACTAAGCCTCATACACCTGCTAAAAAACATTTTAGCAACTAACTTTCAATCAACCTTGTGATTATCTAATTGACGGCATTTATGAAAAAAAAAGCATAAGTCTTATCCCGCTAAGATAAAACCGCACGCGAATGCAAAGGATGAAGCAAACAAAATATTCATTTAAGTCTTTTTGCTTGAGTCTAAGACGAAATCATTCTTTTTTTTTTTTAACATGGATATTTTTTAAAAAATTTAAATTTGCATGGATCTTCTCTTAAAATTTATATTTATTTTTTATCCTCATAAAATTATTTTTGAGCAAATTCTCCTAATAAAAAAATTCTTATAATATCGTTAATAAAAACCATATTTATTTTAAATAAAAAATAAAATAAAATTTTGAAATTATTTTTTTGCCTTCCATCGTGATCGTTTTATAAATATTTTTTTCATATCTATCATTAAAAATATTTTAGTCATTTTAATTTAAAATTATTAATTTTTAGCGGTATTAGATGACCTGGATACATATGTAAAAATAAAAATAAAAAATAGAATAGCAAAATAAGTATTTTATAGAAATATATATAAAAATATTAATTTGGAGGAATGTTTACGAGAAAATTAGTATTTTTTTTTAACCTAATAATTTCTCTATCTTAAATAACGACCTAGGAGTCTAGTCTTTTCAGACTTGACGCCGAAGGCCCGCCATATAATTTTCTACGCAAAGCAACGGTCATACAAAATGGCCCACTTGTGGTGTCTTATCACGTGGGACCGCTCAATAGCAATAACACCAGGGGGCATATTGGATAAATCCCATGGTGGGCCCAACAGCGTGGGTAAAAGCCTGCAACTTAGATATTGCGGCTTGTGGCCAATCTCCCCCCATGTTGCTCACGCTCGGAAGGGCAGATTGGACGGAAATGGGAGGCACGCACTTGATTTTAATTAATCAATCAACATATCGTAGTTTAGGTGTTATTTGTGAATTAGCTGCATGATAAAGTGATCTAATAGGTTAATATGAAGTTGATATATCAGAGTCAGTACCGTGGTTGCATGGGAAAATTAATTGGCTAGTGTCCATATTTTTCGGCCGATTGTGTTGCGTATTCTACGGTTGTTGCATCAAGTTGGATAATAAATATTGGAAAAAATTTGCTCATGTAGCGATCAAGTTGCTGATTTATTAATTTGACATTGAAAAAGTGATGCGGCACAAGAACATGGAGGCCTCAATGTAAGCAAATACGCACAACGGAATAATAAATTAAACAAAAATTTTTACTGATATCCAATCATCGTTGATTAAGTACCCGTGAGATTAAATACTTCTGATTAAGTACCAACTACTCACCTCTGATCAAGCTTCCACACGAGAGAGAAGAGAAAGAAGAAACCAACGAGAGAAAAAGGAGATCCGGAGCTTCTAACCTATGCAGGAGTTGGGTGCCTTAGGTGATGGATGCACATGCTTATTTATAGTGCTAGATTAGGGATCTGGATATTTATTTTTAAGATTTATCTCTAATTAATTTCCATCCATCATGGAAACCATCTAATAAGATAAACTTTGAAAAACTTCTAATTAGATTGTATTAAATCACCATTTAAACGAGGTTATGTTTATCCTGATATGGGTAAACTTGATCAAGTGGGCCACATCAAGTCTCCTCAAATTAGAAGATGTGCTAACACTCGATGATCTCATAATATCGGAAAAGTCATCATCCTGCAATTTTTAAAACAAACAACAACAACAAGAAGTAGCAACCATACGAAAGTCACTGGGCTGAATTGGTAAAATTTAGCCTAGTGAATATAAAATAAATTTTAAAATAGTAATGGTGTTCAATTTCCAATAGATCATACTCTAGTTGATCTATGGTATCGATAACCAGGGGCGGTGGTCTCTCGATCGTTCCAATGGTTAGGTATGTCAGCTTTCAAAATTTCTTGGCAGGAAGTCTCCCTTGCACTTGTTTCTGAGGGAAGCTTTTCAAGATGTGGAACCGGCACAATGAGTGATTCTTCCACCAAGTAATTGGCGACCCTTAGAAGGATTAGGGAAAGAACCAATTCCGGGTGGCCTAGATTCGGTGCACATATAGATAGCTCAGTTTAAGCATTGTCAAAAAGTCTGATGACGAAAAGAGTCGCTTTATGATGTGGCTTTGGTGGGGAAGAGACCACCAAAGCCAATGTGGTGGGCTCATCTGTTGGAACAAGATCACGAAATCTTAGCAATTCTGAGTGCGACATCGCTGTTCGCAAGGTGAGGGGTAGCGTGGCAATAATTTGTTCTTGGACCAGTGGCTTGTGAAAGCCTCCGCATGTGATGTAGTACTTTTTGATTTTTCTGGTTGTATCCATACATGTTATATATGATACTATCGTTTTTAGCACACACATAAAAAAAAAAAAAAAAAAAAAAACCTCTGCATGCATGCACCTATTATAAGCTAGGGTCAGGGTTAGTCCAGGGCACCAACGGTCGATGATGTGACCAAGAAAACCAATACTATTTGGATCGATTCTAGCTGGACTGCGACCGAAGATTCTTTGAAAAAGGATATTCTTTCTCCTTCCATTTAGCCATTTCTGAAGGTACCTTGTCATACATGCCATCAATAAGAACAAGCTTAGTCATATATACATACATGCATGCATATCTACAT
>JAOXJJ010000481.1:12246321-12256747 GCA_025769935.1 Phoenix roebelenii
CGCTTCTTTCCAAGAGCCTAATTGAGCTCGAAAATCCTAAGGCCAACGTCTAATTAATTTTAATTTAATTTGGCTTATGATATGTATGCAAGGTGGTGATTTTTGGGCTAAGGACAGGTAATGACTTTCTGACCTTATCTTTTTAATGAATTTTGCCCTTAAATTATTTTATGCACATACTTAATAATAAATGCAGTAAATAATCAATGATTTTTTTAAAAGTTTATGCAATGTCATTAGGTTGTACTAATTAAATGAGCAAGCAATTTTTTTATATTTACTATTTTTTTTATTTTTTTATTATTTTTTATTATTTTTTTGTTTATTTAAATTTTTATATAACAATAACTTGAATATAAATTAAACACAATCCTTATGCATCAGTCAATCTCCGAATGCCCGTTGAATAAGCTCTGGAGATTACTTTGTGAGGAGCCCCAATAGAGGTATGATAACCTCGAAGGATTGCACCCTATCAATTACTAGCAATAATAATAATTTTTTTAATTTTTTAATTTAATTTTTTTAAAACTTTTTTTCAATTTAAATTTCAAATTTTGAATTTCAGAATTCAAATTTTGAATTTAAATTTTTAAAATTTAGAATTTTGGAAATTTTTTTCAATTTTTAATTATCTTTTTTTTTGAATTTTAATTTTTTTTACTTTTTTAAAAAAAACTTTAAATTTAAAATTTCAAATTTCAAAAAAAAATAAATAAAATTTGATCGCGTTGGAGCGGTCATTGATCGCGTTGGAGCGGTCATTGATCGCATTGGAGCGGTCGCGGAGGCTGGATTGTGGAAGCTGTTGCATGCGAAATCGCTGGAGGATAACGTGATGCAGGGAGATCGTGATCAATGGGGTGCGGAAGGCTAGGATGGATCGCGGAAGAGGTGGATCAGCTCCGGAAGCTTTATTGACTTCTTTCTTTGGACCACGGAATGAGTGCTGGAAGAAGGGCGTGATCCATGGAGCTCGGATGCGGAAGAGCATGGCTTGCAGGTTGCTGGGAAGGAGGTTGATCCGGAAGAGAGCTGGCAAATCACTCGCAGTTGGAAGGAGTGGATCACGGATGCTGATTCGGGTGGCTTGATCACAGCATGGGATCACCGAGAAGGTGGGGAAGAAGCTGTAGATAGACGCTCGGGATGGATGTGGAAGAGGTGGTCATCCGGGCTGAGACAACTGGGGATCTTGAATCCAGAAGAGGAGCATTGGGGACGTTGATCACGGAATGGAACTCGGAGGATGCAGGAATCGGGAGCTCCAACTGCGAGGAAGGGATCAGTGGCTCCTTGATGGCAAGAAATAGAAGAGACGGATGCACGAGAATTGATCGTGGGAGAAGAGCTTCGGAGGATGTGGACTGCACTAGATGCTGGGAACCTTAATCTTGGAAGCGTGATGCCTAATCGTGGAGGAGATTGATTCCAGCGTGGGATGCCGTGGCTGATTTGGAAGGTGATCCGATGGACGACGCGGATGCTGGGACATCGCAACGTGTTGAAGACGTGATGCTGATGATGAATCGTGGGATGGCTAGCACAATGTGAAAAATCACTCGGGGGCAAATATGCTCGACCAGATCATGGTAGGATTGGGCCTGCGCAATCTGTATCAAATGTGCATTTAAACTTTAATTTGTAATAACCTGTACCGAACGAAAATATAATATTAAACCAGTGAATTTATCATTATCAGTTAGCAATAACACTAATTTAGGTGATATGTAGATCGCACTTTTGTGCTCTCATCTGGTAGCACGTTGAGACTACGGCTCGAAGAGCATTGAGTCCCGATCGCCCGAGGCTGGCGTTGTAGACTGAAGGCAAGCGGACCACAAGGAAGTCCGTCCTCACGGTGCTCTCTCGAGCGGCGAGGTCGACTGTGACGAGTAAGCTGATCTCACCTTCAATCAGGACTAAATCTCCGGTGAATTCGACCAGCGGAGCATTCATTCTCCGGAGCCGACTTTCTGTCATCCCCATTTTTTGGAAGGCATCATAATACAAGACATTTACTGAGCTCCATTATCAACCAGGACACGTTTTACATCAAATCTATTTACAATCATGGAGATGACCACAGCATCATCATGAGGAGTCTCAACTCCTTTTATGTCCTCGTCCAAAAACGAGATGGCTTCAGATGTGCGCAGACGCTTCGAAGGGGTCCCTCTCCCGGTCAATTCTCCAACCGAGCTCCCTTCGACCAGGCCTCTTTCGATGGTGTTGATGGTGCCGGCGTGGGCCTGTTGTCATTTGAATTTTCGGGCGGCACAGCATTCTCTACCGGCCTCCTTTCCACATGCCGGTTCTGCACGAACCGATCGAGCACCCCACGGCGAATGAGTGCCTCGATCTCATCCCGGAGTTGGAAGCACTCCTCTGTGTCTTGGCTGTGGCCCTGGTGGAAGCGACAATACTTTCCGGAGGGGCGCCGATTCCCTGACTCCCGCATCGAGGGTGGAAGGCGAAGATAGTCTCGGCTTTCTATCTCCATAAAGATTTATGTCCGGGGTGCATTGAGGGGAGCGTAGTTTTCATACCTCCCCGGAGGCATCCGTGGCCAAGGCGGGGATCTCGGTCGAAGCTACGGCCGCTGTCAAGGTGGACCCCTCCACCGAGGCAGGTTCTTCTCTCAGCGGGGGGATCGGCTTCTCGGGTGGTTGCACTCCTTGCGGCGCCTTTTTTGTTTCTTTGAGGTCCGCTCGGTCGCGCCCTGCCTGGAGGCGATAACCTTCTCGGCCTTCGCATACTTCTGAGCTCGGACCAGCATCTCGGTGAAATCGGTGGAAAAATTCTTCTCAATAGAGAAAAGGAACCTGTAGGACCGAGCTCTAGTCTTTAGCGCTGACATGGCTACCGACTGATCGAGCTCGCGGACCTTCCAGGTTGCGGCGGTAAAATAGTCGAGGTAGTCTTTAAGAGACTCTCCCTCCTTTTGCTTGATGTCAAGGAGGGAGTCCAACATTCGCCGCTGGCGTCGGCTGGCAGCAAAGTTAGTGGTAAACTGCCTGCCGAGCTGCTCGAAAGAGGATATTGTGCCCGACTTTAATCCAAAGAACCAAAGCCGAGCCATTCCTCGGAGAGTTGCGGGGAAGGCCTTGCAGAGCATGGCCTCCGAGGATCCTTGCAATGTCATGAGGGCCCTATAACTTTCCAGGTGGTCGAGGGGGTCAGTAGTCCCGTTGTAGGGCTCCACTTGGGGCATCTTGAATTTTGGTGGGACCGATTCATCCTCAATCTGATAGGAGAACGGCGACTTGGTGATGAACTCAAAGTTACCCTCGCGCCTTGCCTTCTGGTTGTGGAGCGCCTCAATCTGGCGCTTGAGCTTCTTGACCTTCTTATCAAGTTTCCCGCCCTAGGGATCGCCATGATAGTCTGCTCCGATGCGGGTTGACCCGGGGCTAACTTGGCTTCCGAAAGCTGCGGCCTTTTGTCCAGGTTCTTCCCTAGCGGCTCTCTCCTGGAAGATGCTCGGGTTGAACCTTGGTAGCAGCACCGTTCTTCATTGTTGGCCCTCGAGGAGCCATGGAGATTTTGTCCTGAGGACACCGGTCCGTCTGGAGGGAGCATTGATTGGACCTGAACCTGTGAAGGCGGCATAGGGGGAGCCTCCACACGCTGTAGGCCTGGGACTACCACGATCAAAGCTTGAACTTGCTGCACCAGTATGTTGAACTGCTCCAGCTGGACTTGGGGGACTGGGTCCGCCGGAGATCTTGGTGGTGAGTAGGGGTGGCAATCGGGTCAGGTCGGATTATAAACGGGTCGGATCACATGCAGGTTGGATCAGAAAATTATAAACTTGAACCCGACCTGTTTATTAAACATGTCAGAAATTACAATCTGAACCTGACCTGTTTATTAAACAGATAATCCGACCCGACCCGTTTAACCTGTTTAACAAACAGGTAAACTGTTTACCCAACCCGACCCGACCTGTTTAACATGTTTGCCCAACCTCACCCGTTTAACCTGTTTAGACATGTTTAACCTGCCCAACCCAACCTGTTTAACCTGCTCAACCCGACCTATTTAGACCTGTTTAGACCCGTTTAACCTATTTAGACCTGTTTAACTTGTTTAACCCGTTTAACCTATTTAACCTGCCCAACAGTTAAACGGGTTAAACGGTTTAAACAGACAGACATCTAAAACCCGTATTCGACCCAATTAATAAATAGGTTAATCGAGTCGACCTGTTTACGATCCAAACCTGTTTAGGCCAAATCCAAACCTATTTATGGCGGGTCAAACATGGGTCGGGTTGGCGGGTCGGGTCATATTTTGCCACCCCTAGTGGTGAGTTCTGGACTGAGTGTCCAGAACTTAGTGCAGAACACCGAGAGGCGTTAGAGGCTCCTTTGCTTCTTAGCTTCATGGTCACAACTCGAGCCCTTTCTCTAGCGCCAACTGTTGCTGGAAATTGGACCCGAGGGCGACCACTGATTGAGAATGAGGAGCTCCGGCAGGTGGTGTGTCGGCGGGCAGCATTCTCCGAGGACCTGCAAGAAGCCGGTGGCTGGAGTTTTCAGCGCTGGCCCTCCGATGCTTAAATCAGAGGGGGCTTGAGTTTGGAGGAGGAGATAGTCTGCTAACGGAAATCAGAAATCAGAAACCCCCCCTCAAGAGGAAGAAGTTTCCCTTTTATAGGAGGAGTGCAGAGTTACCTGAGATGTGACTGGACGAGTTAGTAGGCTACCGTCATGATTGGACGTGATCGTGCACATTAATGAGTTGCCATGGATGACTGAACGAGATGGAGTGGCGCATTAATGAGTTATCATGGATGACTGAACGAGATGGAGTGGCGCATTAATGAGTTACCATGGGTGACTGAACGAGATGGAGTGAGTCAACGAGTTGCCGTAGATGGCCTGAGATTTTGAGTAAGACGGAGGTCCGTGGAGATCATGCGCATTTAATTGCTGTCTGTCGCTTAGGCGGAGATCGCGTGATTAGATCCCGGATGAGAAGAGGAGGAGTTTGATTCTCGGTGGAGGGGAGGAGTTTGCTTCACCCTCTGATTGGGCCTTCTTTGGACTGGAGGTCAATCGGGCTTAGTTTGGCCGAGATCAGGGCCGCTAGGCTGCGCGCTTCGAGGTGGGTGCCTTCGAGGTCGGACATCTTGAGGTTGGGCGCCTTTGAAGGCTGCTGCTGTTGCACCGGTCATCATGTGCCGGCGATGCATCCACGTGTTTTGGGGCAGTCCATTTTTTCCCCAATAGAGTTGAACCTGAATGCCGCAAACTCATACTTAGCTGGGTTCAAGGAATGCAAGAAGCACGTCGAGAGGCTCTTCCCGAAGGCTGATTTGAGCAGCCTCTGACTCATGCACCGAAGGATATGTAGAGGATGACATTGAGGTGCATGGATGCAATTTTGGTGGTGTAGAGTGCCTCCTCCAGCCTAGTAGTAAAGCTCTCCTTTTTATTATTACTTTTTGTACCTTTCTTCCTAGTTTTTGTTTCTTGGTGTAATTGACTTTTAGCCAAGATTTTGTACTTCAATTTTTAGTAATGAAATACTTTCTTCCTTGAAGTATGTAAGGTTGGCTCATCAAGGCTGCACTATCATACTTTAGGTCGGCTCCTTAATCCGAGGGTCATTTAGGTCAACTTTCTGACTTGAGGGATGTTTAGGTCTATTATTGGACTCAGTAGCCATTGAGGTTGGCTCTGTTAACTCGAGAGTCTTTAAGGTCAGCTTTTTAGCTTTTATCTCTGGAACTAGCCTTTGAAAGCCTTTAAGCTCGAAGATCGGCTTTACGCGAGTTATTATTGCTTGTGTTCAGTTCATAGAGGCCGTAATTTCTTTGGAGGTCGGCTTTAGAAAGTGTCGATATATGAGGTAGGCTTATAGATCCTTGCCCCCCCCCAACACAGCCTTTGGAAGCCATGAAGTCTAGGAGTTCGATTTATTTGTTTCTGGCTTATTGGATCTTTTCTTTAGGTCGGCTCTAGAAGCTATTGTTGAATGAGGTCAGTTTACCTTTACCTTTGCCCCTTAATCGGCCATAGGCATTTTCATACCAGGTCAAATATAGATCATTTCCACATCTAAGAATTGAACTCAATGGGAAAGATTAAACATTTATAGTCGAGCGAAAAATCTATCCAAGTGTTTGAGGTTGCCTCATTAAGCTTGACGTCGTATTACTGAGGTCACGATCCTCTATAGTTGGCTTGGGAGCTGTGGTGGCCCGAGATCAGCAACTAGACTCTTGCCCCCCATTCTTAGCCTTAGGAGGCTAAGTTACCGGAATTGGGCTTAAGGTCAATTTCGAGACTTAAGTACTTCTGCAATTTTGCCTGATTGCTCCTTGGAAATCACTCCAGCAATAGATCGGTTATTCATCCTTAGTTCAAGGATATGTCGATTCTTGTCAGCATCTCTCTCCAAATCATATCCTACTTTACGTGCACCAAGTTGTAGTGCACCATGCTAATCACGGACGCTCGTTCCTATGTGTTTCATTCATCAAGCGCTTATCTTGATGATTGCCCTACATGAACGAGTGCATGTGATTGGCGTGATGGTGGTGCACGTGGTGCGTAGGATATAATTTCCGCTTAAAATCAGACCAGCTAGGTCCCAAATCTCAGTTTGGAAAAGAAAAAAAAAAGCCAAGTTGCAAAGAACAAATCAGAATTGAACCCAAAATTTTCAGATCGGATGCTGGACTATGATTTAGCCTAAACCTGGGCTAGCTTGGCACATGAGAAGATGTGACAATGAATGAGGACACAAGATTTTAGCTGGAGTTTTCACCATTCTTAACAATAGAAAGTAAATATTAGAGATGCAACCAGATACTTATTTTATCGCCGAGAACAATCATGGTAAGACCATTTACCGGAGGAACCATGTAACAGTTGCTCCAGCAACTCCATACTTCGTTTCACCGAAGGTCGAAGACTTCCAACAGAACAGAACTCTGGCTCCTCATAATTTAGCGTCCATTTCCGTCAAACGTGAAAACTCGCACTCAAGATGCCTTTCTCATTGAACCCACAGCCCGGAAGAACTCCTCCAATCCCCGGACCGACGACCCCACTCCCTCCCTCCACGCTCCCATCATCATCTCCCTTATCTCCTCCGCCCTCCTCCGCATCTCCCTCCCCTTCGCCGTCTCACCCATCACCATCTCCACCATCCTCGCCACCTCCCCTCTCTCCACCCTCGCGCACTCCATGTTCGTCCTCGCCACCTCCACGGACACCCCCACCATCTCCGCCAGCATCTTCGAATTGTACAGCTGGTCCGCCGTGAGGGGCCACCCGACGATCGGCACGCCCCGGCTCAAGCTCTCGAGCACCGAATTCCAGCCGCAGTGGCTGAGAAAAGCCCCCGTCGATGGGTGCGATAAGATCTCCAGTTGAGGTGCCCATCCATGCACCAACATCCCTACCTTCCTTTCTCCCATTCTCTCCTCGAAAGCCTCCGGCAGCCAGTCCGACCTGAATTCGCTTCTTATGTCGAACCCGGCCGGAGGTCTGATAACCCAAATGAAAGGTCTCCCGCTTGCCTCCAGCCCCATCGCCAGCTCCATCATTTGGGATGCCGCGACGGTGTTCTGGGAGCCAAATGAGATGTACAGAACCGATCTTGGTGGTTGCAGATCCAGCCATTGCATGATAAAATTCTTGTCCGCCGTCGAGGAGGAGGGAGAAGCTGGTGGACGAAGCAATGGACCGATGGGCCGGACGGGAACTCCGATGATTCTCCTCAGCATCCGCAAGCCAGCGGTCTCGAACTCCTCCACTGTGTTTGCCAGAACGGCGTCGGTCTCGGAGCAAAGCGATATCTGGCGCTGAAGAAAGACGGACCACGAGTCGCCACCATCGGCGACGAGTAAGTGCTTAGGGAGCTGCGAGCGGTGGATCCGGGTGTCGGGGAATTCGGGAAGCGAGAACTCGTCGGAGGTGGTGAGGGTGTGCGGGAGGTGAGTCCAGAGAGAGAAGTAGACGGCGGTGCCATAGGCTCCGCTAGTTACGAAGATGGAGTGAAAGACCCCGTGCCTCCGCGCAACGTGCACCGTCCAACCCAGGAAATGATCAGCGATGATGCAGAGAGAAGGACGGCCTTCCTCTTGGATGATGTCGGCGATGAGCTGATCGAAGGCGGGCTGGAGGGCCTCGGAGGCTTGGAAGAGATTGATGAAGAGGTGGAAGGGGATGTCGGCGGTGGACTCGGCGTTGGAAGGGAGGCCGTGTGCGGAAGGGGACAAGGGGAGGGCTCGAAGGCGGATGGGGGAGGTGGGGGGGATGGAGGATCGGAGGTTTTGGACGTTGAGAGGGGTGCTGACGAGGGTGAGGGTGCAGGTGGGGTACCGGCGGTGGATGAGCTCGGCGATGGCGAGGAAGGGGGCGAAATGGCCCTGGGCCATGTAGGGGAAGAGGACGACATGATGGGGCTTTTGGTCTTCCATCGACATAGCAGACTACCGACAACCCAGGCTTTGCCTGAAGGAGGTTGGAGTTGTGGGTCGTTTATTTACATGAGAGGTTGGAATCTGCGGATCGATCGGACGGCAATCGACAGCAAGAGGTTTCTTGTATTTTGACCAAGTTTCCTTCGCTTTCAGGAAAGCTGACAGCATTAATGAGCCTGCGGTGGCCTGTCACGGACTTCAACATCGATGCTAACCGGTCCCCGCGGACGAGCAAATATCTGTACGGTAAATCTCGAATCTAACGTTTGCTTGCGAATATACTTCCTGCTCATGATTAACTGGTATTTGGCTCGGGAATTATTTTACAAGAAGGTCATAGTTGGGTTCCTCTTTTTTAATTGGTGCTCTGCATGGTGTACGTCCACCCCATGATTAGCTCTTTAGGGCTCTTTACATTTTGCAAGCATGGTCGATGGTATTTTTCATCCGGAAAGGAATGCCAATTAATAAAAGATGGCCCTTCCTCAGTTCATAATTGGGAGAGTTGCTATTTCTTCGTGCTGTCCCAGCAACCAAGAGGCTTTAGCATGAAATGGGGCAAGAAGTCTCTAAATCGGCACTAGATAATTTGTGCTCTGCAAAGGTTCTCTCTGCATGGAAACTTCTAGCTGAGCAAAGTCCCGTGAATGCCTGTCTAAGTCAGGCCAGACCTGAGGATAATGACCATTTTCTTCTATTATTATTATATGAGCTGTAATCTATCTAATATATCTAAGAATATTTTTCTTTTTTAGACATGTAGGTTGACATGTCAGGTTTTAGAAAAGCCAACAAGAGAAAGATTATTGGGAGAGCAGTATGTTGGCTCCCTCTACGAGGAGGAGCCACCTAGCTCCGCCTCTTATGGGGTCTAAGCTGGAGCTGACACTGAAGCCCCTTAGGTTGAGCAATAGCCCGAGGAGGAGATTTTCTCTTCCTCCCCTCAACCCAATGCCCAAAGGGCTTAAATACATGTCTTAGAGTGGCCGATCAACGTCACTGATAGTGGGATGAGAGACTCCCAAGACAATCGGGAGCTTGCTCATAGAGTCTTGCTCTCGAGTGACAGGGTTGACATGTCCCAATGCCCAATTGAAGCCCCAATTTGCTTGGCCTTCAAAGCGGCAGCAACAGTATGCATCCAACCTCTAACAATTGTAGAATTTTTGTACTTGGATCATTTTGATTTGGTTTTATGTCGCTTGCAGAGGTTTGATCCATGAGCACTCATGGTTGAGCACCAAAGGGTGCTCAGCGTAGACCTTGATCAATTATACTTGGCAAACACCTAGCTACGGAAGAAGAAGGAGCTAGTTGACCAGAATATCGCGACAGTTGCATGCTACTGAGGGTCCGCAGCAAGTAGCCGACCAAAGGACTGCAGCAACCGAGCTGAGGGTTCCGAAGGTCGAAGGGAGAGCTGCCGAGCTAGTAGAAGAATACAATGCTTTGGAAAGCGTCAAGGAGTTTGTTGCTGAAAATTGGACCCGGGGGCGACTACTGACTGAGAAGGAGGAGCTCCGACAGGTCGCGTATCAGCGGGGGCGGTGAATTTCGGGGACCTACAAGAAGCCGGTGGCCGGGGTTTCCGGCGCCGGCCCTTCGATGCTTAAGTCAGAGGAGGCTTGAGTTTGGAGGAGGAGATAGACTGTTAACGGAAATCAGAAATCAGAAGGCCCCCCTCAAGAGGAAGAAGTTCCCCTTTTATAGGAGGAGTGCAGAGTTACCTGAGATGTGACTGGGCGAGTTAGTAGGCAGGGGCGGCCCAATGCATTTGGAGGCCTAAGGCGAAGCCTTTTTTTAAATAATAATTTTTTTTAAATAAGTATAAAATATTTTAAAAATTTATTTAACCTAATTCGTCTAGCTTTTTGAGATACAAAATTACTAATCAAACTTTTGTACTGAAGATTCATTAAAATACTACAAAACATCAACTATGCATAGAAATATCAAAATTACATCAGAAACTAAAACTTTCTA
>JAOXJJ010000481.1:12264112-12283737 GCA_025769935.1 Phoenix roebelenii
GGGGGGGGCGAAGTTGATTGAACAAAAATGCAGTACATCAAAACCACCAACCCCACACTTCCCGCCAGCCCACTGGAAAGGGGAAAAAAATTACAGTTTATACGAACAAATATCATGACATAATATTATGTTAAACTCAACTGCAATAACCATAAACATTAATTTTTATTTTTATTTTTTTTAAGGCATTCGTGTGAGTTTCTTTCAGAACCTTCTATAACTCTCATCCAAGTTAAGTTTGGCATGTGCTGTACAGACATCAATGTCCAGCTCCAAGAATATATGTCATATACGTTCAATTTGATACATGATAGACACTTCAATGCTTTACAGATTTCCGTTGCAGCTTTAGGGCATGGTAGAAAGTTAGATTCTTCTGGTAATGATTTTGCCCCACACTTAGTAGATGGAATCTTTTATTGGGGGGTAATGCACCTGCAACTGCACCCGGTGCCGCACCACCTCCTGATTTTGGCAACTAAGGCCCCACCACAATGACATTAAAAGCAAATCTTCATTCTCTTTAAGCATTGGTCAAATTTCATTTTTTTCTTGTATCATAATTAAGAAGTTGTGTTGAGAAAAACGTAAACAATAATACATTCTAATATTTTATTTCACACAATATTTTAAAAATAAATGTGCAGTTAAAACTATGTTTCCCTTTGTGTCCCCGTATCTATTTTTTTCATGTTGTGAATATGTCAGTTCGATTTTTCAACACAGGCTTAGGCCATTGCCTCCTGCCAAAAAATGGACAGAAATTTAATCATTCCTTACTAGGACCTCCCTATGTCTTCAGCAAAGATGCCAATATGATCTCAATCAAAAATTGACAAATAAGGTTCTGGTTTCCATTTCAGCTGGCTCCATTGAATTTCAGTTTCAGCAGTTTCAGTGGTTGCACCAAGTTTTGGAGTTTTGATCAATAAAGTAAGAAAATTAAAAATATTAAAAATTAAATAAAAATGAAAAGAAACTAAAAAGCATTATACACAATATCTTAGAGTATGTTATGCTATATGGCTTTTTTATTTATGTAGTTTGGACAATTTTAGGCTAAGACTGATAACACATATAAGTAAAATTCAAGCATATTGATATTTCCTACCATGCACAAAATGATAATAAATCTCAAAATATAACATAAAAAGGGTACTTATAATTAGTTTCAGTCAGTTTTCACTGAAACTAGACCAAAACAAGATAGTTTTGGTTTGGTCTCAACCAAAACCGATCAATTTCAGCTGAAAACATGACCTCAATCAATTCTCTATTGCTTTGTCCTTGACTGTTCCAACCCTTATAAAATGTAAACAAAGATTTCACCTTGAAATCTGTTCTGCCTTTGATAATATGCTCACAAACCTTTTCATAATACTTTGACACCTAAACAAATGTGTTTCGTGCATCATTTTTCTCTTAAGAATTTCTTCTTTCAAGTATATTTAACTCAAATCCATGATCAGAACCTCTATTTCAGCTAAGGTTGTTCCTATCCAAATCACCTTAAGCTCCAACCACCCTGGTTGATGCTAGTCTCAACTTTTTCAAACATCTGGAAATGAATTAGACAAGATATTGAACTCTAAACAACCACCTAACCAGATGTGTTCTCTTAGGTAGCCAACATGGATATTGTAGATATACCTAGGTGCTTTGAGCACCTTGTACTCAGCCATTACTAGTGGTGCACAATATTAATCCACATGTATTGGCACTTCTAGTCAAGTGTCAACAACTACCTGTTTTCTTTTTTTTCCTTTTTTTTACTTTGATATCATGGGATATGAAATATATGCCTTTCTAATCATAAGAAACACTACTAGTCACGTTAATCTAGGAACCTATAGGCTAACATACTTATCATTTATATACTTAATACCTGTTTTGGTGGTACAGAAAGTGCTTACTTGAGGTTCTTAAAAAGTCAGTCATTTTGAGGTACAAAGACAATTGGGACACATTGCCTTAGTCATCAAACAAAATAATTATAAAAGCAACCAGTATAATAGTTAGGATCTAATAGTTTGTAGGGTGTTACTCAAGAAGATGAAATTAAATTTAAAAATTCAAACTTTGAAAGCTAAGAAATCAAAGTCCTTTTGCTGAGAGATGAAAAACCAGTTACTTTCTTGTTAATTTGGAAGACGAAATGCAATCATGCTGGCCTTTTGGCCCCTAGTTATCAACTATTTTCCTCTTACACTTATCAACCTGCAACTTTCATCTTTCTTCTTCCACATCTAGTCTTTCAAGCAAAATGGTGACTAAATCACCACCACTTCAACAAGAGAAATGAATTGATACAAAGGGGGGGCAAAGGAAAAAAAAAAGACAAGAAGAGGGGGAAAGGGGAAAGAGGGTTACCATAGTCACGAATGAAGGCCTCCAAACGTCATGCAAATACCACCCAATAGTCATATACACGGAGGCATCAAAACCAAGCCTCACTCAAGAAACAAAAAAGGAAAATAGAGGGAAGCAGGGGAGTGAGAACAAGGGAATATAACCATGCAGCAGACAAAATATTATTATGCTAAAACCTCTACCCTAAACTGTCCATTTTGGGGGAGGCACGTGATACACCCTTCACACATTCCAATTAACCTCAAACAACATCAAGATAGTTGCCATCCCAACCTAGAAAAGGAACACCTTAGATACCAGAACATTTAAAATGATCCCCCACAAGGTCTGCGGAACTGTCCCAAACCGCCTGATTCGGGGCATCCCGAGCCGTGCCGACGGTAGGGCGTCCCGGGCTGGGATGGTTCCGCCATTGGAATCGAGACGAATCGTCAGAGGGGAAGAAGGAAGAGAGAGAGAGAGGGAAAGTAGAGAAGGGAAGGGGAGGAGGGAAGAGAGAGGCTAGGGTTGGCCAGCGGAGGTCAGTAAGCCTCCGCACAAAGGAGGCGGAGGCGGGGCTCCGCTTCCGGGCTCCTTTTATTTTTGAATTTTTTAAGTTGAAGGCAGCAAATCCATTGCCGGCTTCACTTAATTTTTGCCGGCTTCAACTTAAAAAACCCAAAAATAAAAGGGACCCGAAGGCGGAGCCCCACCTCTGCGTCTCCCTGGCCTCCGCCGGCCGGCCCTAGCTTCTCTCTTCCTCCTCTCCTTCTCCCTCTCTCCTCCGCTCTCTCTCTTTTCCTCTCTCATTATGCCCTCTCCCCCGCCGTAGAAGATGTGTCGGCACGAGCCCGGCATGGCCCGGTGCGGTCCCGACTCATCCCGTCGGGCAACCAGTACGATGTCCGGTACCGGTTCCGCCATCCTTGATCCCCCATTTTGCTCTTGACATTGAATACCTTAAAGGCATTCTGGCTCCACTGAACCTTGAACTGTGATAGCCTTGATTATCTCAAAGCTCTAATAATTTCTAATGCCAACAAGCCTAAATCTTCATGCAAATCTTTTCACCTATGCATCCATTAGGCTTCACCAATGTTGGGCTTCACCCCAGCCTACTCATTTGTCCTTAAAACTGCCACCACAAAGCATTGTTGGTGGCACAAAAGCACCAGAGAACCCCCACTTGCCAAGAAAGAAGAAGAGAAGAGAGAGGTTAGAGGGGGAAAATAGAGAGAGCGAGTCCTACTGCCGAATCTAGGTGCAGATTGGGCCTTCCTTGCTACTGCTGTTCACCGAGCCTTTGCCAAAATCGATGCAGCCCCATTTCTCCCACAGTCCAACTCCAACTCCAGCACCACCCATCACTCCACCTTGACATCTCCCTCATGGCCACCTCTGATTTCATTGTTGCCGCCCCAGTTGTCTACTTAGCCGCTCACCAACCCAGGATCGAGAGGGCAAATCTCAACTAGCCATATCTTTGGCACAGTTCATCACCATGCCTAAACAGTGGGGACCCAACCAACAGAATTCTGCTATTACAGTCTTCCTTTACTACCACAGCCTAATCGCCCGCTCAACAACAGTGCCTCCTTTTTTGCTCCACAACAAATAGAGGCCCGCTACTTGGCTGTCGAACTACAGCCACCACTGAACTAGGCTCCATCATAGCATTCATCACTTAGGGCTCCACCTATCTCCTCCACAAACTCTATCAGGCCTCTTATCTTTGCCGCAATCTCCACCACTTGAGTCATCCACCCATCGCAAGGACTCTATGGTGTTTCACTTGCACTTCATTTCTCTTGTTGCCCGCCATATAAATTTAAGATGGTCTTTCATGTCACAACCCTCTTTATTTACTACAAGGCCTCTAATAATCTATAGCTCCTGAAAATCAAACTATTGTAGCAAAACAGCCATACTTGTGAAGTAAGTACTTTGAAAATTGTCACTCTTAACCCACATTAAATAAAATGAAAAGTTAATCTTGATATCAAATATTTGTAAAAACACTAGGTAAAACATATTCAGTGCAAACATTAGAAGTATTCCATATTCTTCTTTGTTAAACTCTTTAAATATTAGTGACTGACTAGAAGAAAATTCAATAGTTTTGAACTACATCTCTACTTGCAGAAATACTGAGCCAGCTCAATATTTCTAATATGAAACTGAGCACTTTGAAAAATTTGATCCTAGCAAACTTAAAATAAATTGGAAAACTTCAAAGGGTGCCATTAAGGGAAACAAGCTCATTGCTGACTATTAGAGTATTTACTTTCAGCTTTATGAAACTAAACCATATTTACTGTAGACAGCTACTATACTCTCTGGCGGTTAGAATATATAAAGCTTATTAAAGTAATCTTTCTTTTGTCATAAATAATTTATCCTTTTTATGTCATTAGTATGAAGAAGTCGTGCAAATTAATTTTCTTAGTTCTAATTGCATAACCTGAAATTTTATGCGCATTGGTATGCTATGACGTGGATACTACCAATAATGTTAATGTGATAAGAGTCACATGTAATTGCAAAAATTAGGCATCTCATGCTTCCAGATAAAGTTACATGCTTAACAGACAAAAGTAGTTAAAATATCAAGTATAATAAGCTAAATAACAACCTGTAAATAACCTGTAGGCATTTGGCAACTCGCGCTTCTGTGTAGCATAGAACACTTCAGTCCTTGATGAGAGATAAAGACCAGGATCAATAATAATTAGTTTTTGTCGCTGAGACCTATTTCAAAAAGCACTTTCTGAGCCAACGATCACAAAATAAAATCATGCACAATGCATGATAATGGAAGAGGGGAGAAAAAACGAAGTACAATTCAGATGCCCATACTCTTTCCAACCAATATAACTTGAATGCTGAACAAAATTGAGATCCTTGGGTAAGAAAGAAAAAACATGAAGAAGATCTGCAAAACAATAAAAGTCTAGTCAAATATTTCAGGAAAAAAAAATCTAGTCCAATAGCCTGACTGCCAAGTAGCAGATAGACATATGTTTAGAGTTTATAGACTATGCGTTAGATATTGCAAGTCATGAACTTAGCAGATATTCCTTCCAAAGAAAAGAATTCCAACAAATAGCTGTCTAACTAATTACTTTACAAACCATATACCACCATTTGGCAAGTGAGACTGACATAGCTATTTCAACATCAACAGGCTTTCCCTGCCACTGGATGCCCCGCTACAATTCCACAAGGAGATGTAGGAGGAATTGGAGAGGCCATTGAGTCTGCCATCCCAAAATTTCCAAACTCCACAAAATACCTTCTCTAATGATTTGTATATCATATAAATCTTTATGGTTCAATTTTCAACTCGACAAACATACACGTACTCCCCACTAATGTAACATAGCAAGCACACTGACCCTCCACATACAGGATATCCATATATCAGACATCATAGATGGGCATCAAAACAACCCCTCTCGGGTCATTGGATGACCAATCTAAAAGATGAATAAGATTTAAAACAAGAAGAGGAATAATCACAAAATAACATCAGCATTAAGGTAACTTCTCGCTACAAAGAACAACGATTAAAATCGGTGCATCAAGCAATATTTTTTCCCTTTTCAAGTCCAAAAAAGAGGTCGTACGGTTCAAGGATAGACAGCTGAAAACTTTAAAAGACATTACGATGATCACATTTACATTTTGCTAATAAAACGTGGTGTTGGTGGAGTTATTCAGTGATCTAGGCACTCCACCAAAGAACCGAACTCTTAGTTCCCAATTTCTCAATCGAAAGAGAATCACATAATCTTAGAAAACGAGCATTCTCAAGGTTACATCATCTTGAAAAGGAAAGTTTCCAGCATAAATAACCAAAATTCCATGAAAAGAAAGCAGAGAGAGAGAGAGAGAGAGAGACTCGGATCATACCGTCCTGGGTGACGAGAGGGTAATCGGAGGCATGGAGATTGATGAACCAGTCCCAATTAGGGCCGAGGCGGAGGAGGATGGCTGCGGCGTGGAGGGTGGCGGCGAGGGCGGAGGAGCCACGGGGGTTGGCCAAGTCGGACTTGCCGATGACGTGGACGTTGCCGGCGGATCGGAAAGCCGGAACGGCGCGGACGGCGCGGGCGAGGCGGTCGCGCTGGGCCTGGGGGGCGGCGCCGTCGAGGTGGAGGAGGTAGAGGTTCCTTGGGTGGTAGGTGGCGCGGAGGAGGCGGAGGAGGCGGTCGGCCTCGCCGACGGTGCCCGAGAGGAGGTAGGCGAAGGAGGGGGTGGAAGGTGAGGAGGAGATGAGAGCGGCGGCGGAGGATCGGAGCGGGGAAAAGGAGGAGGAGGAGGAGGAGGAGGAGGAGGAGGGCGGGGAGGAGAATGGGAGGACAAGGAAGAGGAAGAGGAGGGCGACGAAGACGGTGACGAGAATGCAGGAGAGGCGACGGGACAGCGGAGGAGTCGACTGCATTATTGTTGTTACTATGCCCCCCGCTTTCTCCTTTTTCTTCGCGTTCGTTGCTTGTCTAGCCGGTGAAGCTGTGAGTAAACGTGATCGGCAAATCACAGCCGTCCATCTTTCTCGTTTCAGGTGGGAGATTATAAAGAAATATATTCAGGTAGTTGAGAGGGTGTTTTGTGTGGGTGCACCCGTTAAACAAATTTGACTCTTGGGCTGCCGCATGGTCCGGTGTCTCTTTCTTGAAATATTGGTTGGTGCATTTTGAGGTCATCATCATTTCTCGGGGTTCTTTGAAAAATCCACTATGATTGGGCTAGAGAAAGATTAAAAAAAAAAAAAAAAAAAACTCAATCGGTGAATTTTTTTTTCTCTCGCATAGACTGTCCATTTCATAAATCCAATAAAAAATGCAGCTCAATGCTACTTGTTTGAAAAATCTAGCAGGATTGGACTGAAATTTCTTACCAGAATTTGACCTATTGGCCAGCCTGGTCGATATTATTTTAAAAATATGTCTATTCAAATAGACTATCCATTACATGAATTCAATAGAAAATGCAGCTCAATGCTACTTGTTTTTTTTTGAAAAATACAACAAAATTGAACTGAATTTTCTACAAGAATTTGACTTTTTTTTAGCGCTGTGGAGGTAACGGATTGACATGAGCATACTCGAATAGACCATCTACTCCATGAATCCTACTGAAAATTCACCCACAAAAGCGAAGAAAACTTCCACAACTTATATTTGCCCCAGTTGAGTATAAGATCAGCCCAAATACATTCAAACATCCCAATCTCATTCTAAATATGAAATATGCATGCAATAACTGACTGAAATGATACATGAAACCGGTAGTTCATACCAATTGAAACAATTAACCCCCTCTTCAAGATTGATGAGGAAGAATGCATGCAGTAATTGACACTAAAAGTTTTCCAGACGCAAATAGTGTTGCCATACAAGGTTGCTGTCGCTCAGAAAGGTACAGTTAATGGAAGAGCGGACCAAGCCAAGGCAACCGCAAGTTCAGCAGAAGTCTTTTTTTTTCTTTCTTTTTTTTGGTAGCCAACAGAAGTCATATTTAAAAATGTCATCTGTCAGGCTTGCATCAGGGAGTAATTGTTGGTTAGATTAGCCACCACTGTCTCATGGCCTTAATTTAATCCCAACTTATTTAATAGATTGCCTTCAGTTAAGTGGTCGGCCATCGCTTGGAAAATTTAGTAGGCATTTGGCGCTATGCATATGGGCATTTAAAACTAAACGTAGATTACGGGCATCGCCATCTCTGTTTTTCTGAAGCAACTACTCCATAGAATGGCGATCCCATTCAAGGTTTAATCGGCTGCTCTGTAAACAAAGAATTTGTGATGGCAGAATTGCCACAGCATGGAGTGAACAGTGAAATGTGGCTAAATAATGCAGTCATGGCAATGCATAGGATGCAACGAGCCATCAATCTATTCTTTCAAAATCCATGGCATAAATTTTCCCTTTCGTGTTGCTTTGACTGCCGACTCATAGTTGGCCCCATGATTCAAATAAAATATCGGATGAAACAAGCTTGATGGTCCAAGCATGCTGCCCTCGGGGAAAAAAAAGAAGATAGAGTATATATGTAACAACTCAGGATCTCATCCAAAATCGCTAGCCAGAAGGTATTATTTAAGTTCCTTGATCCTATATAAGTATTCAAGATCCACCCAACAAATAACCGATGTGAGACTAAACATACGCTCGTTCGGATCCTCACATACTCTTCTTGTTGAAGCTCTGACGTCCTTGTCAGACTAAGAGTTCAAATCTATTCAAATCTAATCACAAACACCACGATCGGCCTGTGGTCGGCCCGTGGTCAGCCCCAATGGATCTGTGCTGCAGTGTTCCCTAGTCCACGTAGGTTATGAGTTGGGTCCGCTCTGATACAATTCATAACAACTCAGGACCTTATCCAAAATGGCTAGCCGGAAGGTATTATTTGGATTTTTTAATCCTGTATAAGTACTTAAAATCTACGTAACAAATAAGCGATATAAGACTAAACACACGCCCGCACGGGTTCACACAATATATATGTATGTAATTTATGTCATTTGGAGGTCAAAGCATGAGCTCATTTTGTTAGAGGCATGTGGTGTAGATATGGCAATCATGAGAGATCTCGAGACTTTAAGATTTGGAAAAAAAATCAGATTTGTAGAGTGAAAGTCACTCAATAATCTGATTATCTGACGAGCCCAACAAAGAAGTAGATATAAACAAAGATGGTGTAGCCAAGTGGCAGCAGAATACTATTAGAGTGCTCCCTTAGTACTAGACAAATATGTTCCATTGATGAGCTTGGTCTATGCTGCCTTCAGAAGGAGCCACCATTAGCACGCAAGGATGGTAACATTTTCACTTTCTTGTACAATTGTATCTTTGATCATCTCTGACAAGTAAGAAGGGGTCTTCCATGGAACTATCTGAGCAAGGTAGGTGTGACTCTGCTGCTTCCCACAGTTATATATACACATTTCCTACACCAAACACTTGTCAGATGCATCACACCTTTGTTTGAGCTGACATAAGATCCTATCTCTTTCTTGTAAATGCCACCATATGCCACATCTAATTCAAGTGCCCCACCAATAATGATATGAAGCCAACCCAACTTAGCAACATATCAAAATTCGAAAAACATCATTCTTGCTTCCTCTCTAGAGTCATATTTATAATTATAAATCAGCTTCAATAATTTATATACAATCCTTAACTAGAAAAATGATCCTTCAAACGGCTAGTATCTTTATTTATATGGTAGATAATTTTTAGCATTACATTTTTACTATATTTGTGTAATACATATGATAGATATGTATATCCTATATTAGCTCTGGTTGGATTATCAGACTCACAAATCACTGGCACATGCTTTGCCCAATAAAAATGTTGGCGTAAGTTTCTTATAATACAAGCAGTGGACCAAGCCATGGATTGCCTTGACAATAATGCAACTCTAGTTTTTCTTTTTATGGTACAACGGCTGCTCACACACGAGGAGTGTAGATACGGCTAACAAAATCAGAAAACAAAAGACTATACAAGGACTCTAGCATAGGCCCACGGTCCGCCAAGATGAAACCTTCAGAGTGGTGAGCCGCAAAGAAAATAATCCCGTCTGCAGCACCGTTTGCATCTCTATAAACGTGCGAGGCCTAGTAGGAGCCGCAGTCTCCCAGTAATCTACAAATGTCGTGGAACAGCAGTCGGTCCTCGACTGTGCATCCTGACTCCGGATTTACTCAATTACCGTGGCCAAATTTCTCTCGAGAAAGAGGCGGTCCATGCCCAATGTCCGCTTCGCATAAGAGATACCCTTCCAGACAGCTCTAAGCTTGGCGCATACCACAGACGAGTCGAAGATCCGCTGACCCCCCCTCCGCTACTAGTTTAGCGTCGTAGTCCCTGATGATGAATCCCACACCTCCGCATCTCTCGTCCTCAGTCATAAGTTTACCTTAGGAAAACTAGAGAGTGGAGGCACCCAGGAGACAAAAACAATCCTGACTGTTGCAAGAGCAGATTGGGGGCCTTAGATATCTCTAGCCAACCCGGGTTTCAAAAATAGACTGCAACCTTGAGAAGTATCGAAGCTCTCTATTATTATGTGATGAGATATTTTTCATGTTCACAATGAAAAAGTGACAGATTTTCGAAGCGCTTATGTTTGGTTGACCATCCATTTTTCTGAAAAAATTATATGTAATTCCTATTATACCTTTAATAAAAATTAAATATTTAATATATTTTTAATGCTGCAGGATCTTTTTGGAAAAAAAATAAAAATAAAATAGAAAAAATAACTTTTTCATGTTTCTCATGTGAACGACTTTTTTTTAAAATGTGGAAATCATATTTTAATAGGAATACAACTTTCTCATCTTTCTCGTTTAAAAACTCCAACCGATGAAAGTGATTACATCACATTTTGGACCCCCCTAAAAAAAAAAAAAAAGACTGCGGACGAACAAGATACAATAAAATTGGTACACAAGAGCCAAGCATTAGGTCGCAATCCATATTGAGGTATCCAATGGACCTCGTCTCCTTACTAACTCCACGCTGCTGTCAACGTGTGAACATTTATCGACAATTATAACTCTTGCATAATATATAAAATCAAATATAACCTTCAAAAAAAAAACATCATTTGTCTGTCCTCGGTAACTGAAATAATCTAAGCTAAAAGAGGAAGAGACAAGGACGGACGTGCTGTAAATATTTGCAAAACCATCCATGTATGCATCACCATTTCCATTTCATCCCTACCCCTCGCCAATTCAAACAAGGAAAAGCGAAAGAGCACAACTTTTTTTGGTAAAAAAAAAAAAAAAGTTGGGTGGTAGGGATAACAAGGAAAACCTAACACCAACGGTTTTGATCGCTCTGTCACCTGAATGCAATCTCTGACTCTATCTTCGTTCTTCGCTCCCAGCCACCAACCACATCATCCCTCTCCGAGTCTCCGCAAAGCTAATATTTTCCGTTTTCTTAAAAAGAATAAGAAATTAATGAACAAATAAACATCATTGAAGCCAACCATTCTCCTCCCTAAAATTTGACAAAAATTTCTGACTAATAAAGGAGAAAAAGGAGATTTTCTGAAAAGAAAGATAAGGAAAAAAAACAGAGACCATTTCCTAAGGGTTCTGAGGGTGAGTGGTTTTACAACGACGAACCAGAAACAAGCGCCGTCGCCGGACGGCGGCCGGTCCGCCGGCTGCGGACGGAGTTGTGGCGGCGCATCTCCATGATGCGGCGGTGGGAGTTGGAGTGTATGGCGGCGGAGAAGGTGGGACTCGCCGCCGGCCGGTACTCCGGCACCAACCGCCCGGACTTGTACCGTACCCCGCACGCGTTGCACAGCGTCTTCGGTCCCTCCGGTCCGGCCCTCCACTGCGGCGTCTCCTCCGCCTCGCAGTGCCGGCACTGCCGCCGCTCCTTCAACTCCCTCGCAGCCACCGACGGGGACAGCGCGGCCAGTACCCTCCGCCGCCGCCGCCTCCCCTTGCTCCTCGGCCGCACCGGCACCCTGGACCGCGCCGCCACGGCCAGGACCGACACCGGGCTCGGCCTCGCCCCCTCCGCCGCCGTGGCGGCGGCGCTGCTGCTGCTCCCGGTCCCGCCGCCGCTGCTGCTCCGTGAATGGGTGGGGATTTCGAACGAAGTCTCCAGCGCCGGAAACGCGTCCTTGTTCGACAGCCACTCCAGATCCTCCTCATCTTCGCCATCTCCTCCTCCCTCCGCCGCCAGGCCCTGTAAAACCCCAAGAAAAGGAAATAAAAATGGAATCTTTACCGAATAAAGCAGATAAAAATCCGATTTTGGCGAGATGCTTAACCGGAAGGCCGTCGACGGCAGGGATGACCGTGGAGTCGAGGATATCAAGGAGGGACTGGTCCTGGAGCCCTCCGGCGGCGGTGGGGAGCGGGGGGTTACAGTTCCGGCGGTGGGGTGGAGGATTGAGTTCGAGGTCGGAGGGGAAGTCAAGGAGAAGTAGGTCGTCGGCGGCGAGGCAACCCTCCGGCGGCTCTTCGAGGGGCTCCACCATCGCTGTCTCCGAGAGGACCCTGGTTTCTCTCTGGTCTCTCTGCTCCGCCTACCACTAAGAATACGGTGGGAGAAACGAGAGGATAAAGGAGCAAAGAAGAGTTTTTCTTTTTCTGTTTTTTTTTTCCTTTTTTTTGTTTTTAATTCCTCTTCTTTCGTCTTTCTTCTTTCTTTCCTCTGTTTCTTTTTTTTTTTTTTTCTTTTCCCTCCCAAATTTCTGCTCTTCAAAATTTATCCAAAGAAATCGCCTTTGGGAGTTTTGCTGGGGTGGGTTTGCCGAGACTTTTAGAATCCATCTTGGCTGGTTAAATTACCAAAACGTCCATACGTTCACGTGAATTGTGTCAAATCTATTCATTAATGTTACAATTTTCAAATACCAGCAATCTACAATTGTGTGGATCCCGAGTTATGGGATTGCACAGTTGGAAAACTAGCGTTCTAACACGTGAGATGCACGTGCCAGTATATTTTTTATATAAAATTTATTTTATTTTATTAATTTAGATTTTTAATCCATGAATTTTGGTGATTATAGAAGATTAGTTCTAACTAAAAAATGTTTCAGATGAACGAAACTTCTAATTAAAAAATGCTAAAATAGAAAACATTTTATTTCACCGGAATACTAGGAAAGATATATATTCTTCTGCTGTGGGATTGGGAAAGAGAGCCATTTTATTTGAAATTCATGGCCTGGAAGGGGTTCACATGAAATATTAAAAAAATATATGATTTATCCGGAATTTTTTTTCAGAACTTTATAAAGGTATAGCTTTTGGTATAGAGATGGTTTCTAAGAATATTTGAGAACCTTGAGCAAGCATATATAAACATATTTTATAAATAATGTTTCTTGTTTTCTTAAAAATAGTCAAAAAGAGGAGGAAAGAACGAAGGAAAGATAGGGGCATTAAGATGGTTAGTCTTAAAAATCTCCGGATCCTACGTTGTCTAGATTTTCACAATTTTATAGTGCATCGAAAGTTTATCATTTTTGCCCTATCTTTTATTTCTTTCTTTTTTGTTTAGGAGCATATATGTTATTGAAATGGCTATGCGGGAAACTATTAACATGGCTATAGTGATATGTATATATTGAAAAATGATGATAGAGTAATGTGAGAAATATGCTTTATCAAAAAAAATAAATTAGTTCTTTCTATTCTTTATTCCTTCAATTTTCATTCTTTGTGAGTTCGGTCTTTATAAAAATTTGTCCACTTTTCGTTGTTTGTTTTAGAAAGTTCTAGCTCTTTTTTTATAGAGCGTTATTAGAGGGGAAGAAATTAACCATAAAAAAATGTCCTGCACGTTCTTATCTAGAGGCAGTTCATGCATGCAATAAAGATTCCTCACTTATTTGAGGGTATCCTTTTGCAGTTGGTCAAGTTGATTTGCTTGATTTATCTTAGATGGTGTGAGTGGGGCTTCTTATACTCTTTCTAAAGGATTATAGCTAATATTTTGAATTGGATTTCTTTTAGGATGATGGAAGAAAGTCAAAGGTTCATCCATCCAATTTAAATTTTTCTATGGCATACCCCAATATATATATATATATATATATATATATGACAAGATAGCCAAATTAGTGTTGTTAAAATTCGAGTAACAATTAGAATGAGCTGCCTTAAGCTCATTCTTTCATTTTCTTAAAACCAAGCCAACTCTTCTCTTTCCTTCTATGTATATATATGTATCTATATATGTAGGTGCTATATTAATATAGCTAGTATGTAAAGATTGAAATTTACACCCACTAACAAATTCAACATTGATGGTAAAAAAAAATGAAAAATATAAATCTTTGGAATGTGATCTGTCTAAAATATCTATAAATAAAAAATTATATATTTTCAAGACCCCTACACTATACAAGTCATTCTAAAATCAATATTTTGTCATATTCCATGATAACTACATATTTAGAGTAACCGGATACATAGACTACAGATTTCCATATCATTTTCTTTTTATATAGATATTTTAGACCTAAATCACATCTAGCGGCTTATATTTTTATTTGTTGGCCATTGATATTGAAGTTGATGATGAATATAAAGTCTTTCCTTCTCACCCTTGTATGTTATAACCGTACCTATATATATATATATATATATTTGCGCGCACGCGCACGCATGTGAATATATAGAACAATATATGCACTCAAAAATCATAAAATGATTGGGGGGAATCGAAATTTGATGAATTTATGAAATGGTAAACCGTAGTTTACTAGTTGTAAGATTTTGAGAAATATAAAGTTAAAATTGCGAGGCGCATCTTATTTCATGAGAGGCTACAAATACTTAGCAAATCAATGGAAACGAAACGAGATAGCCAATAACTAATTAAGGACATATAATTTATTTATAAAAGCAGTATCAACATCAAAAATAAATAGGCATCCATGAATCATGGACCCACTCTTATTTTAGGAGGGCAATTAGTCAAACACGCATGCGCCCCTTAGTCAATTATTGCTTGAAAACTTTTTAGTCTCGGATACAGGGGCCTTCAATCAATACATGCAACATTTAATAAAAAGGTGCGAATCTACTCATGGGGAAGTATTGGTACCATGTATACGTGTTCTTTGGGGCCTTCTAGAACTTGAGCTTTGTATCCAACCCTGCAACTAAACCAACTCTGAGATTTGGCACAATCTCTTCAGTCATTCAAGCTCACTTCTATGCTGCAAAAATTAGCTTACTAAGTAAAATAGTTGATCTAGAATTTGGCTTGCTGATTGAGGCATTTTAGTTGATCTAGAATGGTGATAATGGAGCTTGCTTCGACTCAAGCTGCTTGAAAACCTTCATATAGCTAAATGTTTGGCTTGTTTTATCGGATTGTTGGGCATTAACTCAATATAAACCCTTTAAGCAACCCTAAGGATCAGCTAAAAATCACACAGAACATCTACCAAAATCAAATAACTAGTAGAGAAACGGTTTATGAAAATGGCAAATATAAATTATAATAGTTAACAATGTTAATGTTGGTTTATTAATAAAATAATTAATTTAAACGTTGGAGATTATAGAATTTCATATTGGATATTTATCGAAACATAAATCTAGTTAGATATAAAAACTTATCTTAGACTCCTAAATAACTTGGTTTTCTAAATAGATAAGATTTAATTTTCTATCCTTATCTCTCTCCTCTCTTAAAATTCTATAAAAATTCTACGGACATATCTCTAATTGTTTCTTACGCGTTATCTTAAAAGAAGCGTAGAAATGCTTTCTCTTCACATCCCGAAAGGATGCTTCGCAACCGACTCTTTGGAAGACTTCCATAGATAAAAAGTAAATAAGAATATAGATAATTATAATCTTATAACTTAATTAAACTTTTTTATTCTCCATATAATTTCATAACTACACTCTTAATTTAGAGATTTGCTTTTCTTTCATTTCCGCTCATCAAAGAATAACCAAAAAAACCCGCTATAATCCTATACCTTCACTATTTATATATTAAGTATATTAGTTCAGTATCTTCATACAAAGCCATAATCTATAATGATTTTCAAATTTCATTATGAGTATCCACTAGCACCATTATTATATACATCAATGTCCCTTGCAACACAGAAATTTTAACTAAAATTGAGTCAGAGCTGCAGCAGCAAGGGTCCAAGTTTGTGTGCAAATTTATCCTGGGGGGGGCAGATACAAATGATATAATGGGGGCAATGGAACAATTGGATTATTAGGGGGGCCAATACTCGACAAACTCTACTGTTTGTCATTTCACCGTCTCTCCATGACGCCTCTTGCACGATTCATTGCATTGCAGCTCCCAAGTCCTGCCTCTCTTCTTTTATTCTCACCGCAAGAAAGCGAAAACTTCCAACCTTCCCAAAGCATCATATGATATCTTTTGCAATTAAAAATTATTTTTTTTCATAAATATTTTTTTAAATCTTAAATTTTGTATAAATATTCTTTCAAAAATAATATTTGTATGTATAATCTCATAAAACACTTATTTTACTATTTTATTTTTTTATTCTTATTTTTGCATACGTATTCACAGCATCTAATGCCGTTAAAAAATTAACGGTTTCAAATTAAAATGATTAAAATATTTTTAATGGATATATTTGTAAAAAAAATATTTACAAGCGATCGAGATAGAGGACAAAAAAATAATTTCAAAATTTTATTTTATTTTTAATTAAAATAAATATGATTTTTATTAACGCTGTTAGAAGAATCATTATATTAGGGATATTTATGAAAAATAGTATTTTATGAGGATAAAAAATAAATATAAATTTAAAGAGGGTATTCATGTAAATTTAAATTTTTATAAGGTATTCATAGAAAAATCCTCAAAAATTCCATGGCGGCATCGTAGTTTATCGACGGCATGAAGGGTGTTCCCGGAATTGCAGGTGCGGGTGGAGGAGAGCCTGGGCCGTGACGCAACATCCCAACGACTCCGCGGTCCAGAGAACCCCGTCGTTACACGTCGATCGATCCAATCAGTTATCGACAGGTGTCCAGGAGCGAGCCCATCGGCTGCGCTCCCATGCACGTCCTTCTGCTGTAGCTGGGGGGACGCCATCTATTTTGTCCTCGCGCGAGCGGAATAACGCTGCTTGGCGTGTACTGCACGTGACAGGATCTAAACGAGATCAGCGCTGCCCCAGTCGCGTCCCCCGCGGGAGTGGACGTGCAACGGTTTCATGTGCCGGCAGGCTATTTTAAGCGTTTAAATTGGGTTTAGTGCTGCCGGTGGCGAGGCTTCTTCGTCCCCACCCGAGGTGAGGGATTTTGGTGGGGAAATGCTTCGTGGGCCCGGTATTTGTGTACGAGAAATTGGTTTGACTCAATAGCAAACTCAACCACCACCGCATAATAGCTCCTCCTCTTACCACGTGGCAAGATCAATGAATATCTTCGTGCAGGTGACTGGTTCCCCATAACTCTCATTTATATTGGAGCACGAAATGATTGGATATATAACAGTAGTGATCTTTGCACATGTTAGCTAATCTCAAAATATTAACAAATATAATATCGCTATACTAGTCTTATAACAAGGAAATAGGTTAGCAACAATGACCTTTTAGAAACAACTATGTTCACGTTTCGCAATGATCTTGAAGTTTGCAGCTGAAACATTGTTTCTGCTAGCTTTCTAACGATGACTTAAATGTCGTTGTTACATAAGAGGTTTCTATAATGATAATTGTATTGTCGTAGCCTTATATTATTCTAATTTAAGTGGTTTGCCTCTCTATCTTGCACTCCTATATGCTTTGTCGACCCTAACTTAAAACTCTCGTTTTGGCTATCAACCAACTTTTAAGCTCTCGCCTCTCCGTGCTCTCACCTCCGCAAGCTCTCACCAACTCTCAATTTCAGATCCTATCCACCTCCGTCATTCTCTCAGTCCAGTGATTTTAGTTCCATCACATCTTTTGATTACTCATTATCATTCTATCTCAATCCCCCTCGCCCGAAAAGTAGGCCTCATTGAAACCCTAATCACCATTGTCCCCTCATCGCCTTTGTTCGGACCTCGACTTTAACCATTCCTCTCTTCCTCCTGTTCTCTCAATTTGATCTCTACCCTAAAACTCGGCTTATCGAAACCTTAATCACCACCAGACTCCCTTTCTCTCTTCGACATCACCTCTCTGCCCCCTTTCTTTGACCTCACCCCCTCCAACATGATCCCTCTTTGACCAAAAAACCCCCCACTCCAACCATGAAACGCCAACCAACCCCATCCTCCCTTATGAATCCCTCAACACTAACCTCCTGTGATGACGACTTCGCTGCCGACCTCTCTACCTATCATCGTCACCTTTGACCATCCTGGCCAACAATCGCCTCTCACAATTTTCCATGCATTCTTATTCTTCTCCTTAGACGGATAGCTTCCTCCCTAATGGACTTATTATCCCAAACCCAAGCCCAAGCTATAAACAGCCCATGTTTGACCCACATAGACCAAACCAATCTAGTAGTGCTGTATTAGCCCAATCTAAAGCTCAAGTAGGTCTAGCATGATCCATCTCATATTGATGAGCCTTGGAAATTAAATTACCCTAATTATTAGGTATCATAAACTTACTTCATTTTTACACAATCTAAAGCTCAATTGGGCCTAGTGTGATCCATCTCATATTGATGAGACCCTGGAAATTAAATTACCCTAATTATTACATATCATAAACTTACTTCATTTTTACCCTTATATTCCTGAATTCTCCATGATTTTAAGTCCATACTAGCTCTGCAGGTCCATTTTGATTAAAATTTATTTAGTCTATATGGTCCATTAGCCCATATGAAGCCATACAATCAATTTGTATATGCCATCCTTGCGCTCCTTGTATCTTCTTCCATTTAGTTAAAACCAACATTGCTTCGTCCATTTCCACACCCTTCTCAATTCATGCCATCCAAATATAATAAGATCATTCTCTTCATTTGTCCTCTTCTCATGGTTTTGCTCTCTTACCTAATGATTGTAAGCGCTGACCTTAGATTTACCACTATCTCGGTGAATCCAACAAGCACCCACCACCTTACCTCCATATCTTATTTAAAATAAATAAATTATGTACACCAAAAAAAAAATGAATTCTGGCGACGTAAAAAACTCCTCTATTTTATGAACTCTATCATATTTTATCCTTGTACCTTTTCTATCTCTTCTAACCTCACCACTTTGGTAAGCATAAAAAACTCTCTCCATCCCATCCATGCTAACCCCTCTATTATTAGCTTTAGAACCTTTTATCCCCTTCCACCCGGAAAAAAAAAAGGGGGATCCTAGCCTAATCCAAGCACCAAAAACTTAAAAAGTTACAACGCTCATCCCCTCTACCGTCCTTTCCAAGTCCAAATACCTCAACTTATCAAGGAGTTAACCATCATGAAGAGAAGGGATCACGAGGACGACCGCCGAGACGACCACCGGGGCGTTGCCGAGGCCACCGAGCCGGCTGAGCCCGCGCTCGACCGGACCGAGCCACTGGAACTCGTGGTCGTCGAAGACGTAGTTGAGGAAGAGCATGAGCAGGAACATCCCGCCGAAGCCGGCGATCACCGGGTGGGCGGCGGTGAGGATGTAGCCGTAGGTCCCGGGCGTCGAGGGGTCGCCACCCTGCAGGGCCAGCTGCACCGCCTCGACGGGACCGAGGTCGGCGCTCAGGCTCACGATGAGGATCGGGAACACCAGCCGCATCCCGAACACGGCGATGAGCACGCC
>JAOXJJ010000481.1:12288143-12309906 GCA_025769935.1 Phoenix roebelenii
ACCGATCGGGGAGGTTGTTTGTATTTCTGAATGGAGGAGAAGATGCAGACCGCAAATGGTAATTTTCTTGGCAAATGATAAAGAGCGACGCTTTAAAGCGTCGCTAAATTGGAATTAGCGACGCTTTTGAAAGCATCGGAAAATATTTTTTCCACTGTAGCATAGGCGACGCTTTACCGACACTTTGAAAAGCGTCGGGATGGTTTCTACCGATGCTTAAAAGCGTCGCTAATAGCCAAAAAAAGTGTCGCTAATGTCCAAGTTTCTTGTAGTGTGGGTTTGTTGCGCTCGATCCTCATGGGTAGCAGGCTCTCTATTACCTGCTATATTGAAATTCATTCTCTAAGGGGCCTTCAGCATGTATTCTTAACTTTTTTTATCATCTATTCTTTTCCTAACACCTTCGGCGTGTGGGAAGTTGAGATCCCTTTATTGTAGGAGGATAAGCACATGCCTTGTACTATAGACGAAGACGAATGTTAACATTGCAATATACATTGAATCGTTTACTTTTTTTATGACAACAACCCTTGTTGTGTATGTTTTAAGTTTACAAGTTTTAAAAGGTTGAATCTATCAATTCTATAAGTTCAACTTAGAATACCAATTATATATTGGCCTAACCTGATTACCGTAGGAATGCCAGTTTGAGTCTAAAATAATTTACTTTATTATATGTATTCCTTGTAACCCTAAGAACTGAGACAAATTGTTTTTTTTATTTTTTTTATAGTAAAGTTTTTGCATTGTCTTTGCTCGTAGATGTAGGTCAATTGCTGAAACACAAAATTATTGTACCCTCTTGTTCTTCTCTTGTTTTTTTTTTCTTTTCTTTTTTTCCTTCTTGTTTCGTTATTTTCTTTACTTGTCACAATAGACGGTATTAGAGCTTTGGTCTTTTCAATTGGAATTTCACGATGATGATTGCAAAATTTGAAATTGAGAAGTTTAATGGTGCAAACGATTTTGGCAGTTGGCAGATTAAGAAGCGAGCACTTTTGGTGCAATAGGGGTTGTACAACACATTGAAAGGCAAGGAGAACTTATCAGAAGCATTGTGAATGTTGTGTATTCATAGTATGGGCAAGCATTATGAACATTATGTATTTATAGTACTTTTGTGAGTATTGTGCATTCGGCAAGTAGTGCAGGATAAAGTGCAGTACCAATATTTATAGTACTAAGGGTATGTTGGATTACATCCATTCAGACCTCTAAGGCCCCTCTTTAGTTACATAGATGAGTAGACATCATTATTTTCTAATATTCGTTGATGATTATTCTAGAAGGATTTTGATGTATTTTTATGAAATATAAGGATGAAGTGTTTGTCAAACTCAAATAGTGGAAAACCTTGGTTGAGAAGCAGATTGGAAAGAAGATTAAAACATTGAGAATCGATAATGGCTTAGAGCATTGTTTGGGCGAATTTGATGAGTTCTACAAGAATGAAAGTATAATGAGATATCGTACTCTACGAGAAATACTACAGCAGATTGGAGTCGTAGAACAGATGAATAGGACACTCAGCTCGATTATCCTCTCAAATGCCCAAATGCTAGATTCAGCAAAACCTTCTAGACTGAAACAATTAATATAGTACGATATCTCGTAAATTAGTCTTCATCAACTACAATTAAGTGCAAGATTCTGCATGACGTATGGTCCGTTCACTTTGCTAATTATTTTGGTTTGCGAATATTTGGTTGCCTGCTTATATTCGAATGAATGATAGTAAATTTGAATCGAAGGCAAAAAGATACATATTTCTAGATTATGCAAATGGGGTGAAGGGATATAGATTGTGGTGCACAAATGATTTTAGATCACCTAAAATTTATATTACTAGGAACATTGCTTTTGACGAGTCTGCTATATTAAACCAAAAGAAGGAATCTATTGATGGTGTAGATATAGACCATGGTGTCAATAAACAAGTGGAGCTTGATGTTGAAGCTCTAGGGAGAATGTCATCTCCAATTCAGTGCAATGAGATAGAGATGCGGGATTTGATACAAAATGATGCATCACAATAACAACAATAGTACAATAATAGTTACTAGTAGGGAGAGAAGACAGATTAGACCATTCTTATGATATGCAGACATGTTTGCTTATGTTTTTTTAGTGGTTGAGAGTATTGAGGGTGAGGAACCATCTTCATATTAGGATGCAATATGAATATAGAAATTGAGTCACTTCAGAAAATCATGCTTGGGAGTTAGTCCATCTACCTAAGGGTAAAAGAGTAGTAGGCTATAAAATGGATTTTTAAGAAGAAAGAAGGCATTCCTGGGACCGAGGCAGCATGGTTCATGACACGGTTAGTTGCAAAGGGCTCTACTTAGAAGAAGGGAGTGGGCTCTTGTGAAATATTCTCTCTTGTTGTGAAGCATAGCTCCATATATGTTTTATTTGCTATGGTTTGTAAGTTTAATTTAGAGTTTGAGCGAGGGATGTCAAAACTACCTTCTTGCATGGTGAGTTGGAAGAACTAATTTATATATCATAACCAAAGAGCATTTTTGTTACAGGCTGAAAGTTCGGTTGAGTGGTGAATTTAAGATGAAGGATTTGGGTGTTGTAAAGAAGATTTTGAGGATGGAGATCCATAGAGATCAGCATGCAGGTCAATTGTACTTGTCTCAAAAAAAGTATATAGGGAAGGTGCTTGAATGTTTTGCTATGATAGATCCAAACCGGTGCATACTTCTTTGGCAGCACACTTTAGATTATCCGCTTTATTGTCATTGCAAACTAAGGAGGAGGTGGAGCACATGTCACGTGTTCTATATGCTAGTGCAGTTAGTAGCTTGACGTATGCTATGGTTTGCACCATGCTCAATATTTCATATACTCATAGTGTAGCTAGCAAGTACATTGGCAATCTTGGGAAGACACATTGACATGCCATGAAATAGCTTATGCAATATTTGAGAGCTCTACAGACATTGGCTTTGTCTATCACAGTAACTAGTGAATTGATAGTATTACAAGCTATGTAATTGATTTTGGTTATACATGTGATTTGGATAAATGATGATCATTTGTAGGATATGTCTTTACTATATTTGGTTGCGTTGCCAATTATTTTTTCTACAACTGAAGCTGAGTATATGGCTGTAACAGACACACACACACAAAGAGAGAGAGAGACAAAGTAAAAAAAAGCTATATGGTTGCTTGATCTCGTTGATAGTCTTGGCTTATAGCTGCAATTAATAGTTGTGCACTATGACAGTCAGAATATCGTTCACTTGGGTAAAAAACCAATGTATCATGAGGAGACTAAGCACATTGTTGCCACGTATCATATTATTCGGGAGATCATAAATAATAGTATTACTGCAGTTCCAAAGACAACCACTGCAGAAAATCCAGCTAATATGTTGATTAAGCCACTTCCAATGGACAAGTTTAAGCATGGACTTGATTGGTGTCTGTGGAGGTTGATTTACTAGTTCTGTTAGGGATAGATGTGGAAGAGATAGTGAAAACAGTTTCGATATATGTGACTTAGTAAAATTCAAACTCAGTTGGAGATTTGTTAAGTATGTCTTAAGTTTACAGGTTCCAGAAGATCGAATATCAAATCCACATCAGTTCTAAAAGGTCCACATAGGATGCCAATTATATATTAGCCTAACATGATTATCGTAGGAAATATTAGTTCGAGTCTAAATTAATTTACTCTATTATATATATATCTTGTAACCTAAATGGAAGAAAGCAATTGAGTGTCCTAGGGACTAGATGCATTGGAGATTAGAGTTTGTTAGAAAATTTGTACTCCGTAATCTCCATCTTTTTTTTTTTATAGTGAAGCTTTGGTATTGTCTCTGCCCATGTATGTAGATTAGCAAGCCGAACCACATAAATATTATATTTTTTTTGTTCTTTTATTTTTTCTTATTTCATAATTCTTCTTACCTGTCGCAACAACTCTTGTCTCAATCAATTACTGTTTGACAAACTACAACTTTAATGAATCAAGCTAATAAATTAAAGAAAGCGGGACCTAGGTTTCCGCCTTTCTCTCTCTATATCTATTAGCAGGCGATTTAACTTGGACCACGACACACTTATTGGAAATCCAGATGGCCGTAAAAAAAAAAGAATACTTCTGATACATTGCAACCATGGTCCATGCTGAAAGAAAAACTCCGAACAAACCAAATGGAGGAGGCAAAAGCTCCGAGTGGCTCCTGTCGCTCTCTGCAGATGCTTTTAACCCATTCCACCATGCGTTGTATTTGGACCCCCAGCTGACCTGGCAAAAATAAACAATACATGCGATAAATTAATAACTTGTGACCCCAAAGAAAGAAAATGGCGTAACCTCTTGTATTATCTGCTATTTCATCTTTAATTTCTGCTGACGACCTAAAACTTTATTCATGTTTCTTGATTTTGACGATCATTTTTACATATAGTCCCTGATCCTGTGTATATTTAACCACCTATATACAAAATAAGCTTAACTACACAAAAGCAAAAATAATTGTATGCCAGAATGAAATATAAAATGTGAGCTGTGAAGGACTAAATTTAAGATGATGATCAGACAAAGGACTGGATGTTAAGTTTCCTGCAAAGCCTGGGTACGTACGTACTCCATTTCTTTCACTCGGTAATATGGGTGATGAAGGCATCGAAATCAGCCCGGGAGGTGCCACCTTGCGCCGTGGCCTGCCGGGCTACACCACCTACGGCCTTCGCTCTCGCCCTCACCTCCTTCCCTTCCTCGCTGACCATGAGCCTCACGATGGAATCCCTTATCGCCGCCGCCGGCACGACCTCGTTCCGCCTGGCCCAGTCCCTGGCCGTGATACCGACGCGGAGGACGCGGGTCAGCAGCAGCGTGTTCCTGGGCTGGTCCGAGTGCATGGGCCACGCCAGGAGCGGGACCCCCATGCTCATGCTCTCCATGCACGAATTCCACCCGCAGTGGCTCATGAAACCCCCGGTCGATGGGTGGGCCAGGATCTCCAGCTGCGGGGCCCACCCCCTCACCACCCTCCCCACCCTCTCCACCTTCCGGTCGTAGTCCAGGCGTCCCAGCCTCTCCTCTTGGCTCTTCTTCGGCTTCTGCTTCCCTTCATCGCCTTCTTCCGTGTAAATGTCGGCCCTGTCGGCGTCCCGGAGCACCCAGATGAAGCGCTGCCGGCTGGCCTCGAGCCCCCATGCCAGCTCGACGACTTGGTCGTCGGACAGCGCCGATGCTGTCCCGAACGACGCGTACAGGACCGACGCCGGCGGCTGCTTGTCCAGCCACTCCAGACAAGGATGGCGGGGGCCGCAACCGGTACGCTTGGTGATGGATAACGGATTCAGTGGGCCGATCGCGAAGGTTTTCTGGGTTCGCCACTGCGGCTCTTGTGCCAGCAGGTCGATGAATCTTCCTTCGATCCCACGACAGGTGTTGAACAGGCGACCAGAGTCAGCGGCGGTCGATTCATGCTGGCGGCGGAGGAAATCCAAGAACTGTTCGGTGAAGCATGCGTTGTTGGGTATGCCGGGGATGTTCAGTTTGGTGATGGACGGGTCGTCGGGGGGCTTGCCACGAGACTCGCAGTAATACAGCAGGAGGGAGAAGGCGGAGACGCTGTGGAAGGAGAAGGCCTCGACGTGCGGGACGGAGGCGGCGACGCTGACGGCGAAGGCCATGGTGGAGTCATGTATCAGAACGACGCGGCGGGAGGAGGTGGTGAGGGATTGGAGGAGGGCAGCGAGGGGGGAGCGGAAGTGGAGGGCGGCGGCATCGAAGAGAGGAAGGAGGTGGGCGAGGGGGGCGTGGGTGGAGGCGGGAGGGGAAGGGAAGGGGGGGAGAAGGAAGTCGTGGAAGCGGATGGGGCGGTGGCCGGGGGACTCCGGATGCCAGCCGAGGGCGCGCTCCCGGGCTTGGCGGTTGTGCGAGGCTGAGCCGACGTAGTGGACGGGGATGCCGCGGGCCGCGAGGAGGTGGGAGAGATGGAGGAGCTGGTTCAGGTGGCCTTGGGCCGGTAGGGGCACCACCACGACGGATATCACCCTTAACGCTGGCCGGACTTCTTCGTTAGAAGCCATCAATGCTTTGAGGCTTACGATTTCAAACATTAGTGGAATTTTAATAGATGAAAGAGACTAGGTAGGGCGAAATTACCACTCTCTATGATCCGCTTCTATTATTTTTTAGAATAAATTATAAAGAATTCTTTGTAGGGTTATGTCTATGATCTGCTTCTATTATTTATTATACTTACAATAACTTGTAAAATCTATACACTTATACTAAGTTAAATTAATAGCGTTAGAGAATCCGTTTACCTCATACGAAAAGTTAAAATTGTCCTTGAGTGAGAAGGATACAGACGTTTTCTTTCGCCTTTGGGTGATTGTTATGTCATGTAAGAATATTTTAGTTATTTTAATCTTTTTTTGACGTGACATTCGCATTCTATTTGAAGTTAGCGATTTGACTAATATTTTGTGAAGCTATAGGTTTAAAAGTGTTGGATAAAAGAAAATCTCAAAGGTGTAAGCATAAGTTTTTCATACTACTGAGTATATATGTATGTTACCCCTATTCTCAGAAAGATTTTTATAATTAATTCTATTTTCTAAATTTTTGTTTGAGATCTTTGCCATTCCATTTCTTGTTCCTATCTTGGCTTTTTGGCAAGTATGCAATGACCAGAAAACTGTTTTTGACTGAAATTTGATAGCTCACTTTGGAGACAATGCAGTAAAAGTTAATGATTTAGGTCCAATATGATTTCAAACTCTCGAAGCACTCAAAGGTTAACACGGGGTTGAAAAATACTGTGTGCACATATGGCATTTTTTACTTTTGGTATACTATCTGAAATAGATACACCCTACCACCTCAGTAGACACCGGCCTGAATAACTCCTAAATAATTCCAAATGACAATTAATGTCACATAATTTCCATTTCATAAGATATGTACAAGTTCGATGTTATTTATACTCAAATGGCAGAGATGGAAGCATCTATCTTCTTTAATAATAGACGTCAAATTTTACATATCAAACAATAATAAAATATTTATTACTCCTATAGCGAATAAAGAGGCCTCCAATATGCATGAAATTCATATGAAATCAAAAGCTGCGATTGTGCATCGTTCTGCAAGCTTGATCGATGGTACTGACACGATCATCGACGTGAGGTAACAAAGCACACTCAATACCGGCCCATATGCATGCTATTCCCCCTGTTTGCGGTATTTTTACGTTGTTCTTATGCATTTAACCACACTTATTATCGTGCATCATACACATTGAACCCGATGGCAGAAATTCTATCGCCCTTCATTAAGTACCGTGCATGTCCCTGTTTGTGTTTTTGTCCGTGCTTTAGAACGTGTGTTTTCACTGCATCTGATGTTTGATTTCAGCTCATTTGTGGAGCGAGCCGCTTGGGGATGGGGTTTTAGTGCTGTGGATTTGAGATTTGGTATTTTGGTGATGTTTTTTTGGTCATGTTTCATGGTAGATATGATCCTTGGTGCTCTTTCTTATCATTTGTTGCAGGTGACTAGGAGTTCAAAGAGCCACTTTGTTTCTGATTTTGGGTAATTTTGTGCGAGGATTCGTGTGGATGTATGTTTAGTCCCATATAGATTATTTACTAGATAAATTTTGCATATTTATACAGGATCAAGAAACCTAAATAATACCTTTCAGCTAGCTATTTTGGATTAGATCCTGCATTGTTACAAATGATATGATAGCGGATTTGGCCTATAATGTATGTGGGCTAGGAGACACTGCAGTACGAATTTCTTAGAGCTAACTACGGGTCGATTATAGTGCTTGTAATTGGATTTGAATGGATATAAACTCTTGTCCTAATAAGAATGCCACGGCTTAAAAGAAAGAATTATGTTGCATGCGAGCCAGACAGGAGGCTAATACACCTGTAATAAGTTTGATAAATGTTAGCGAGAGAGGGTGATGCGTTTGCCGGGGCAACAGGTTACGATGCCATCATATCGTTCAATGCAGGCTTTACGAGCGAGTATAATGAGATTATGATCTGGTCGAGCTAGCGTTGCTTTCTGTTCCTACGTAGCATGCATTGCTGTTTGTGGTGCAGGGTGCCGTGGTGAGTTTCCTGAGCAGCGCTTTGTACTTTAAACTGGCGAGGCTTTTGATCATCCGAGCGGTGGCGAGGATTTGAATGCAGGCCGCACCCGGTTTTTGTTGAGCATGCAGTGGCCACTGTTTTCGCCAGGGCTCGCAATTATTTGAGGTGATGTAATGAATGATTGGTAAGCACTGTTGGGCTTGTGTGTGTGCATGGAGTTGAACATTAGTTGTTTAATTTAAACGTTTTTCTGGTTGAGTTGAGAAGTAGGTGCTGGTTTTCCTCCCAACGTCATTCAGCTTTTGTTCATGGAGGATATTTTATTTTGCGAGGCAATGATTAGCATTGGCTGTGCGTCAGGAAAGATTGCCTGTAGGCACCTGGCTGGTGCTTGGATGGCTTTATCTCAATCTCTGGCAACCGCTGTTTTCTTCCTTTCCTGCCTTCCCCCATTTGTTAAGATTATTTACTTGCTTTCAGGTTATAAGAGTCGGTGTTTCGTTTTTTACCTGATGTCTCGATTTCTTCTTTTTTATGTGCACTCATGCATGCCATGTATAGCTAGGTTCTTCCTGATCAAAAAATGATTTCTAGATGGTGCTGGCACTTGTTCTTGGTCCCTTTTTTTTTTTTTTTTTTGTGCTATGCATGTCATGATCAAGTGAATGTCCGTATCATACTTATCGATTTATTCCATTCACAACTAAAATACTTATGTTACAAAAGTTCTTCTCTTCGAAACAAGAAAATTTGGACTCATGTTGATGAAGGAGGTTGCAGATTTGTTTGGATTCTTAATAGCTAGATTTGTTCACGAAAAAATTATTACATACACTGGCTGCACCACGTAACCACGTATGTAGCTAATCATAGCAGGTAGTTTCTATATATGAGCCTGCATCCCTCCTGATGCACCGCTATAGAAATGAACAGATGTGATTATCTACATTTATGGCCATGTGGTGCACGCACTGTAAAAAAATAATTTTTCTAGAAATATTTATAAAAAAGAGTATAAAAAAAGATGAAATTATATCTTATAGTGCATGCATCACATGCAGCCAATTATAGCCATTCGTTTTTATGAGCCCTATTCATCAAGTGCTCGTCTCGATGCACCGTTATAGAAGTGAGCAGTTGTGATTATCTGTGTTCATGGCTATGTGGTGCACGTACGTCAGAGAATAATTTCTCTAAAGGTATTTATTAAAAGGAATATGAAAAAAAAAGCTCTTAAGGATATCTATAGTTGCATTTTCTTTTTCTAAAAGAATGGTAAATTGGATGGTCTATATAGACTGCCTTTCAGGATACTAATAGCGGAATTTCTCTCTTCAATGAATGGTAAATGACTTTCGGCGGAGTTGTGGCCTACCTCCATGGTATCAGGTATATGATTATTTAAAGAGAAATTAATGGTTACTATATATTTGCTACCAAAAAAGTTTGATGTTAAGCAAGACTTTTATTTAACCTCCATTTTATGATACATATGAAATTGCTTAAATAATCCAAGTAAATATTAAAATATTCTAGTTACAAAGGCTTTTCCCTCTTACTTTAACCCAGCTCCCCCCCCACCTCCCATTTCTTCTACAAGAATATCATGATCTTATTAAGTTTTTATTGCATATAAATTTTATCATATTCAACTATATATGACCAATGATTCACGTTACTAGAATTATTGAAGTTACATAATGGTAAAATTTGATCACATAGGTGTCCCTCTCTTCCCCTCGAAATTTAATATGAAATAAAATAAAATAATTTGATCACACACTATCTCATGAATCAATGATAAAAATGTATTTAACAGCCAAGTAGTTTCACATTGAGAAGAACGATCCCATGTTTGTGTAGTGGCACCATCATATATGGGCAGAATATCCATTAGGAAGGTGAAATTTCCTGAAGTTGGGAAGGCAAGCACAAGAAAGATTAAACTACTCTTCTTTCTGATAATTAACTGGCCATAAGAGTAGCTTGCCGTTGGCAACATTTAACGCACCATCGAACTTCTTGATTAAGAGGATTCGTCTTTTGTCTAATCCTTAAGCATTGGGCATAAAATGGCTAGTAATTAAACTATGTATTTGTCCATATATCACAATCATATAATTTTTCTAGTTTAAAGAACTACTGCAACTGGATGCTGATGGACTCAGGTGCGTGAATAGGCATCTAACTGGAGTTTTGTCACATCGGCCTTTGAGCTACTTGGTCTTATCACCTTGAAATAATAAATCCATCATCTTAGCCTGTGGTCTTATCACATCTACAACATCAAAAAGACAATGCCAGTTCCCAAAACACAACCATGGAGGCCCAGAAGATATTAATGGTGACCAAAAGGAATGGGAATCCAATGCCGTAGATGGCATGTGACGACATGAGCAAATGGCTGCAGACTGTTTTCCAATAGGCTGCAGACAAAGCGAGGCGACGTGTCTACTCGATATTGTCAAAAGGTGGACAACATCAGTGGATCGTCTGGTAGAGGTAAATCAGGCGATAGCATCGTATCACTAAAACAAATAAAGAAAGGGAAGACTCTGACATTTGATGTGCAACCTGCTGACAGAAAGATGGAACTGAGTCTTGGTGATCTTCAAAAGGACTGAAATGAGATGACTGAAAGGATCTTGAATCAGTTGACTCAACATCGAGTGGTAGGGAACTTTCTTTTTTCTTTATGTAAAGATAGTTAAGTTGGATCTGTGAGGTTATCAATAAATCTAGAGAAGCCAGCAGTTAGATTGAATTAGGAGTTGATGGAACAGGAATGGTGGTTCAAGGCAAGAGAGCCGCTCAGCTACGTATAATAATGCTGGAAGCAGTCGCCTACAGACCAAGATTTCTTGAAGCCAATGTCCCTTTGCTTTGATGTCGGCCTAAATGTTGCCAAAGAAGTTACAGTGTTTGGCCTAAATTTGAATCCAACATCTCATTGTCAGGAAGAGCTGTGATCAAGTTTTTGCTCTTGCAAGGGATCGATGGTGCTCCGCTAATTGTTTGAGTTGCGGCTACATGGCATGTTATCTGTTAACCATCATTGATGCTTGCTTAAATTGATTTTGATAAAATCACAGGAACAGGAGTTTGGAACCCACAATTTCATCATGCTAATATTGGTTTGAATTTTGTTATACTTAATGCATTGCACCGATGACAAAGACCGATAATGGCTGATGTGCTCCAAGTGGTTTGAGTTGAATAAGAGGATTTATGTCAGGAAGAAATTCTTGATTGGCGGCGGAGAAAGATCATGCATGCATGGCTCATTTGAAATCCAGACCGACTACCCACCGATCGAGAAGATGGGGATAAGGATTCTAAAAAGATGAGGTCTAGAAAAGAGAGGCTTTTCCAAAACGGTGAGCAAGGTTTATGGAATGGTCAATTAGTTTTGTGACGAAGGACCACACAAATAATGATGTTAAGTTGATTGTAATATATCAGCCTAGTTGGCTGAACTTTTTAGAACTTGGACATCTCCCATGTGGGGGTTGCTTATTATTCTATTGAAAAAAATATAATTAATCTATTATAACTTCTGATAGATTTTTAGTGTCTTGGGCTGTACTTGGATATTAGTTAGAGGTGGATAATGCAATGTTATGTAGCTAATCTATAAAGCAAGCCTCAAAAAGCATGAATGACAAAAAGGTGAAGTATTAGGTCAAAGTTGTGACACCCTGTTTTAGGCGTGGGCCAACTGGGTAGAGTTGGCCGTGATCCTTGCCGCAAGGGAGGGCAGGGTGCGTGTGACATCGTCGGAGCCTTGCCCTTCTTCTTTCCTTTCCGACGAGCTCCGATTTTGGAAGAATAGCATGAGGAGATCGTGGAATATTCTACCGTCTCCTCCCTCTATTTTTTTCCCTTTTCATCTGCTTGGGCCCACCGAGCCCTTCTTTCTCCTCCATTTCTCTCTCCCTTCTCCCCTCCTTCCCTTCCTTTCTTCTTTTATGTAGGAAAGCTATTTTTCTATCTTTCTTTTCTTCGAAAACTTCAACCAAACATTAACAACTCCCCATTTTTTATTGACCCCACTTTGCCCCCCTCTCTTCCCACAAACTAAACGAGTCCTCAGTATTGAGGATGTGCTAGGAATGGGCCCAATCTAGTTATTATTATGAATCCCTAGGCCCTATGTAGATGTAATATTATGGGCTGTCCTAGGCCTGTCATGATATTTATGGCCCGCCTAAGCTCATGCCCTGTTCTAGTCACGTTGGATCCTTGGTAGCCCTATAGAATGCTAATGGCAGTCCTGGCCCTTTACCTTATGAGTTTGGTTCATGCCAAAATGCCAGTTCATTTGCTATAACCTAACAGCCACCTTTGGGAACCTCATGCAGACCTGCATAGGACTCCATGCACATTTCCTAAGGTTACCTCGAATTATCTCAGATTGTCCAGGATAGCTTGGTTTATCAATTCTAACGCCAGAAATTGATCATGTGGCATATATTGATCCGATCGGAGAAAGAAAAGATTTTCTTCAATCTACTTAAACTTAAATATCTCAAAAGAATTAGAAAAAGATGGAATATTCACGAAAGTAGGCTTAAGTCCCATTTTCTTTTATGGATCATCCACACCTCCTAAATTGAGGAACATAGCCCCGATTTATAATACTAGCAAGGTCCCCCTTTCACAATTTGGGTTAGATTTCTCTCCTAAATTGAATAGGACTAGGTATCTTAAAATAAATATGACCAAATGAAAATATTCTAGAATAGCTAAAATTTTGGATATATTCTAGAAAAAACTAAAATTCTTGAAGAGGTAGATCTCGACTTTTACATCAACTCTGCCTTCTGTCGCTTCACCTGATTTTTCTCGAATAGAGAGATATGCCTAGTCAAAATTTTATCTAAACGGAAAACTTTCAGTCTAACTAGCTCGTTTTAAGGCCTAAATAATAGAATTTTGGTCCGATTCAACTTCTAGTTGTAGATCTCGAAAAATTATCTATTTTTTTTAAAAGAAAGATCATCGCAATTGGACATCGTATGACCAAGTTATGATCTTCGAAAGTTTGGCCTGCAACTCAGCTTTCCGATCTAGCCTTGCTCATAGTAGTGAAAGGAGTCCACATCAAGTCTGAAGATCCTCCTATATTAGGACTTGCCCTTTTTAGGAGATTTAGGTTATGCTAAATTAGAACTGAAGAAGAAGAAATACTTGCTTTTCCGTCTCACGGTTGAACTATTTAACTTTGCTTGGAGATGGTTTCTGGCCTAGCTCTTCTTTGCTCTTGAGTCTTAGCGAACTACTTACTCTGCTCCTACAATGAACTTCATGGTTGGGACGCTTCTTGTTATCCTTCCTCGTCGACAATGACTACGACGACTTCTCAATCTCGATCTTGGTAGATCGGCCAGTAGAACCAAGAGACTAGAGTTTTGCCTCTCATAAGTAATATCGGGTTCTTGAACCATTATCACAAACATATTGTAGGTATTAACAAGTTGCTTTGCTTAAACAGAGGTTTTTGATCTTCAACAGTATAGGGAGACTCCATAGAGACTTCGCAAACATGTATTTAACCCCTTCAGTATTTAAGGAATCATACAACGAAGATGTGGAGAAGATTCCATTACCCCTCGGCTTCCACAAAATCTGATCTTTTCCCTAGTTTGGGTATACATAAACAAGTAGAGGGGATAATTGGGAGAATTGAGTCGTAGCATCCGAATAAGGGTGGGCTGGCATCTTCATTCTCCATCTATTTGTTTGCTGATTGTACATCTCAGCAGTTGTGGTGTTTTTTTTTTTTTTTTTCTTTTCTGGCACATCCTAAACAAATCCATGAATCTGTCCAAAAAAGAGTTTGTTGGCCATTACCAGAACGCCGGTAGTGCATTTACAATAAGTCACCACATGCTTGAGCATCTTATCGTCGGGTTCCAATGCATTGAATGTTTACTAACATCCAATCCACAAAAAATTGCCCATTTTCTTTGAGATTTTAGAGCATTGGAAAAGACCGACAAGAACAAGAAAAATTTCGTTTTTTTTTTTCAGTATAAAAAACAATGAGCAAGAAATTAATGATGTTGATACAGCTCAGTCTCTGGAATCTAATGGTGCTTCTGCTATGCCTCTGATAAAATCGTCGAGCACCCGGAGTGAAGAACCTTTCTCATCTCCCTCCTCCTTCACGGCAGCCCTTATCATCTCAGCAAGTTTAATTGCTCTCTCCTTCATCTCCTTTCCTTTCTCCTCATCTAACACCAGTCTGACGAGCCTCTCCACATGCGTATGCTCGATGTTATCCTCCGAACCTCTCGCGAGCTCGACGCAAACACCCAATTCCTCGTCAAGCATTTTGGAGTTATAGAATTGATCCGCCGCCAGTGGCCACCCAATCATAGGCACTCCTCGGCTCAAGCTCTCCAGTGAGGAATTCCAACCACAGTGGCTAAGAAATGCACCGGTCGACTTGTGCGACAGTATTTCAAGCTGGGGAGCCCATTTCCTCACCAAGAGCCCCTCCCTATTCTTCCTCATCCTGGCCTCAAATCCCTCCGGCAGCCATTCGTCTCTGAAATATTCATTCAAGTCAAATCCAGCTGGTGGCCTAATGAGCCAGAGGAATGGTTTGTTGCTCTCCTCCAATCCCCTTGCTAGTTCCATCATCTGCGAAGCACTGATGGTGTTCTGAGAGCCAAACGATATGTAGACTACCGAACCTGGCGGGTGAGAATCCAACCATTCTAAACAAGCCTCCAACTGGATCCCGGGCTTCTTCCCATTTCTCTGGTAAGGTGTTCTCGCCTCGAGGGGAAAGAGAGGCCCAATGGCCAGCACATGCAAGCCAGTGATATTCCGAAGCGCCTGCAATCCCAGTAGTTCAACGTCCTCGACAGTGTTGCACATCATCGCGCTCGATTGCAGAAAGAGTAGTGTGCTTCTTCGAACGAAGGTGGCCCATGGTTCGGTGCCATCAGCTCCTCTCAGGTATTCAGGCATCTGAGAGCGGTGCAGTCGGAATGCTTCCGGGAAGCCCGGCACCCTGATCTCAGACGAGTCGGTATGCCTGTGAGGCAAATGCAGATACAGAGACATGTACGCCGCCGTCCCGCAGGCTCCACAGGTGGTGAACGTGACATGGAAGATTCCAAGCTTCTTGGCGATGCCAACGGTCCATGCAACGAAGACGTCGGAGATTATGCACAGAGGTGGATGGCCGTCCATCTGGATTATGTCGGAGATGAAGCGCTCGAAATGGGGTTGGAGGGTCTCGGAGGCACGAACTAATTTCGAAATTTCGCGGGGAGGCAGGGAGTCCGTGTTCTCGGCGTCTGGGGGAAGCCCATGATCAGAGCTGCGGAAGGGAAGCTCCTTGAGAAGGATGTTGGAGTTGGGAGGGAGACTGGTCCTGATGTTTTGGATGTTGAGTGGAGTGTTCACGATGGTGATAGTGTAGCCTGGGTTTCTTTGCTCTATGAGCTTCGCTAAGGCTAAGAAGGGGATGATGTGGCCTTGGGCCATCAATGGAAACATAACTATATGCTTGCTTGCCATGAGAGAGTGTGGGTGTGTGTGTCAGAGAGAGAGAGAGAGAGATGGCGTTGAAGTGAAATAGAGAGGGAGGATTTAAAAGCACAAGGTTTGAAAGGTTAGAAGAAAAGGTTGCCAAGACTCTCACTTGACTGCAATGGAGATTTACTAGAGACCGTACCCCCAGCGCATCTAGATTCGCTGAGCAGATAAGTAAGGAAATGAAATCTACTCTTAGATCTTTCCAAAAAAATTAGAAAAGAAGGAAAATCTTTCCGTACTGAATTTGGATGGCCCTGGATGTGCTCCAAATCCATGGTTTGGGCCGAGTTGAGGGCGGGATGTAACCAAGCTAAACCTCTACATCTCCCAAGTTTAGTCCAACCCATGGCCAAGCCATTGCCATGCTGCATGGGATTTTTCGAACTTAATGCAACACGATTTAAAATAGAAAAAAGTTCAACACAATTTTGTTAGATTAGTATTTGTCATTGTGTCATTGTCTCAATTTACATCCTTAGACATGCAGAATTTAGGTAAAAAAGGTGTTGAAAATTATATAATGATCATTTTTTTTTTTGAATATAAAAGGTCAAGCCTAATGATTATTTGCACTACAATTTTGACATGTTTTCATATACTGTCGCCGGAAAAAATCTTATTGAAGATGATGGCATCTTCTGGAAGACATGATGAAGAAAAGGAAACTAAGATTCCCTGGGCTATAGTGGAGATAAATAGTTGGAATTGTAATGCGAGCACATCCACAGATTCAATGGATAAGGAAGCCGATAAAGAAATGCAAATCTATTATTAAAACTTACCCAAAAAAATAGAAAGAAAAGAAAGAAAATCTTTGAGATTCACCGGGAGCTGTAGTACGAGCACATCTACAGATTCAATGGATAAGGAAGCAGATAAACAAATGCAAATATTAAAACTCACCCAAAAAAATAGAAAGAAAAGAAAGAAAATCTTTCTCCCCCCTACAGGATTTGGATGGACTTTGGCTGGGTTGATGGAGGGTAGACTCTAACCTGGCTAGGACTCTCTGTCTCCCGACCTTAACCCATCACAATTTAAAAGTTTCGGATTGGGATTTTTCTAACCAAAACCCAACCCAACTCATTTTAAAATCCAAAAAAAGGTTTAAGATTTTTTTTTTTTGCTAAGAACGAATATACCCAATAAAATCAGAAAACAACAAATCTCGGAGTGCTCTCAGCAACTCTCCCTCTCCAGCCTACAGGGTACCTCCGGAGTGATAGGCCACATAAAAAGCCATTCAATCCGCTACTTCATTGGCCTTCCTAAATATATACCTAGTCTAAAAGACCACTCTATCGCTCATCATAACCCAAATATCTCGAAGTAGGAGGTATCCTCCTTCGCCACCATTCAGGCTGCCCTGAATCCAGCTGATCAAGATAGTTGAATTTTCCTCTAGAATAACCGAGCTTGTCTGTAGCACACGCCTGGCATGACTCAGGCTGGTCCAAGCTGCCAGGTTTAAGACTTTTCGATAGATTAATATTTGTGTCATTGAATCTCTCATGGTAGGGAAGATGAAAGGAAGCCCCAATAGTGCCAACTTCGCACTTCAAATGAGCATTCTTCTGCTTTATTTTAGGCAGGTTCCGAGGAGATGAAATTTGCTCAAAGGTTGTGGATTGATGTTAAGTAGATAGGTAGGATGCTCATGTGCATGTGGTGAGGACTGTGCCGGATATGGGAGCCATCAGAGGAGGAAATGGAGGCGAGGGGAGCAGGAAGATGGCATCATCATCGGCAGAGAGCGCGGAATAAAAATTCCATACAAGTTGACTGATGATCTCAAAGAACTCGAGTTCACCTATTACATACCCAAAAAAAGAAAAAAAACTATATAAAATCATCTAATAGGATTCCATGGAAATTTGTTACAATCCCAACTATTTGTCCTATTATTTATGAATTGAGATAAATAGTTGAAATTGTAACAACATCTCATTGAAAAATTTACTTACTAAACCTTGTAGCTCATATCTCTCTTTATTTTTCTCTTTTTAGATGAATAGGATTATTAGGAATGAATGATCGATGGTTAGGTTTATAGTTTGTGCTAGCAAGATTGGAGTCTCATAGTAAGAATTTTAGTTCTTAAATTGGTTATGAATTTATAGTTAATGACTTCTTAAATTTTGAAGTTTTGGATTTTAGTTTTTAAATTTGGATTTAGCTACTATGAACCCATACTTATCTAAGTATTTAATGGATGATGAAATTGGACCAATTTATTATATTTTGATCATGGATTTGGGAGTTAAATATAAATGTTGGCTTCGTACTACCGTAAGCTGTACCCTTTAGTAGCATCATGGTCGTGTTATATTCCGGATTTGGAATGTGACAGTAGAACCACGAGCTTTGTTAGGTGCTTTAACAACCAAGGATTGATGGGAATCTTTAAAAGCTCCGGGCAGGCAAGGAAATCAGGCAGGCTTTTTGGAGAAGCCAGAAATGGACGGGATTTTGCTTGCAGAAACACCAAATGGTTGAGCTCTCCAAACTGACCGGCAAGCAAATGTATTTGAATCAATGACTACATAGTTCTAGATTGTATAGTGATAGTTCTAGATTATTTCTAGATCATCCTCCTCATGTTAAACGGCTTTATATATACACAGAGGTGGATGGCCGTCCTTCTGGATTATGTCGGAGATGAAGCGCTCGAAATGGGGTTGGAGAGTCTCGGAGGCACGAACTAATTTCGAAATTTCGCCGGGAGGCAGGGAGTCCGTGTTCTCGGTGTTTGGGGGAAGCCCGTGATCAGAGCTGCGGAAGGGAAGCTCCTTGAGAAGGATGTTGGAGTTGGGAGGGAGACTGGTCCTGATGCTTTGGATGTTGAGTGGAGTGTTCTCGATGGTGATTGTGTAGCCTGGGTTTCTTTGCTCCATGAGCTTCGCTAAGGCTAAGAAGGGGATGATGTGGCCTTGGGCCATCAATCGAAACATAACCATGTGCTTGCTTGCCATGAGAGCGTGTGCGTGTGTGTGTGTGTGTGAGAGAGAGAGATGGTGTTGAAGTTGCAAGATAAGTAAGACAGTTAAATAACTGGTTCAGCTAACTCACCAAACCTTACACTGTTCATTCAAATATATAGAGTTTCAGTGAGAGAAAACTCAACGTTTCAGAAAGAGAAACAATTTTAACAAGCTACTGTTACAACGTTTCGCGGGAAGCATTTTTCCTCTTAGGAATATGATTCCTGCGAAATAAATTCCTAGGAAGAGGATGCCTAGGAAAGTACTTTTGGCATGTTTGGTTGATCATGGGAAAGTGATAAATTTCCAAAGTGCTTATTTTTGGTTGGCCATCCACTTTCTTGAGAAAGTTATGTATAATTTCTATTATGCCCTTAATAAAAATTAGGTCTTTAATGCCTCTTTAATGCTTTTTTAATGCTGAAGGGCTTTTTTGGGAAAAAATAAAAATGGAGTGATTTCCACCTCATGGGAAAGTTATTTTCTCATGTTTCTTATGGGAAAGACTTTTCCATGAAATGTGGGAATCATATTCTTATGGAAATATAACTTTCTCATCTCTCTTTTTTGAAAACTCTAACCAAACAAGAGGTATCTCATTATTTTCCTGTTGACCACACCTTCCCCTCTTCTTTTCCCGCGAACCAAACGAGCCCTAAAGGAAGAAGCTGCCCGTGGGAAAACTCCTTTATGTCGGAACAACTCGTGGGTAGAACGATCCAGTGAGTAACCACGTGGAGAGGAGAAACTTGAATCTTTTGAGTTGTTGGGAGGAACTACACATTGTTTTGAAATATGAAAAGAACGGTTATGAAACTGTTTTTCATTTCTTACATTTTGAAACTGACCCTTGAATGATCCACCCATTGAAAAAACTCAACAGAAGACCATCATTAAAACCTCTTAAATAGGAAGACGTTGAAGCCTAACGTCTCCTGATGTGAAGCCAAAGAAAAAGGGGCTTCACCGAGAGGGGGGAAAACAAATTTTTCTCATCCCTTTCTTTGAATTTTTTAAGCTTGGTTTCCTTCACGGTTTTTAAAGCAGAGTGATCATTTCAAACTCTGTACTTTTTCTTTTTCTATTCTTTCTTCATCTCCCACCAAACCATCGTGTACGAGCAAAGAAAAAAATTCCTACCGAGTTCAAGAGAATTTGTTGTATTGTGCACGTGTACAAATTCAACGGTCTGTTATATCTTGGGGAGGTATCGCTAGAATTCAGTGCATGTAAGGAGGCGAATCTCTTTCAAAAACAATGATTACACGCCTCGGATCGATCTACAGATATTATTTATTTTATTTTGGTTCAAAAGGGAACGACATCAAAGAGGTACGCTTCGGAACTAGTTGTTTCAGTGATATTAAATTATATGTGGATTATTTGAGTTCTTTGAGTTGTTTGTCCAACAATTTTTGAAAAAGATTCATTTCCGAATTAAACACAAAGATGGACAAAGTTAAGAACTCATTAAAAAATATCCTGAAACCCGAGTCATTTGATGGAAATAATTTTGTTAGATAGCAAACAAAAATGGAGTCTTGGTTAGACACATTAGATTTATATTATGTGGTTTTAAACAATCCTTTAACTAAGGACCCAATGGATCATGAACCCGGTAGATCAGCTGCTAAATACAAATTTGATAAAGATGATTGTTTGTGCAAAATTTTGATACTCAGTGCACTAAATGATAACTTATACAACATCTACTTTAGAGCTGATGGTACAGCTAAAACATTGCGGGATGAACTTAAGTCGAAATATGGTAAAGAAACCAAATCAGAAGAAAAGTTCATCATAGGAGAATATTTTTCTTACAAAGTGGTAGATCACAAATCAGTAATTAATCAAGCACATGAAGTCTAGAATATAGTGGCGATGATCATTGCAATAAGAATCTCTATAGATGAGAGAATTCAGGGGGCAGCCTTTATAGAAAAGCTTCCATCTTTCTGGACAAATTTTAAAGTCTCTTTGAAGCATAAGAGACACACCCTCTCTTTAAATCAAGTACTAGTGTCCCTTCAAATGGAAGAAAAACATAGGAATAACCATAAACAGGACTTGGGTAATGACCTAGAAGTTAGTGCAAAGGCAAACTTAGTGGAAACAAAGAAAACTAACTTTTTAAGGAATAAATCCAAGAAACATTTTGAGAAGCCAAGACCGAAGATTCAAAAAGAACATAGCAAGAGAACTTGTTATGTCTGTGGAAAACCAAGACACTATGCCAAATAGTGTGGACATAGAAAGGACAAGGTCAAGGGGCAAGGTGACAAAGTGACTCCTCAGGCAAATATGATAACCACTTCTGGCTCTGCTGGAACCGAGGACAGGTTAATAATCTCGAAATTTGAGTTAAACCTAGCATACAATCCGACCGAATGGTGGATTGACGCAGGAGCTACTGTCCATATTTGTTATGATATTTCCTCTTTTTCTTTCTACCGGGAGGTTAAAGGGAGAACTGTGACCATGGGCAACTCCAGTATTGCACAAGTGATTGGAGAAGGAGAAGTAAAATTGAAGTTCACATATGAAAAATTTCTTACTCTCCGTAACATGCAATATGTGCCAGATATTAGCAAGTATCTTGTTAGTGGTTTCCTTTGGAGTCAGTTAGGCTTTAAATTAGTGTTTAAATCAAACAAGGTTGTCATTACCAAAGGTGGGATATTTGTACGGAGGGGTTATGTTGCCGATGGGTTATTTAAATTAAGTGTATTACCATGCAACAATATGAATAAAAATATTTCTTCTCCAATTGTTATGCATATCGGCTCTTTAGAGATGTGGCATAGTAGACTTGGACATGTGAATAACAATACCCTCAAAAGAATGATGAATTTAGATTTAATTCCTAAATATAATTTAGAGAAGAACAAAAAATGCAAAATTTGTATTCAAGCTAAACAACCTAGAAAACCATTTAAATCAACAAGTAGAATTTCTAACCTACTTGATTTAATACATAGTGATATTTGTGAGATGAGCAGTATTTTAACAAGAGGAGGAAAAAGATACTTTATTACCTTTATAGATGATATGTTAAAATACTGTTATGTATATTTAATAAAAACTAAGGATGAAGCCTTAGAAAAATTTAAAATTTATAAATCAGAGGTTGAAAATCA
>JAOXJJ010000481.1:12310006-12346565 GCA_025769935.1 Phoenix roebelenii
AAATTACTTGAACCAAAACTCGAGATACTTAACTAAAAATATGCACACAAATAAACCTGAAATACTAGAGTGAATTCGTTAGTATAATATAAGATATACTCAAATGCTTTAAGCTCATCAAAATCAAATGAGGGCTTAATCAATTACTCCACACGGATTTTGTGATCCGGAATCACAACTCCATGTTGATTGCTGTAGGTGGGCGGCGCACTTGTGACATGACTTCTATAGGAGCAGAGCTCAGGGCAGCATGAGAAGGTTTTACCTATGCGAGGAGTATTCTAGGGTTGATAACATATTCCTGGAAGGAGACTCTGTTATGATGATCGAGTGGATTCGGGATGTAGAGAGATAAGGCGACGAGTACCTACTGCTTAGGATATCTAGAGGTTGGTGAGAGACTGCTACTCTTTTCAGGCAACTCATATGTACCGAGAGGCGAATAAGGCAGCATATTGGGTCGCCTCCTTTGCTGCTTATTATTTAAGAAAGGTCATGTGCACATATCGCCCCCAGCTTTATGCTACTTTGTTTTTCTTGACTGTGTTGGTTGCACTTATGCTAGATTGACATGAGCAATCGTTGTACAAAAAAAATATGTTATCCTCACTATCATTTTTTTATAACAAATAAATTTATTATTTCTCATCATAATTTTCATTAAATGTTTTTTTTTTTGCTAATATAACTCATTCAGCATGGATTGATGGAAGATTATAGGCCCTGGATGAAGACATAGAGTTATTTTGTCTTCTTCTGAACTAATAAAATAGAAGGTTTAATTCTAGTATATTGTAAATAAAGATTTTGGAGCAAAATCCATTGGATATCATAGCCCATGCTATTGAAACCTTGATTTCATCTTAATTTTTTTGAACGGCTAAATACGATGAGCTTATAGGCGTGGCTACTCTCTTAATTTGCAAAACCACAATCCGTTTTATATAACTAACAAATGAGCATGTTTGTGTGTGGGGATGTGCTTTCATTTCTTATCACAACATAACTCATTCAGCATGGCTTGATGTAGATTATAGGCACCACAGTTTCTACCGAGAGAAGTTCCTCCCTCACTAGCTTACAAAGTTGAATGATGTGCGAGTACAGACATTGGAGGTGTAATTGGACAACTTTGAACATTGTCCTTCTGTGGATGAGGAACTTTGAATGTGGTTCAAGACAGAGCAGCTGAGCTTTACCAACCGTGTTGGAAAAAGCCTATGACTCAGCCAATGAGCTCACAGCACACAAAGTGACATCCAAATATGAGTTTGATTACTTCTCTCCATGAGTAACACAAAGTGTTTTTAATTTTCTTTTGGGATACCTATATACAAAGAACTTATGAAGAAAGTGGGATTGATGGAGGTTTGGCAGATGGTAGAATAGAGGATGCCTAGGCTCTGGTTGAAAAGGAGAAGATACTTACAAGTCACTCTCATGTCTAGTAGGCCTGCCAAAAAGAAAGATTGAACTTGATGCTATGGATGTGGGATTTGATTTCCTTTTTGACTAAAGGATTATGGGAACAGGGACCCCGTCTATTTTTCTATGGCAGATTAGCCATGGATCTTATCCTTGTGGAAAGGGGATAATATATGGAATTTTGAGGAATTGCATTTAGAAAATTGACCATTGAATATACCATAGTGATGTCTCTCGGATTTGGACCAAGATGGTATAAAAACAATAATCACAAACAACATGTGTGTCTAGTTGTGAGACGATTAAGATTACTACTTGAAGCATTGATGAAGTAGCTTGAGTTTTTGTAGCCTAGAAATAAGTAAGAAGAAGAGGTTCAAGGAGCTCTTTGTTTATATAAGAGATGAATTCTCAGTTCTTGTCTGAGGATTTAATGAATTCAACAAACTCTCGTGATAGATTAATTATCTAGATGCACCAAGCAAGAGGATTCATTGAAAATCCAAGAGATTGAAGATTTACTCAATAAGATCTCCCTTGATTATATTTGCCTTCAATATGTATTTTTCTTTTTGGAGAAATCTCCAACATATTCTTAGATCAAAAGTTTTTTTTTTTTTACTTCCCTTTAGACCTATCTTAATATACTCCTACAAAAACACACATACACACACACATATTCATGGGCTAGCACTCTTTAATATTCTATTTGTACATGGTGTGGAAGGTGTTGTTAGATTTATTGTATCAATATAACCAAACAATTTCAAGTAATTCTTGCTAAAAACAAGCCACTATGACTTGCAAGGAAGAAACTTGGACGCAAATGGTACCGGACTTAGTGTATGAATAAGCAAGATCAGATACACGGCCTGTAGAAATTTTCTTTGACAACAATATTACTTAGAAGTATGTAGATTTTGATCATATTTGTGTCATAGTTGCGTATTTTCTCTTTCATAGAGAAACCGAAACAATTAGAGTGCATCGCGAAAGTTAGCAAATAGATTTGGCACTAAAGTCATCAAGATGCCTATGAACACAAGCTCTCATGGTGGCATTATAAGTATAAACCAATACCTACGAAACAAGAATTATTTTATACCCACTCTTTTTGGAAAATTATGGAGGAATCTTTATCAAGAGAAATATGAAACAACTTCTATTCTTGGGTGAGATTTGAAAATGAAGCTTGTTGACTCTGTCCATATATACTCACCAAAACTTTGGAATACAAAAGAATCCACCTAGGAATGAACAACACTAAAATAATAAAAGATAAAGTATCAACCTAAGCAATGATTTAAGTGCCCAAAGTAAGACTTTGAGACAATTCATCCTCAGACTTGCACACACATCAATACACTCTTTTTCATCCTGACCCAAATCACCTCGATTCGTGTTCAAAGCCCAAAAAGCCACACCAAAGGCTAAATCTTATTAGCTATTCGATTGGAGATAGTATCATATACTGAAAACCTTGGCAAAACAAAATAAAATGGAGACAGGGGAGGAGGAAAAGGTGGGAGTGGGGGGGGCCTTTCGATTAGGACAGAGAGGGAAAGAGATGGAAAGTTGAGACTTGAAAGCGTGCTTGCCGGCCATTGTGCCATCTCTCTCTCTCTCGCTGAGTTCTTTTTTTCTCCTATTTTGGGACATTTTTTTTTATTTTTTTTGGGATCGATGGAGAGTGTTGGATGAGGCCAAAAGGAGGGCAGATCCGGTGGAGGAGTCGGCGGAAAATCTAGGAAAAAATAAAACAAAAGGAGGAAAGCCGAGGTGGATTCGGTGCATGAGCGAGACGGAGAAGGGGTGGAGAGGAAAAAAGGTGGCTTTTTGAGCGGGGAAAAATCCGGAAAGCTCGCTTTTTTGGGGACCTCTATCGGAAAAGGCGGGCTGGAGTGGTGGTCTCAAGGGTTTTTGAGCTCCGGCGGGGTATCTTTCGTGGGGAATTTTGGGGTCTATCCGTGTAGGTCCAGGGGGTGATGGGTTCTGTGGGAATGGTGGATTCCAGGGGTGGAAAAGGACAGATTTTGATGCTCAGAGTGTGGTGAAAAGTCGAATAATGTCTTCCTTTGTGTCCATTTCGATTCATACCTGGCGGAGTGGATGTTGGGAGGTGATAAGTTTGTGATGAGAAATGAAGAAGTCGGTGTATTTTTGATTGATTTTTGGAATATAGGGGGTGGGCTTGAAGTTGGTTTTCTTAATTCCTTGGACCAACTCTGGATTTCTCTAGGTTTTGGTTTGCCTGCTAGAAAAATATCAACAACTTGGGTGGGCTGGATGCAGAGTGGAAGGCGCTTTCAGTGTTAGGTATGAGAATTTTGGATTCAACAGCTGGAGCAAGTGGCAGTGGTCGAATTCTAGTTTTCCTGCTTGTCTAAGGAAAAAGATTGTGCTCGTGAGTTTTCTTGGAATCCAAAAGTTGTCTTTTTACAGAAGAAACAAGAGTGGACTTGACTCTTTTGTTGCTAAGGTATTGGATCCTTCAGCATTGGACTTCTCGAGGTTTCATAGCCGTGGAGGTATGTGAATGCTCTGAATTCCTTGAAGTTTCTGAAATTTCCATTTCTTTCAATTCTTGAGTCATTGTTCATGTTCTTCTTCTTCTTCTTCACTTCGTATGTCAAGCAAACTTTGTTTTCTCTTTCCTTTCGTGTATATTTTGTTGAACTCAATTTAGGATTTGAGTATGCACAAGAATCACTGTAGTGCAGAAGGTGACAACGGCAATGATGGGTTCTTTCTTTGATGATTGCAGTTAGGCATCTGAGGCTTCTCTTATATGGAAATTTAAGTAGAAGATGAGTTAAATTAGTTCTTGGTGTTGGTATATCTGATGATTAGAATGCCAGAGTTTTCAAAATCTGTAAGGGTTTTATCTCCTGCAGTTCTCGAATTTGTACTGCTGCTATTCTTTCTATTACTATGTGGTTCCCAAGGTCTTAGCATGGAAGGACAGTACCTCTTGGAACTCAAGAGTCAACTGAGGGATGACCTCCACCATCTTGATAGTTGGAACCCCGAAGATCAGACACCTTGTGGATGGAAGGGTGTCAATTGCACAATTGACTATGATCCACTGGTTTTCTCTCTCGATCTGAAGTCCATGAATCTCTCTGGAACCATCTCTCCAAGCATTGCTGGCTTAGCGCACCTAACATATCTTGACCTTTCCTTCAATTGCTTCTCGGGAAGAATCCCTGCAGAGGTCGGAAATTGCTCAAAACTGGAGACTCTACACCTGAACAATAATACCTTAGAAGGTGAAATCCCTCCAGAATTGGGCAAGCTCTCGTCCCTGAAAAACTGCAATTTGTGTAATAACAAGCTTTCTGGTTCTCTTCCTGAGGAGATTGGAAACCTGTCCTCACTTTTGGCATTAGTATTGTATACCAACAACCTCACAGGTCCGTTGCCTCCTTCCATCGGCAAACTCAAGAACTTGACCACCTTTCGAGCAGGGCAGAATATGATCTCTGGAAGCCTTCCTGTCGAGATAGGTGAATGCCAGAACTTGAAACTGCTTGGTCTTGCCCAAAACCAGCTAGGAGGTGAGATCCCTAAGGAGCTCGGGAAGCTGAGGTACTTGACTGAACTGGTTCTTTGGGCCAATCAACTGTCTGGAGTTATCCCCAAGGAGCTTGGAAACTGTTCGAGCCTTCAGACCCTTGCGTTGTACCAGAATAATCTAGTGGGCCATATTCCTGCAGATATTGGAAACCTGAAGGCTTTAGAGAAGTTATATCTGTATAGGAATGAATTGAATGGGACGATCCCAAAGGAGATTGGGAATCTTACTCTCGCAACGGAAGTAGACTTCTCAGAGAACTTGTTGACTGGACAAATACCTACAGAGTTGGGTAACATAAAGGGCTTGCGCCTGCTCTACCTCTTCCAGAACCAGCTTACAGGTTTTATCCCAACTGAGCTGTGTGGACTAAAGAATTTGACTAAGCTTGATCTCTCAATCAACTACCTCACTGGACCCATCCCTAATGGATTGCAGTATCTGACTGAGCTGATCCAGTTACAACTCTTTGATAATATGCTGTCTGGTAGCATTCCTCAGAGGCTTGGGGTGTATGGTCCACTTTGGGTGGTTGATTTTTCAGACAACAACCTCACTGGGCAAATTCCAAGCCATCTTTGCAGACATTCTAATCTTATTTTGTTGAATCTGGGCTCAAACAAGCTGACAGGAAACATCCCCACTGGGATCACAAATTGCAAATCTCTAGTGCAGCTTCGTTTGGGTGGGAACAGCCTCACAGGCAGCTTCCCCTCTGACCTCTGCAAACTGGTAAACCTCGGTACCATTGAGTTAGGTCAGAACAAGTTCAGTGGTCTTATTCCTCCAGATATAGGGAACTGTAAAGCTTTGCAAAGGCTTAGCTTTCCCAACAACTTTTTTACATCTGAGTTGCCAGGAGAGATTGGTAATCTATCACGGCTAGTTTTCTTTAATATTTCGTTTAACAGACTTGGGGGAAGAATACCTTTGGAGATTTTCAGCTGTACAAAGCTCCAAAGACTTGATATCAGCCAGAACCTCTTTGTGGGCACATTACCAGATGAAGTTGGAAATCTCCTGCAGTTGGAATTGCTGATTCTTTCTGATAATAGGCTATCTGGAAAAATACCCCCGATTTTAGGACAGCTTTCTCATTTGACAGAGTTGCAGATGGGTGGTAATCAGTTTAGTGGTGTAATACCAGAGGAATTAGGTGGTCTGTCAAGCTTACAAATTGCGATGAATCTCAGCTATAACAATCTTTCTGGATACATACCACAAGAGCTTGGAAATCTTGCTTTATTGGAATTTCTTCTACTCAATAATAATCACTTAACTGGTGAAATCCCATCCACATTTGCAAACTTATCCAGTTTACTTGGGCTTAATGTCTCGTACAATGATCTCACTGGTCCTCTTCCCCCTATTTCTTTGTTTCGAAACATGGCCTTGAGCAGCTTTGTAGGAAATAAAGGGCTTTGTGGTGGACCTCTTGGTGAATGTGTTGGATCTCCATCTTTATCTACTTCATCATCAATTAGAACAATAAGTAACACATGGGGAAAGATAATTGCTATAATTGCTGCTGCCATTGGAGGTATTTCACTTGTTCTTATTGCTGTGATTTTATATTTTATGAGAAGACCACTTGAGACTGTCACTCCTTTGCAAGACAAGCAGCTATGTTCTACAACATCAAGCATGTATATTTCCCCAAAGGGAGGAGTCACATTCCAAGATCTGGCTGCTGCCACAAATAATTTTGATGAGTGTTTTGTAATTGGAAGAGGTGCATGTGGGACGGTATACAGAGCAGTTATGCAGTCTGGGCAGACAGTTGCAGTAAAGAAGTTAGCATCAAATAGAGAGGGGAACAATACGGACAACAGCTTTCATGCAGAGATTGTGACTCTCGGAAAGATAAGGCATCGAAACATTGTGAAGCTATATGGATTCTGCTATCACCAGGGCTCCAATTTTCTTGTGTATGAGTACATGTCAAGAGGCAGCCTAGGTGAGCTGCTTCATGGGGGATCTTCTTCCAGCCTTGACTGGGATACTCGTTATATGATTGCCCTTGGAGCTGCTGAGGGGCTTTCATACTTGCACCATGATTGTAAGCCCCACATCATTCACCGAGATATCAAGTCTAACAATATTCTACTTGATGAAAATTTTCAAGCACATGTTGGCGATTTTGGATTGGCAAAGGTAATTGATATGCCATACTCAAAATCAATGTCTGCAGTTGCTGGATCTTATGGGTACATAGCACCTGGTGAGTCCTCCTCTTGGTACTTCTCATGATATAGGAGTCATTCTCTCTCCTGTTTTGTTTTTTTTTTTCATGACCCCATGTTGTTTTTCGAGGAAATGGATGCTATACTGCCTATAATGAAGGATCCATTGGTCTTTCTCGAATTTCTCCTGGATATGCTACTGTAACGAAGACAGCATATCTGTTGGCAGAACTGCCAATGCTAGATTGTCTAAACTGAAAGCAAGTCTTCTTAATGCTAGATGTGAGTTTGTGTCATGCAGAAATCCTAGTTCATTAACTTGCATGATTTTTACTTCATTTAAGATTATAGAGCTATATTTTCTGAAAGTGCATCAGTCACCATCAAGTTGTTTATCCAATATCCTTATGCCTTTGCATCCCAACTGACTTTGTGTTTCAAAGCAATATTTTTTCTAATCTAGTTTCAAAATTCTTATGCGACAGTACTTTAGCATGATATCCGGAAGTCCTCGTATTAGCAGAATTGGAATTTCTTACTTTGGTAGGGATTTATTCAAATTTGCCTTGTTATCCTCTAGAAAAAGCTGTAAAGATATTCCTTTTTAAATTTACTCTAGGAAAATGCAAATATTGGTCTCATGATAAACTAATTCTTCAAAGAGTTGGACTTAGGGATTTGGACAAGAAACAATTATGAAAAGAAAGCAACATAATTATTTCTGATATTGTTGATTAGTTCAACTTCCAAGTGAATGTTCAGTTATATTTTTTTAATTTTTCTTTTTAAAAAATCAACATCCTGCTACATATGTGGATTTTATTTGTGCTTTCTTTTCTTCAAAATCGAATTCAACAAATCTTGCTCAACATTAATAACCAGGACTGACTGCTGTATTTCTTTTATATGATAGCATATGCTGATACTATTATACTCTCTTGTGCTTGCAACGTTCTTCCGTCGTCCCATATGCTCTACCTTAAGTGGTACAACAAGAAGGAATTCTTCTTTATGGACATCAGCCCTTTCCTTACCTTTTCTTTTTCTCTGTCCAAACTTAAGACTGCTTTTCTTGACTGTCACAAGAGAAAGAAAGAAATAAGAGGATTCCCAGTTATGAATAAAACAAAAAAGAAAGTCTAAGGGAATGAAAAGTAAGATCAAAGAGATGGTACCCTGTGCAGTATAAGGAAGTTAAGGATTAAATGCCATCACCAGAAAGACATGTTTCCCATTTTTCGAATAAGGCATGTCAGCCTCTTTCGCCCCCTGGGTTGGCAGCAGATGCATTATCAGCACCTGAAGAAGTTGAAGCTACTGAAATTTTTGCTTGTGGTTCCATAAACAGCATCCATCTTAGTAGCAGCAGCAGCAGTAATGATAATGATGATAATGATGACGATGATAATGAGTATTGTATTGCTTCTATATTAGCTAATATCAGCAGTAGACATGTTGGGTGTGATATCTCCATTGATAAATTAGATTTGCACCTTATGATTAGCATGCTTATCTATCCCTAATTTAGTCAATTTTTTCTTTCAGAGTATGCTTATACAATGAAGGTCACAGAAAAATGTGATATTTATAGTTATGGAGTTGTCCTTTTGGAGTTGCTGACTGGAAGGACACCTGTTCAGCCATTAGATCAAGGTGGTGACCTTGTTACATGGGCAAGGAATTACATTAAGAACAATTCATTGACTCCTGGAATACTTGATGATAAATTGGATCTAGAAGGCAAGAACGCTGTTGATCACATGATCACAGTTCTGAAAATTGCTTTGATGTGTACAAGTATGTCACCATTTGAGAGACCACCGATGCGGCAAGTTGTACTGATGCTGATTGAGTCTAAGGAGAGAGCTGGGAGCTTTGCATCATCACCAGTTTCCAATCTGTCATCAAAGGACAATCATTTATAATGCATTAATTGAAGTGATAACTTTTTTACTGATTTTTCCATGTATTACGTGGGAGGTCTTTGATAATGTCCATTTTTTATACAAAATTGATGTTCCATTCAATCTTAGCATCTTTTGTAGATAAGTTTCCTGAACATTATAATTGGTATTATTTGAATAAAAGATATGCCTGCAGAGATTTTGACTGGCTATCCATCTTGCTAATCCCCATGATTTTGAGTTATGTACATGAATGAAAGTTAGATGTAATGAACAGCACTTTTACCTGTGCCGTCACATTTCGATCAGATAATACACTTGTGCTAGATGAAGTGTGATTATCTTCTGCCTATGACCTACTGATTTGAATTTTAGATGAATTAGGGCCTCCAAGCTTTATTTTGATTTAAGTCCGGTCCTTGTTTTGTTTGGAAATTGCAATATCAGATATCAGTATAACTGTATCCATTTTTTGTTGATGGATAGAGGTACATATATACATATAGATGTTATTTGGATGCTAAAATTTATGTTCTATTTATTTTAAACGGATATGGACATAAATTAGATATTGACAGTATGGATATGTGTGTGTGTGTGTGTGTTAACTTTTTTGATGATCGGATCAAAGATATCACTGTGTAGGAGGTAAATTGACCTAAAAACTTGTTCTTACTGTCACTTATTGTCCTTTAAAGTTAATGAGAGCTATACAAGACCAAATAGGATTGCAAACAAAACTAGATATTCCTATGGAAATCAGATAGCTAGCTATCCATATCTGTGTCCACTTTTCTTTAATGGATATGGATATGAATATTAGTTGAATATGGAAAATAGTATCCATACTTGGAAAGATTTGGATACAGAAAAGGATCCAGCTATATATTATCTGGTCTATTTTCACCCTCATAGGCAGGTCTAAAGACCTTAAATAGTAAACCTTCCATCAAGCCTTTTTGTGAGAGGTCTTGGGTTTTCATCTAGTATTTTATATCAATGAGTTCTTATTGAATTGCTACCTTCCATTGGATAATATAAGTTTTTCAGCTTTGGATTTTTCTGTTGTAATTGTTTAGCATTTTTTGGGTCGATGGCCAGCCTATTCCTGGTTAGGAGGTGTGTATGTAATTGGATTTATCTTGTTTTTTAGAGCACAAGGGCATGGACTTTGGGCCACTGCATGTATCTTCTATGCAGGAGAAACCAATTTACTTTTTTTTTTTTAACCTTGGCATCCAAGCATCTAAAAACTTTTCTTGAAAATGAAAAAATGTGGATCTGAAGATCTTCACCAGCTTATCTAATTGCTTCTCATGGGAACATGAATTTCACCAATTGTTTTTGGGATATCTGCTTAAAATTTGGTAGAAGAATAAAAGTTTAGGAAAATGATATTGAGAGCTCTAAGAAAGAACTTTGATTATTCTGGAAATAAGTGGAGGACAAGATGCTAAGAAACTGCTATGCGCCAAATCCCACCTGCGCCTACCTCCCTATCAGGAAAAAGTACAAAAGAGTGGAACATGTTATGGATACAATTAGTACGCTAGTTTTATGGTGAAGAGAAGATGTGCGGTGAGAAATTCTATTTTGTGAGCCTTTCATAACATTGTTTGTGATGCTAAAATTTTATCTCAAACATGATCAGGGAAATCTCTCTCTCTCTCTCTCTCTCTCTCTCTCTCTCTCTCTCTCAGCGTGCAGGCTAATTTGAAATTTTTAGGCCAATCCATTTTCAGAACAATTAAATTAAATTTCATTTTAATTCTTCTTTTTTCTGAGTAGTAGTTTTGTAAAAATGTTCAAGTATTTTTTCGTTGGGGTATATATCATTGATCATGTTTACTCTCTATCTACATTAGCTTGATGGCTGGACCATAAATTTACCAAACTAATTATTCTGGTTGAAAGTGTGACCATGTGAAGAGCATCTCGTGCATCAAGACATTCTGAACTCCTTTCTGATGTTTTCTGAGCTGGACTATAATGTATCTCCATAACCCTCAAGTGGTTCTTCCATGTTAATTAAGGGCTTGCAGATGGTCTGTGGTTATATGTTCAAATAGTTCTTCCATGAATAACTCCTTTGGTAATGTTTCTATATAATATCTAACTGTTATTTTAACATAAGAAACTGATTTGGAACATGATTCTCCTAGAGGGAATACATGCATCCGATTCTAATAAGGATAACTTTTGAAAAGTAGGTTTCATTTACATTCCTTCAGGAACAAAGCCTTTTGTGCCCAAAAATAATTGAAAAAAGAAAATATGGAGAGAGAGAGAGAGAGAGAGAGAGAGAGAGAGAGAGCTTGGAGTTTTGCTCTTTACGTATTTGATTCATATTACTGAAATAACTTACCTAGGCTATTCATTAAGTTAAATCAATATAGAAGACTACGTGACTTTTCATTTGCTCAGCCTAAGGAGTTCTTTAGAACCACAAAAAAACTTGGAGCAAAACAGGCCGTTCATGGGAGAATTTTGATGAAGATGTCAACCAACTTATTCAAAATAATGCATATAAAAAATGATAAATTCTTTTTACTTCATAATGAAAAAGTGTTACAAAGGCTGTTTTGTATAGGCATGAGTAGTTTATTTGAGCATTTGGGTGTATTTTGATTGTGCCATATTGGAGTGCTACTGAAGGTGAAGATGTGAAGCTTGGCAAATAAATGTATGTATCCTACATTTGCATGTCTTTTTCTAGTAGTAGCTAGAGTGTGATATCCAACATTCGCACTTGATCGAGTAGAAATCTATTGTTTGCAATGTGGTGCAAACATGATCAGGGTTTACAAGGTAAGGGTAAGGGAAGAATGTTTGGGCAATCAGAGAGCTTTCCATATAGATTATGTATCTCTATATATGACTAGCTCGTTAATGGATTGGTGTTTCCATAGTGAATTTGCTAAGAGTTTCATGGTCACACTTGGATCAGTGGAGTGGGAGAAGCCTTTGTACAAGCTACCTTTCCACCAAACCTAAGTCTTTCATCATATCTTTCAAGATGTCTGGAAACAAAATACAGAGACTTCTAAGCAAGGGACAAGAAGGGGATTATCCACCAAAGGACTAGTGAGCCATTGAATCTCTAGGAAAAATGCACATAGAGCTTCTTCCAATCCATAAAGTGTACGTTTATTTTGTAAACATCACTCAATGAAACCCAACGACTTCATGTAGAACTTCTTTTAGGTATGCATGTAGAAATATGATATTCATTGAGTTGAAGAAATGGTTTTGAGTTAGAAAGTTGTGTGGGTTGAGCCATTCCTTTGCTAATTGAGAGGAGCTAAACCATTCCTGATTATATTTGTTGCCAACAAGGCATGTTTTGGAGCTCTGAATAGATGACAAGAATGACCTACTTATGGCCAGGAGCATATACAGTTATTGCTTCAAACCATCCAGAACTTTATTGGGTAACCCTAGTAGAATGATTGAAAGCTGTTCCTATTAAAGTAGAATCAGGATGTTGCAGAAAAGGCTACATTGTCTTCTTACCTACACATATTTATAGATTTGATTATTTTTTTCCCTGAGTGCCAACCTACACATATTGCATGCCTTTTGAAATAGTGCATGAGTTCATGTATTGCTCAATTGTGCACTTTAGAACTTCAGTAATCACTCAAAGCCACCAAAAAGTTTTTACGGCTTCATGAGATTTTGGTGGTCCAAGGATTCTGGAAAATGATAAGATGTATCTCCTTTGTAGGAGTCCATGATCAATTGGCTAATGTTCATACAATGAGAGATTTCTGATCACTGTCATTCTGACAAACTTCTTTCATTTTTTTTATGCTCTGCTGTTTCAGTTATCTCCTTTGCCTTTGTTGAGTAATACCTAGCCACTTTAAAACTTTTATTTGCCCATGATGGTATATACTATCTTTGGCTTCTGCTAAGCCTTTGCAGCCTCTTTGATCCTTTTCTTTTTTGATCTTAAAGCTTCTTGGACCCGGTCATACTTGCTTCTGTGTCTTACACTCAGTAGTTGATTTGAGATTTTAAGCTTCTCAATTCTTCCATATGAATCCTTAGAGTTTGTTCATTGGCACTTTACTCGCCCCAATTTTCTTATTATTGTTTTTTTATATATATTTGATTAGTGTTTAAAAGCATATTTAGGTCTCATCTTGTCTCTCACGGCTGTGAAATTTATTTGTTCAGAGAACCTAATGCACATTTTCCTCTTTCCTAGCTCCAATTTTTTTCATTACTCACCCTCTTTCAGGTATCTTTTGCTTATTCTTATCCAATTTTTTTCTTTCATAGGTCCATTCTTAATTTTTATTACTTAGAAACATGTCAATTGTCATTTTAGATTTCCGACTGTAGCACTGGGACTTTTTGACCTACTTGATGTTTGTTCACAGTTCTTGATGGCTTGGCACTCTTTTCCATTTTGTGTTTCTTTAGGATTTTTGTGCACTCCTCATTGTACATGATCTGAATATTTCTGTTGCTCTTTGACGAACTTTATTAACCAGAAACTTTGTAAAGTTTGATCAGTTAGTCACTCTGACTTGTCCCATTAATCTTTAAAGCAGAACTCTGATTGCCTCATGCTCAGAAGGGTCTGATGCAGCATTGAAAATATTTTGCCTAAAAACTACCATATCTTTAATTATAAAGGTATTATAAAAAAATAATTTATTAGAAAAATTAAAAAAAATGAAAAAAGTTTGTCTGAATCGAGGCGTGTGATATACACTGCCCTAAGAATGTGTTTCGTCCTCTACGTGTAGATTTGCGGCGATCTCGTCCTCAATATACAACAATCCAACTCAACTCAATCCTCTTCTAACAAGCACGATCCCGACCGATTTCTTTAAATGCCTAGATGAAAAAGAAAAGCTCGAAAGAGATTTGAAAAAAGAGAAAAAAAAAGAAGAGAAGAATTCTCTATTTCGTTTCAGAAAATAGAGAAGTAATAATTTAGATTAAGTTGTCCAAAATACTAGTTCCAGATCCTATTTATAGACTTTCTTCGGTGACCGATAAGATGCGGCATTTTCGAAGATACACGTATTCTTACATAAGCCAACATTTTTTCCAAAAGAGCTGCAACTTTCTTAGGGAAGAATTCAAAGAAAAAAAATAAAAATTTTTAAATTTATAAAAATCTAAAATTTAGAAGATAATGCTAGTATATTATATTTATTTTTTAAAATTAATTTTTTTTTTAAAATTAAAACTCCGACATAGCCTTGTGATGCAGCGGAGGAGCGGTAAACCTTCAGTTTGGGCATAAAGAGCTGTGTCATGAACCGTCAAATCTAAAAGGACAACAGTAAGGCCCTCCGAATCTGGACTTTCGATTAGTTTCGGCAGGCTTTCTTGAGAGCGGAGATGTCTTTGGCACCTCGAAGCAATTAACCACAATGATGTCATGGAATGCTAGCTACAGAAGCCTAAGTAACGGTGGTTCCAAATTACTGAAAATTTTGAATTATTCTTGATTTTTTTTCCTGCAGCTGAATGATCTTTATTATTTTTTTTTTTTTTACAGCAGCTCACGAATGATGAAGATGAGCGCGGCCAACAAAATAAAAAAAAAAGATCATGTAGTGGCTCCGGTGCAGACTCGCGATTGGTCCAAATAAAATTATTAGAGTGATAAGTCGTGAAGGAGGCAATCCAGTCCATGACGCCATTAGCCGTCCTATATCAATGATCTTTGATACATTACCGGAAAATAGAATAAATCAAAAATTATTTATTCACAAAAATTGTGGTTTATTCATGACTAATCACTGCTGAGTTACAGACTAATGATATTATTTGTTGTTGGTGATGGTGGTTCTATATTCTTGTTTATTATTCTTGACTCCATACATGTTTAGTAAATGTATGATTACATCGACTATCTTAAATTTTGCAGTTTTTGTTTATTTCATCCCTTAAGTTTGAATTATTCAGATTCTTTCTGATTTATTTTTTTTATTCTCCTCAAGAGAATGGACCGATGTGCTTTTATCTCCATCATCTCCCAAGCTTTTATTTTTAATATTACCCATCTCTTCCTGAATCAATCTAGAATAGGAGAGGGAGTAGAGACAGAACCAGGCCAATGGCAACGGAGGGGCTAGGAAATATTTTAACACTTTCAAGTAATCCTTTTATTTGAGGGGACTAACTCTTCATTAAGACAATAGAAAACAATTGTGGGTTAAGTAGCTTGATCATTTTGCTAGAGACAGTTCATTAAATTCTCCATTCATAAGGTTGGAGGTAAATGGAGTTGGGAAAGTGTTAGCCTCCAGTGTTCTACCAAAATTGTCCATAGACCGCCAATTCATGGAGAACCTTCGGCTTGAGTTCTTATTTCCTTGCAAGCTCCTATATATATCTCTATCGATTAAATCAAATCAAACCCAACCACAAATAGAATGATTGGCCCATAGTTAGCTTTTAGAAGGTTCTAAGATATAGTGTCTTATAGTCCATATGAGTCGTATACCTGATTAACTTTGAGACCATATGTAACAATTCAGGATATTACGTGCAAAGACTAGCTAGAAATTATTATTTAAATCTTTAATCTTTTATAAGTATCTAATATCTTTTTAATACAACTAATATTAGATTAAACACTGGACGGTCTATCTTGAGCTTGGCCATCCAAAAGGGTGACCAATATCTAGGTTTTTAAAAACCTTCGCTTTCATGTGGGGGCAACAATAAATTGCACTTCCGTTATTAGGAGAGAAATTTAGGTTCTTGTAGAAGGGAATGTATCAAGTATTTTCATCCTAGGTGCACCCTTTTTCGGCCATCCACTTTGCTTGCAATATTTATTCCGTTCATGTATTAGTGGGCCATCCACTAATACAATTAGCAAGTAAATAACAAGGTCAGATGAAAAATTAGGAATTGAGATAAGATAATCGCATGGACTTGAAAGAAGTGTGTGGATAGGTAAGCTTCCACGATCTAAGGGAATAGTTTAATGAGTTGCGAACTAAAATGGTGGGCCCTTGCTATATTCTTCTTCTTTTTAGAATGGTTCTTTAGTGAGTGCATCTGCAGGTATATTAAAATCAGTATGCTGCTTTGAACTGCTGCAAGAGAAAAGTTTTGTTAATAAATGGGGCAAAAACAATTCCACAAGGAAATTGAAAAAATAATGGCTTCTATGTTGTTTTTCTCGTCATCTTCTCTGAGAGCTCAAACTTTCTAATCATAGGGAGTTTGAATTGTATATATTCAAAGTTTCACAGAAATTGAAAACCTATATTTTAATTATTATCTCCTCACATGATATGTGAGAAGAAAATGTTGGAATTTTAGAACATCAGGAGGATAACTTAGGAGGGCATTTGGTATGGAGTGATCATACCAAGATAAAGAATGATGTAGATGGAGATGATGAGATTATCGTGTTTGATTGCACCACAATGATTCTATATGACGGTGATCCTAAATTACCCTCACTTCTCAAATCACTACCTAACTTAGAGATGGAATATCTCTATCCTTAAGATCTGGTATCCGAAATCACTCTATGGCACTAAGTTGGATATAACTTAGGTGCCTTGATGCTACTGTGGAAGACCCTCCATGATATCCTCCTCAGTTAATTAAAGATTTTTGTAATAGAAACTCTTTTGTTTTATATCTTTTGGTGTAGATGGTCTACTTGGAGAGTTTCTATTATTCTTCATTTTTCTTGCTTGATTTGGCTATTGTATTCATATATTCTTTTTCTTCTCACTGTTTCGAGGAGAAGTTTCGTTCCTTCATCTACAATCAGCAGAGATAATTAGAAAAGCAGGTGAGGTCTTTTTGTTTCCAAAAAAAAGAAAAAAGAAACATATACCCTCAAGCAAACAATCCCTTGAAGGAGCGGTGCTGCTACGTTTATTAAGTAGTAGTTGAAGAGTCGTGTGCAAATGATATCTTCTTAATTAATCATTTTCCACTTACACCTCAAAGATATTCTCTCTGTCTCTCAAGCCTAATTCTTTTTTACTTTAAAATCACTAACTGTTCTAAAGCCAACCCATAAACAAGCAAGAAGTCCGTTATATTAGATTAAATTAAACATAAAAAACTAATAAATATGATGATGCGAAAAGGTTGAGTGGTGCCTTCCCCCATTTCATTACCAGTTACCAATCATCAAAGGTGACACATAGTGTGCCCACTTGCACTTCAGAATCTTTGCATGAATGATATGGTCTGGTTCAAGTGCAAAGATGGGGATGGAAAAGAAAAAAAAAATCCCACTCGACATGAATGCAACATCAACTGTAGGATTCGTGCCTGAATCTTGATATTGGTAGACTTGTTTGTGGGTTCACTAGAACCATCTAATATGCCACAGTGATGGGGGGCAAAATGGATCGTCCTGTTCACAACATGGGACCACCTAATTTCAGCTAAATAGACATCAGCACCGAGCAAGCCAGACCTCAGTCCTGCTGAACACTAGTCCGACCCCAGACCCTACAAAAGTCGAGCCAGCCCTCCTCCGAACCTCTCCGCTCGGAGCGCCCTGCAGGATCGACCAAGAGCCGAAGCGGCCTGTCGACCGTAGGTATCTACAAATGACGCCCCTCGAGCCGGGCTCGGAGCACCCTGCATGATTGACCGAGAGTCGAAGAGGCCCCGTCGATAGCAAGTATCTGCAACAATGCCTCGGACCGAGCTCGAGCCCTCCTACCGAGCTGACTTCAAAGCTGAGGAGGCTAGGCCGACTTCAGCGTCCGCCGAGCCGACCTCGCCAATTATATGTCGCGGCCCTCCAAGCGAGCCCGACCTCGCCCACGGCCACGTCCACGTCCACGTGCGCACCTATGCGCGCCCCTATGCCCACATATGTGGCCGTATATTACAACCTCACTGCGCCATGCTTTGCTTGTTGTCCGCTCCACGACATGTCAACCAAGGGCCATACCCGCCATCTATGTCGACGCTATGTCGTTCACAAGAACGGTCTACATTGTATGCCTCAAGCATGCCCTGACTACATGCCATCTGGGCACCTCTGCGGGAACATAAATAGTCCTATCAGGTAACGCCTTACGACTTTTGGCTGGATCATCTAAAATTTACTCTATTTTCATTATCGGAGGGCCCTCACCGGAACCTCACCGGTGAGGCTTTGTGCAGGTCCGCCAGCGCGCAAAAAACGACTCCCTTTCCATCCCATCCGGCAACTCCCTCGGGCTCCTCTGTCGTGGTCATCCTCGGGCCGAATTTGAACCACAGCACCTAGCATCTAAAATTCAATTGTAAAACAATAAGTGAGCACAAACAATTTTTTACTTGAGAACTTTGTATGTATGTATGTATGTATGTATGTATGTATGTATGTTGATAAGTATAATGTGGATGGTATCTTTAGAATTTGAACCCTAGACCTCTCTGAATGACCGATGAAGAGAAACGCTAACTATCGAGTTGGGGCTAGTTGGTGAACTAGTGCGATAGGATGGCACACAATAGAGAGTAGTCTTAATTCAGAATTTTTTGTATCGATAAACATCATTTTCATACAACTACTAAAAGACTTAACTAGCAATCTAAGTCGGAGCCTTTCAATTGGTTTAAAATTCATGCCCTTTAGCTCATCTTGAAAATTGAGATGCTCTCCAAGTACCAAAACACTTCATCATAAGAAAACTATGCTTTAATAATCGGGCAAGGACCAAGGTGCAATCCTTAACAAAATTTGCCCGACGGTACGGCTCATCACACTTTGCTAGATACTTGAAATGGGCATATACAACCATATATAGAGATGGGAGGCTTATGCCCAATCATGGCAATCAAGGGACTTCTAAAGGACGGGGAAGCTGCAAAGGAAGAGGCTTTCACATGGTCACCATCCTTCTCCCAAGGTTTCCCTTCCATTTTTATCATTGAGAGCATGTGGATGAATTAAAATATGGCTCGAATCAAGCGTGCATGCATGTGCATGAGTTGGAGGTATCACGGTTGGTGGGCACATCTCCATCATTGCATTTGGATGCCTACCCTTCCCTTCTTTTTTTTCCGTGCGAGCTGAAAGGCCAGGTAAATTTGCCACCCCTTCTCTCATTTGAAAATTAAAGTATTCATAGGTACGAGCTGGTGACAATAACATGGAAAGATTCTTGGAGCAATCAACCAACGATTAAGTTGGTGGGTTGGGTTCCTGTATTTTGCTCGCTAATTAACTCACCTACATCCGGGGAATATGATATTTGAGATCGTACATAGAGGATGCAAAGGAAAAGAGAGCGGTTTGAGTCCGTTATTGGGATGACTTTTCATTGAGGACAAGGGTCATGTCTTGTTTGCTTGGATGCCCTGCAATGAGAATTGGAAGGAAATTAACCATCATCAAATGGTAGAATATGTTCATCTCGATTTTTTTTTATTTTTTATTTTTTGCTTGCATTGCTGAGCTGACTTGGGAGGAATCATGTTCCTAGTAGATGGAAAAGATCTTGAACTAATAAATCATGTGAAAAAGTTCATGCTGATGGTTTATGAGAGCTTAATTAAATTGTTCTTTCCTTCTACGTACTTAATATCATCTCATTTTATGTGGTAAGGATTGGTAACCCTGGTGGAAACCACCATCCGTTGATGCAAGTGGGTAGGGTAGAGTAATTGATATTTAAGTGGCAAACTAGTACATGAACCATCGAATGATTGATATGATTTCGAATGCTCATGAAGTCCTAATGATAAGCAAACTTTGCTCTCTCTCTCTCTCTCTCTCTCTCTCTCTCTATTTTTTTTCTGTTTCATATAGAGGAGTTCAATGCTTCCTCCATTGCTCCTCATGTAGAGGAAGGAGTTCAATGAATTTAAATTGGTGGGAGAACCAATTTCCCTTCAAGTCTCATTCTGAAGGGCGTACGTAGGTTAAGTGGCTCGGATCCGACATGTATTTGATCTAACTTCACATATAGTCGAGGTTAATATTTTTGCGATGGATCATGAGTCTCATTTGTCAAAAATTAACTTAAAAATGTGGGTCGAGAATCTTAAGCTTAGACTCGAACCAGATCTGACCTAGAGAGAGAGCTGGACCAACCCATTTGCAATCCCTACTTATTTTGGATCATGGTCTATGACTTCATCTTGTATGCTTGATTTGGTCTTAAAAGATGATTAATCATCCAAAGATGGGTGATCCTAAAGGTGTTTTTCACTAGAACTATATCCCAAATCTGAGAGTCCACAAGATTACCGTTTCGACTTTACTTGATAGACTGTATATGATTTTACCAAATTTTAACGCTAATCCAGCCGAGCTGAAATAGACCGGATGTAATTAAGCTAACTCAATTAGGCCCTGCTTGACTTGTGAGCTTAAAGTGGTTCAGAACAAACAATATCAGTCTAGCTCTGAGACACCAATTTGAAAACCCAATAGTTTGAAGCTGTTGTTCAGCTTGTTACAGTGAGGTGAAAACCATACTTGTCTCGTTGCCTACATAGCCCACAATAATAATGCCTACTGTCTCTATTGCACCATTCTCTTTAACAAACATCAATGCATCACTATAGGAGTCGTCATGAAAAAAAAAAAGGAAACAAAAATAACTTTCAGGGCCTAATACCTTAAGTTATTGGCAAATCTATTATATTACCTTCATCTCTCTCCCCCTCTCTTTCTCTCTTCTCGGAATTAGCTTTACCTAACTATGCGTGAATGATATGCTCGCACACATTCTCTCCATGCTTGATGTCGGAGTATGTTCTTAATAATCCAAAGACTTTCCAGCGTATGTCCACAGGTTCCACTCATTACACTGTCATTAACAGCTGTTGCTGATCCCTAGGCCCCACGAGCTAACAAACCATTAAACAAACCCAAACCAGAAAACAAAGTACTAAAAAAAATTCTGATCACCATTTCCTCAACTCTTCCAAAACAATCATCTCTTCACCTTCATATAAACCCTTCTTCCTCTCCCCCACCCCCTCCTGCTCCAGAGAAGAGAACCATTGGAAACAATGGCAGCATAAGACGAGAGAACTACGAGGAGAGCCAAAATGCCAGCCAAGTTACTTCTCTCCATCTTCTTGGCATTCTTCTCTTCCATTGTCATATCCAATGCAGCCATCGCCGACGAAGTGTCGGCCCTGCTCTCGATCAAATCGGAGCTCCTCGACCCATCGGACGCCCTTAGAGATTGGAAGCCACCGGCTGACGCCGCTGGCTCCTCCCACTGCAAGTGGACCGGCGTTCGTTGCAACTGGAGGGGCTTCGTCGACGGCCTCGACCTCTCCCACATGAATTTAAGCGGTCGGATCGCCAAGTCTCTCTCCAACCTCACCATGCTGAAAGAGCTCGACGTCGGCGATAACAACTTCGTCGGCCACTTCCCGACCGGCCTCGGTGCATGCCTGGGCCTAAGGAGCCTCAATGTATCGGGGAACAACTTCGTCGGGCCGCTGCCGGACGACATTGGCAACGCCACGTCCCTCGAGAGCCTAGACTTTCGGGGCGGCTTCTTCACCGGCTCGATCCCGCCGTCTTACCAGAATTTGCAGAAACTCAAGTTCTTAGGCTTTTCGGGTAACAACCTCACTGGAAAACTCCCAGCCATGCTTGGCCAGCTCTCCTCTCTGGAAACTCTAATTATTGGATACAATGAGTTCGAAGGGCCTATTCCAGCCGAGCTCGGGAACCTGACCAATCTCCAGTATCTCGACATGGCGGTCGGAAATCTGGATGGAGCTGTTCCGGCTGAGCTCGGGCAGCTGCAGTCTCTAACCACTGTCTACCTGTACAAGAACAATTTGGGCGGCGAGATTCCGAAAGAAATAGGTAACCTTTCATCATTGGTGATGCTGGATCTTTCAGATAATCTGATCTCCGGTGCGATACCGCCAGAATTAGCCAAGTTGAGCAATCTCCAGCTGCTAAACCTCATGTGCAACCAGCTCAAAGGTCCGGTGCCGGCTGGAATTGGAGAGCTGCCGCAGTTGGAGGTGCTTGCACTGTGGAACAACTCGCTTTCTGGGCCGTTGCCGGTCAATCTAGGCCGCAACTCGCCGCTATGGTGGCTGGACGTGTCGACAAACTCGCTCTCTGGTGAGATCCCGATCGGCTTGTGCAGCCGGGTTAACCTCACCAAGCTCATCCTGTTCAACAATGCCTTCTCGGGGCCGATCCCGACGAGCCTCGCGACATGTCTCTCGTTGGTTCGGGTCAGGATTCAGAACAACCGGCTCGATGGAACGATCCCCAGCGGGCTCGGGAAGTTGCCGGAGCTCCAACGGCTAGAGTTGGCCGGAAATGAACTTTCCGGCGAGATACCAGAGGACATCGCCTTCTCATCATCCCTCTCCTTCATTGATCTCTCCCACAATCACCTCCAACGGTCTCTCCCTTCCAGCATACTATCATTACCCACCCTCCAGAGTTTCATGGCCTCCGACAATGAGCTCACTGGAGAGATCCCTGATGAGTTCCAGGGCTGCCCGTCGCTCTCCGCCCTCGATCTCTCCAACAACCGCCTCTCGGGGAGCATCCCCGGAAGCCTAGCCTCGTGCAAGCGGCTAGTGATGCTGAACCTTCGGAGCAACCGACTCACCGGAGAGATCCCGGCTGCAATCGCCCTGATGTCAACGTTGGCAATGCTTGATCTATCCAACAATTTCCTTGCTGGCTCAATCCCCGGTAACTTTGGTAACTCGCCGGCGCTGGAAATGGTGAACCTGGCCTACAACAATCTCTCCGGCCCGGTGCCATCCAGTGGCTTGTTGAGGACTATAAATCCCGACGAACTCGCTGGCAACCCGGGCCTCTGCGGTGGCGTGCTAACTCCATGTGCCGGCAATTCCCCGGGGGCATCGGCATCGATGAGACGCAGAGGGTCACACTTCAAGCACATTGTCGCCGGATGGCTGATCGGGATATCGGCGGTGCTGGCAATCGGCATAGCCGTTGTCGGAGCCCACCAGCTCTACAAGCGGTGGTACATTGACGGGGGGTGCTGCGACGAGCGGTTCGACGAAGAGACCGGCGCATGGCCGTGGCGGCTGACGGCATTCCAGCGGCTGAACTTCACCAGCGCCGACGTGCTCGCATGCATTAAGGAGTCGAACATCATCGGCATGGGCGCGACCGGGGTCGTCTACAAGGCTGAGATTCCGAGGCACCAGGGCGTTGTGGCAGTGAAGAAGCTATGGCGAGGAGGAGATGCCGAGCCTGGGGAATCCGGCGCGGGAGATTTCGTCGGCGAGGTGAGCCTTCTGGGGAGGCTGCGGCACCGAAACATCGTGCGGATGCTCGGCTACCTGCATAACGATGCCGACGCGATGATGCTCTATGAATACATGCCCCACGGCAGCCTGTGGGAGGCTCTGCATGGGAAGCAGGCCGGCCGGGTGCTGATGGACTGGGTGTCAAGGTACAACGTGGCGGCCGGGATTGCGCAGGGACTGGCCTACCTCCACCATGATTGCCACCCGCCGGTGATCCACCGGGACGTGAAGTCGAGCAACGTGCTGCTCGATGCGAACCTCGAGGCGAGGATCGCCGACTTCGGCCTGGCGAGGATGATGGTCCGGAAGAATGAAACGGTGTCGATGGTGGCCGGATCGTATGGCTACATCGCTCCTGGTACGTCATTTTCCTCAGCCATAGTTACGTCTCTGGCTCTCTGCTGATATAATAATAGAAAGTTTGCAGCCGGACTCTTTGGCTAGACTCTTAATAAAAATTAAAAAAAAAAATTACAGAGATCGTTGTTGTAGTATTTTTTAGTCCACACAAATTATGAGTCAGATCTGCTCTAATACTATTTATAACAATTCAAGACTTTACTTAAAATAATTAGCCGGAAGATATTATTTGAATTTTTTTGATCCTGTATAAGTATCCAAAATTTATCCAGCGAATAACCGATGTATGCATAAATACACGGATTCTCACAATATATCCTGAAAATTCTAACTTTTGTAGGCCTCTTGACAAATTTAAGCTTTATATATGTTTTAATAAATCAAGTTTTAAAATACAAATGATTTATTTACGGTAGAAATTAAGGTCACGTTGAAACCGCATGCCAAGAAAATCCCACGATGAACCCTATATGTCTCTCTTAATTATGGCATTTTTTCTTCTCCCAAAAAAAATCTACAATAAATCCTACCTCCTCTCATGTACTATCTCTCTAGCTCTCTCTTCTACCATGTTCCCCCCTTTATATATATATATATATATATATATATATGTGCACCAGCATAGTTTCTAAATTACTTCAAAATAATTTATTTTTTACATAATTTTTCGTCAGCTGAATGATTCGTGATCCCAGTTATTTATTTCTTTTTGTTTCACAATATTCTATAGCTCCATTTTCTTTTTTATATTAACTTATGTCTTCTTCTTTTCTTTTCCTTGGACTAGAAATTTACATCTCTCAGACAAACCATGCATGTGCTAAGGTAATATCTGTTTTCTTTTTCTATGTATCAGAGTATGGCTACACCCTGAAGGTGGATCAGAAGAGCGACATGTACAGCTTTGGTGTGGTCCTCATGGAGCTGCTCACAGGGAAGAGGCCCATAGAGCCAGAGTTCGGCGATTGCCTGGACATCGTCGGATGGGTTCGAGAAAGGCTAAGGAGCAATCGAGCAGTCGAGGAATTGCTCGACGCGAGCATCGGCGGCCAATGCGAGCACGTCCGGGAGGAGATGCTGCTGGTGCTGCGGATCGCGGTGCTGTGCACCGCAAGGTCGCCCAAGGACCGGCCATCGATGAGAGACGTACTCACCATGCTCGCTGAGGCGAAGCCGAGGCGGAAGAGCAGCAGCACCAGCGTGGGGAGCAATGTGGTGGCCAAGGATAAGCCCATTTTTACCACCTCCCCTGACTCTGAGTTCCTGTAGGCATGGGGGGCTGGACTGCTTCTCATTTGTGAATCATTCTTACTTTTGTATGTAATTCTTCTTCTTCTTCTTCTTCTTCTTTGCTCTTTGGATGTGCAAAAATAAAATGAATGGTAGGATCTTATGAATGGTCTTTATAATGGTTGGATGCATAGGCATAGGGAATTGCCTGTTCTGAAATAAGGTTCCTTCTCGCAAATACATGTCCCTTTTATTATTATTTTTTGTTCTTTTTCTTCCTTTCTTTTGGTAGAAGGATGGTGTGCATCAGAAATTTATTTGTTTCTAAGAAGATACAAAGTGAAATGGGAACTTTCCAAGTCATAGTAGGAGTCTTCAATCCAAGCTATGGCAGTGGCAGAATCACCATCCAAACTGAGGCCCTCCCATGCAGCACCAAAGATTAGCTTGTGGTGCAGTGCAATGAGTGTTTTATTAAGCAGTACGCACCACTCGGCCACTAGAATCTCTGATCAGGGAACCAATACCAGCCTGCAGAGCAGTAATATGACCATCAAAATTAACTTTAAATGATCCAGAGGGAAGGGGCATCTATTGAACTGTCCTGCAATCTCTCGAGCGTAATTCCATTGATCCCCCGCACTCTTTTCTATGGCAAATCATTAAAATCTCCTTGACTCCACTTATAAGTATTTCTGAGCTTCTATTAGGTTTAAAGTGATCCCGTACTTGCATGATAGTTGTTGGGCTTGTAAAGCAAGTCAAGTTGTTTTTTCTAATTGCTCCAATTATGATGAAATCTTTCTATGAATTGATTAAGATGAAAGCCTATGGAGCAAATCACTTAATGATTAAAGGCAACAAACATAGCGACTCCATCGCTTAAAAGGTGCATGATGCACGCATAGACTAGATTGGGCTCTTAATACTATCAACCAATTAAAAACTTTACAAAGTGCCAGATATAATGAAAGAGGGGTAGTGAGAGGGTTATTCAACAGTTTTGCCAAAGTCTGGCGTTCCTAGAATTCAAAATTAAAACAGAACAGCATGGCAAACAATGGTCATGTCAACTAAAATTCGTACTAAATTGCACCAAGAATCTGAACATAGAGAGATGAATTCCAGTTCAAGAATACAAATTCTAATATTTAAAACAAACAACTAGTGCAGGCCAACCACTTATTCCGAAAGAACATGAACATCATTAAGTTGAAGGGAAAATATTTCTGCATTTCTTGGAGGAATCTGGTAAGAACAGCTGCACTCTCAAAGCAAGCACAGAAGACTTGCATCCGCCACAACAACTAAATGCTTAACCAAAACAGGAATACAACAATTATTAAATGATCTATACACACAAGTTTGTTGCTTGAAGAGCTTGAAAAAGAAATTATTTTCACCAAGGTCTGCATAATATTTTCTCCTCAAGTCTTGAGAAGAGTAAAATATATCTAACCGAAGCATAGAAATACTGATATGGTTCTACCATGAGTAGGCAAAAGAACTGTATGAATGACCAGATTGAACCATGTGGTGGTGTTCTGGTTGCGGCGGTTTCTGGTCGCCGAGATGTAACTGATCAAACAACAACTTGATAACTTGCAACCTACCTAATATCAAAATACACTAGTTCACAAATCAACACAGAATTTACCTTATGTTGGGATATCCAACTAGTTCTGTCCCTTTCCATGTTCAGAATTTTCATACTCCATATAGGAAGTTTAATTACTGTATCACCTGTTAAGGACTGGGAATCCAGTAATTACAATCCAAATGCTCCCAACTTCTTAAAGGAATAAGGATATTTGACTGCTGCCACATTAAAATAACACCAATCTGTAACATGGTCTCAGCATTCTCTGAACTTAAGCACGTTCATGTAAACAATGAACCTTGCTCACTGTTCTTAAGCATCAGCGCCAACTTACCAATTCAAGAATACAATCTGAAGACTTAATAGATTTTTCAGTGATACATGATCTCTTGATTTGAAGTCATACATAGATTTCTTGAATGCTCCAACATACTAAATTTTCTGAAACCATTGAAAGTTGTACCATGCAAGTCATCAAGTACCACATACAACACCAAACACGAGCATTTTTCCTATCTGCAGTACTGCACCAATAGAAGATTTTCCAATAAATTTCTACCATATTTTCCGTAATTTCAAAGAGATTGATGGAAGACAGACTTAGCTGATAGAGCAGAGATCTCAATGCGATCATTATGCCATTGCATGAGGACTTAAATATCATGTCATGCTAATCCTTTTGCAATATTACAACACTCCAGGCTTCGAAGACAACACAGTAACTCTTCAGATAGCATGGAAACAGCTACCTAATCCAAAAGCAGTTATTATTCTATGGGACAGTCAAAATATCCCATGACGAATCTTTAATTGTCTCATTATAGATTTAATTCTTATAAGACAAATCAAACTTGTCCAACGATCATTTTCAATTTATTTAATTCAAAATTGAAAACATTTAACCTGCAATGAAGATCATCTTCATTACCTTCTCGTATAGGTCTGTCTAACTTGCAAACTTCTCATACTTCATAATGGTATGCAGCAGTGGTGTTTATTCCTGATCCAATCCAGGGCCAAGGTTCGTGGATATTTTCAAGGACTGTTAATATCTTCTTTCCTCATTCTTTGATTTCTAAAGAGCTAATCTTATTTAAATAAGGCTACAATTACAAAGTAACTTATTTTCTAGGCAATAAGACAATAATTAACAACAATAGCAGTGCTCACTACTCTATCAAAATACACCCAATAGTTTTGCATCCTCTCTCCAGGTTCTCAAAGAAAGATTCCATAAAGCATATGCAAAGCAAAAGTACATTACAAAAGCAAGCACTGGACCCCCCCCCCCCCAAAAAAAAAAATGTATGTTTAAGTTTAAGCACAGTTTTCTCTCTCAAAATACTATTAAAGTGTTTAAAATTCCATACTAATCATTGTGCACTATAATGTTTAGTGAAGCAGGTGTGCTCATGCAAAAAATAGAAGGAAGAGGATGAGGGATAAGAAAATAATAAATCAACATCGTTTAGAAGTACAAGTTGGGAATGATTATCATGCAGTAGAATTAGAAGAAAGGAATAACAGTTTGTCCTTTTGTCAATTATCATGATGCAAGGATTGCTACCAATCAAAAAGTAGGGTTTCATAACTCATTGAATGGTTTCATGACAATTAGGCAAGTTGGAAACTGTAAGCTGCAATCTATAGACAAGTGCCCCACAAGAAAAGCTAACCTATGTAAATTCCATAGCAGGAGCCTGCTGAACATGTTTTTAACCAGGTAGGAGAATGGGCTTATTAAAAGCATACAAATGTTGACAGTACTAGGAAATTTATCGATTCGTGCTATCTAGAAAAGAGGAATAATGGTATTACAACCCCTATTAATCGGAACACCTTCTGGTCACTTAAGAGAAAGACCCTGAGTACACATAATTTCACTCTAATTAGTACTTCATTCTTGTGAAAGAACCTAAGCAATATGCACATCAGCATGTATTTAGAACCTCAGACAAGGCTGAGTTAATGCACCACAGACATCTGTGTTACCTTTGACACAAAAGAGAAATGACGTAACATGGGTACACAAGCAGCCCTAGGTCACCAGACGTAAGAAGGAATAAAATTAATCAAATGTTTCATATATAAAACATAGAACATGCAATATCCCCTCTGTCTTCCATTTTTCCTCGTAAAGGGCAAGTATCCCTTCTTAGACAGCGAAGACGAAATGATAAATTATGCTATTATATACACATGAAACTAGTATTAGTTTTTAAATCAAGCAATGAAAGACATGTTGCAACCAAATATCCCAAAAAACAGAGCTATCTCAAAGCTTCAAAATGTACAGAAATAATTAACTCCCGTCCTTGCCATTTTCATTTTTACCTAATGAAGGAGCTAGAATGAGGATTCAACATTGCACTCCAGCAAAAAGAAAAGGAACTGAAAATCGACAAATGCAAAGAGCAAATGAACTTAGTCTTCATGAAATTCCGGCAATTGCTGCAGTTCCCTGCTTTCAGATTATGAAATCAAGGATCAAATAATTCCAACAGTTTCTAGGTAGAAAACTCTCTGAGGCCAAAGAAGGACAAGGACTGATGATATTCAGCAATTGTACAGTTCATTGTATTCAATCAACTTAGTTATCTAGCTTAAGCAACAATCAGTTACACTCAAGCAATCATACATGTAGGAAACATATATGAAATATTTATTTGAGCTGTATATGAAAAAGCATACTAGCTTGTCCACTAATGTTCTCTACATGAATAAAATTCTTGTCCATCTCCAAGACTGAGTCACTCTATAACAAGAAAATTCTGATCTGCATATCACAATTCTTGGTTTGCAAAAGACATCCTGAAGTAGGAAAAGTGCAGATTAAACCAACATTTCACTTCAATAATTCTAATAACAATAGGTGGAACTTAGGCTTTTCTTAAAAATTAAAACTGTTGTTTAGATATTGATGTCAAATTATGGCAATTGCATTATTCACATTAACCTCTTGGCAACCACAACAGGTATGTATTTGAGTAATTGCAGGGACATTATGTTAATATCATGCTTCTATTCCCTCCCTTTTATAAAATAAAACAATCATGAGGCCTTCTGCCTCAACGACACAAGCTACACCAGTTAACTGTATTAAGTATCAAATTTCTAAAACTGATTACATTTCGCTTCTAATTTCTATATTAAATATTATTTAAATGAAAAATCCACAATGTAGAGAAGCAGCTTAGGACAAGAACTTTATTAATTCACTATATTTCTTATCTTATCTGACTGGATTAAAACGGAGAAGAAAAGATATGATAACAGTATTTCTATCTTTGTAAAACATGTAAAATAACAGTTATACAGAATTATTAAGCAAATGTTGATAATGGATATAATTCCTAAACTATAAGAAAAAAAAGAGATACATATAAAGAACATCAGGTGCCTACCACTTAATTCCAAATATTGTTGTAGGCATGATTTCTTTCAAAATTTAGACAATTCATCAAATATGCTAAACATGGTCATAATCAGAACTTGTACTTCCGCGAACCTCCACTTTGATCTCAGTCATGTGCCTACACTGAAGTAGATTTTGATGATGGATCACATGATCTCTTAGCCCTTTTAGCTGATTAAACCTAGCAAATTGGTCAAGATTGACTCCTTTGCTCATTCTTCCATGATTTTTTAGCAGCTTCAGCAGATGAACTACCAGAATCTCCACCACCATCCTTAGGTTTGGAAAAGAATGGATCCCATTCATGTGGTCCAACTGTCCGCTGACCTTCCTCCAGCAAAGCATACTTCCAACTGTTCTCCTCGATGAAGTCCTCATCTTCATGACCCTCAATTATATCCCTCCTCAATTTTGTCACTTTGTCGATAATCGCCTGTACAGCCACATCAAAGGAATCCTTAAGAGTCTCCAATTTTGACCTAGGATCTGCATATATGAGCCTAGGTATGAGATTTATGACCTCCTCTCTCATATCCTTCACAACATCTAGAGGAATTTGCTTCAATCTTTCTTCAATGCTAACATTCCTCTTGCGAATATCATCTTCTGGGATGAAGACTGAATACCTTGAATAATTTCTCGGAAGATGCCAAGTGTATTGGGTATAAGCTGAGCCAGGATGGAAGAAAACAGGGATGCAACCGGCCAACATTGAGTCAAAAGCTGATCTCCTTGTATAAGAATCCCCCTGAGGCTGCAAGCAGAACAAAGAGCTCTGGAACATCTGCATTATGCTGCTTGGAGAGTGGCACTTGCTCTCCCCGAAATCACATTCCAACAATTTACAAACCTTAGATTTCTTGCACTGGTCAATAATCTGTCCTCTGATTGATTTTGGGTTATCAAGGCGTGGTGCCCCTGCAAAGGAGAAAAGAAACTTCCGCTCCAACTTCCTCATCCGATCCTGCCAAACAAAAACGTCAGCATCCTTAGCTGGGTGAAAATAGGTAGGATATGGTATCCCAAAATCATTTGCATTCCATGGGCTCGACTCCACAACCAGCATAGACATGTTCTTGGCAGCCGGTAAGAAGAGAAGCTTATTCCCCCAATCTGATTCAGAATCTGTCAGTCTCCTAAAATCCCATGTGATCCTCCCAGCCACCAAGAAGTGGTCCCTCCCACCCATCACACTCCACTCTGGCCTCTTCATGAGCCAATCCACCAGATCAAGAGAGGCAGCATCCCTGACTGATATGTTATAACCCCAAAGATACCGTGCTATGTCAAAACCAGCATAGAAAGGCACAAAGACAGCAGCTGCAATGGAGGAATCTTTGGTTAAGCACTCGTACTGCTTCATTCGGTTGCTGAAGATCACATCCACAGCGAATTGGTTGGTGGCGTACCACCCAGTGTTCGAGAAGACTCCGTTGACATTCTCAAGGGGTGGGCCCATTCCGGCATTGGTCATGAACTTGCACATGTTGGTCCAAAGGCTGAGCTTTCTGCAATCTTTAAGCATGTCATCGTTGAACCTGGAAGGGAGGTCATGGACATAGATGTACCTCCCACCACAAGGGTCGCTCTTGTTCTCCAGGGTCCTGAGGGCCCGGGTAAAGGGGTAATTCTTGGGTGCTGAATCGGTCTCAGGCAGCTCGGAATGTGGCATAACAAGTGGCTCAGATGGAAGGTTGTCCTTAGAGAAATGTTGGGCATTGGACGACGCCGGATTTATGGGATTATTACTGAGCACGGCGAAATGGAAGTAGAAGATCAAGACCCAGAACACAGCAGATAGTGTAGCTAAGAAGCAGAGCCGGGACGGTGGGTGCTTGCCATTGGTCTTCATCTCCTCGTGGTGACTGGATGAAGGCGGTCGCCGTCTCATGGGATTCTGAGCAACAACTACTCAATTCTCGTCGATATGAGCAACAAATCCAAATTGGCCGTTGATCCAATGGATTCTCCCGTGAAACCCTAACCCTAAATCTCACCTTAAATAGCGCAAATTTTTGGAATCAACCACAGCCAAAGGAAAGACAAGAATATCTCACCTACCAATTATAGAGGCTAAATATAATCCTCTTCTCACAATCAAAACTTGATGAGTTGAGTCCAAAATATAGAACCCCAAAATGGGCAACGTAACGGGGCCCCAGTCTCCACCGCGCTCCCCAGAATCAGCAAACAGCAAAAAAAATCATCAAATAAATCCTAAACATACCTCGAACCACATCTAGCAGAAACGAACCTTAACCCTGATCGCAACACGGGAAACCTAGATACATCAAAAGCAATAGAATTCAAAGGAAGAAATCGAAAAGAAAACAACAAAAAACAACTTTTTGTACCGAATCAAGCCGAGAAATGAAGTAAAAACCAGATCTTGATAACGAAAAGAAGGGAAGAAGAGATCGGCGAGGCACTGGGAGACCGGAAAACTCACAGAGAAATCGACCGCGGAAGTAAAGAAGGAGAAGGAGCCGACGAACTCCCTATAACTAGAAACTTGCCGCCCTGGCGCATTCTAGATTCGACCCGGTGTCTTTCCATGCCTTTTTTAAACTATTTCTCTAAAATAACATAACTTTAAGAAAAGGCCCCTAAATAATTACGTCATTTTTAATGCAAATATTCAGGCCGCAGCGGCCGCTAGGGTGGAAAGTCGAAACGTGGCGGTGTAGCCGCGTTTGGGGGCGTCGTCATGTGCTGAAGTCCGGATTAACGGAGCTGCACCGCGTGAGGACACGACACGTCTTAGTCCGGTGCGCCGTTCGCGAGATGAAACTTTCCCAGCTTTTAATTTGCTGGGCGCGTCGGTGCTCGCTATTTTCTTAACACGTTAATAACCTACAAAGGCAAGGGCTAGACGCCGGAAACGTTCGCTATGGAGCAACATTAAACTATAAGTTAACCTAAAGTGGGCGCAACTAATGTGAAGATCGAGACTACCATGAAGCCAGTCGTTTGGGATAATTTTTTTATAAATTAAGCCGGGCACGGGTCGAGAGAGCGGGCCCAAAAAAAAATCCGAAAGCAAGCTCTGAAAATCAGGCTTAGGTCTGGTGTACGGTGTTATCAGAAAACCTCCCCTGCCGGATCATCTTGCATGAAGAGTATCATGTAATTACCTCTTTCTGAAGTTTGCCAGTTTCGGTCGAGGATGCACAAAAGGATAAAAAAAACTTTCAATAAAAGCTCCATTTTCTTACCAAAGAAGTGCTGCACTGAAAGATCTTCGGCAGACTTCAAATAGTATCGATTTTCTTCAACAGATGTTGGTTCGGGTGCTCTTTCTTCTTTTGAGTGAGTGGATTAGCTAGGCCCGCCTATTCCTATAGAAAATGGATCTCTTCTTTCTATGCCGACGTATGTCTATCTTTAAGCGCCTATCTATTCCTATCCTTTGTGGACATGAATCCGAACACTTATATCAATAACATTATTAATAGAGCAGATATTTGTTATTAAAATATAATAATATAATATGAAAATTATTAGCTTACTAAATTGTATTAAATAAAGATTCATTAGTACTATAAAATTGATATATAAATTAATAACATTATCTGCTTAATATATACTGATATATACTCAATATATATTGATTAAACAAAAAATTAACTATATGTGCTTAATATGTATTAATATTAATAAAAATATTTTTATTAATATTTTATTCTGCATAGGTCATTAAATTGTGCTAATATTTTTATGATTATGATCTTATTTAAAAGTAAAAGTGCCGCTAACGATCTTACTATATTGTATTTAGATATCCGTAGATCCACTAATTTTCTTTTGTTTATTATATAAAAGTTAGATAATAATCTTATTATTTTATAATAATATATTATTTAACTACATCAATTGATATATATATATATATATTATTAGTATGTCGTGTAATAATAGTATATCATAATATTAATAGCAAAAAAATAGTTTAAAAAATAAATTTTATATTTATTATATTATATTTTGCTTATTTATATCTATTTTATATTGTAGTCAAGGATAGTTAGAAAAAGAAAAAAAAACTGTATCTTGTGTGTTGGGCTGGCCATATACACTGGCGTCAAGGTGAATTCTGAGGGCAGCTAATAATGTTGTTTGGCTGACAAGCATTATTATAAACTCATAACATCATGATATAAATATTATTTTAGTAATATGATGAATATTTATTGGGTTGGGGAGTAAAGCAAAATTTAGGGTGGATTAATGGTGGCATGATGAGCGGGTGAAAGTAGATGATCTCCAAGATTGGAAGCACATGTTTTCCAAGTCGAAACCCAAACTTTTGAAAATATTCATATCATATCATGATGAACAAGTTGACCAATCTTGGCTGTAATGAGTAATCCACGTCCGGTGTGGTGCTTGACATATGGGCCGTCCCATGGGCGGAAATGTAACCGTTGACACGGCAGTCCTATTGTACTACAATGAAGGAATGCAGTTCGGATCGACCGTTGGGTCCAGCATGGAAGGTAAGAGACCCAAGCTGTAGCTTAGTTGGTGGGATATTTTCGAGTGCAAACACCCTTACGTAAACCCGATTCTGGTCTGGATGCGAGGTTTTGGGAGTCTTGTAGGTCAATTGACACCCCTATGTCCATGCAATTAGTTGTTGCTTAACTCAGCTGGCTCAATACAGGATCGGCTCAACCCTTAGGTGACCGAGACGTCGTTTAAGACCCTAGCCTCCAAATGCATTTATTATAGTGAGTTCTAGATGAGCGTCCAAATGGATCAAAGCTCCAGTATATTAGAGGGCCTCAATAACTACGTATCTTTATAGCTATAAATGCATTAAAGCCCCCAAATGCATATCTCGTACCTGAAGAAATTTATTATCTCTTTTCTTATTTATGCATTGAGGCCTCCAAATGCATTTATGTTGGGGCCTTTGAGTTTGCCTTATGCCCCCAAGTGCATTGAGCCGCTTCTGAATGAGGCCAGGGGATGCTAACTGAGAGAGAGAGAGAGAGAGAGAGAGAGAGAGAGAGAGAGATGGGATCGGCCACGATGGTGAATCAGAAGGGATGGAGGGTGATTAGATTGAGATGGAAGCTAGGGTTCTCTAGCCTCCAGTGAAATTCGGAAGGAGCCGGAGATGGCCTCTTTCTCCAATTCAAACAAGATTCCAGCCCTAGGGTGGGGCCGACTCGGCAATGGGTCGGGCCTCAAACTTGTCACTTTATATTCAATAACCTTTGGGCTGTTTTTGAAAATTCTTCCACTTTGGGTTAAAATCCAGTATGCACATGGTACTGCAGAAGGCTCTTCCCAAGATTCTCTATAGTTTGGTACTTTTCCTTCGGAAAATGTGGCCACATTTGAAGCCTGAAAGGACTTGACTGTCTACTATTATTATGATGCACAGATGTATTAGCTATGTGACTTTTAGATTTCCCTGGTTTTCTTTCTCTCCTGATCAATAATAGTTGGTGGGCTTCGGCCCTTCGTTACCCTAAAAAAAGCCGAAAATACTTGGATTTTCATTAGTTGTTGATAGCAGAGGAAGTTTACCATCTGTTGGGGGGTGAATGGGGGATTCGAAACTTTAGACCCATATCGGTTGGGTAGCAGAAATGATTGTACCTTACATGGAGGGCTTGATTACCCTTCCCTCAGAGGGCACCTTTTAAAGGGCAAAACCGTGAGGGAGGCCAACCTGCGCGGTACCTGCCCCAAAGCAAACAATATCTCCTATGGGGATGCAGTCTCATTTCCTGCTCTAACAGATGGTGGCCCATGCAGATCCGCACCGTAACTTCCCCGCACGAATCCTCTCCGGTGGGGGGGCTAATGTTGGGTCTCCATCCCGTAAAATCTTCGGGTTGTCACGAATCCTTCTCGCTGGAGAGGCTGGTGTTAGGAGATGGATGGGGGACCCAGGACTTTAGTCCTACATCGGTTGAGTAGCGGAAAGGATTGTGCCTTAAATGGAAGCTTGATTATCCTTTCCTCAGGAGGCGTCTTTTAAAAGGTAAAACCGTGAGGGAGGCTGACCTATGCGGTACCTGCCCCAAAGCGGACAATACCTCTTGTGGGGATGCAGTCCCATTCCCTGCTCTAACACCATCAGTAGATGATATCTTAGGGTTTGGCCATGCAATAACTTAGCAGGCTTCTAATTGGTTGATGGTCACATTTTGAGAAACTAAACTAACCAAGGTTGCTTATTAGGGTCATCATCTAATTCAACAAAAAATAAATTGGTACATTAGTTCCCTTTTCAAATATTTTCTGAAGTTACTATACCTTTTCATGGCTACTAGACATTTTCATGGTTCTCTTCAAGTAGCTGAATCTTTCAGTGGAATGTCAAGATAAGATGCGGAGAAAGCAAGCAAATTTCGTGCTAAGCATGAGCATCGGTTGCAGGAATTGGTATCAAGGTGGATGTCAAAGCCTAACTACAGTCTTAATTAATGCAAATTGTAGAATTGACTGATCATCCAATTCTTTGTTGTTGACCTTAAATCCAAGTTACAACTAGTCCAAAATGGAATTTCGTATCCCTACTGTTGCTGGAAACGGGACCCGTGGGCGATCACTCGGCGGAGGAGGTGGAGGAGCTCCGGTGCGGGTAGGCGAGCGGCGGTCCGTCGGCGGGCGGCGTCC
>JAOXJJ010000481.1:12353185-12373484 GCA_025769935.1 Phoenix roebelenii
TACCCCCTTTGCCACCCCCCCCCCCCCCGGGCCCCCCCCCCAAAAAAAAAAAAGAAACCATGTGTCAGTTCGCCTTTGGTCTTTGAACCCAATTATTCTGCCTTGGGGTTAACTATTTTTATATCTATTCCTCATGCTAATGACTTGTTTCTGATTTTTTCTTCAATTTTTTATCCATGGATGTAGTTGTGTTGTTAGTTTTCTAATTAAGAATTCACTTTGAACTATGCTTTTTCAAAACCAACTTCATGTTTAAATGCAGTGTCATGAGTCATGACAATGACCAGACTATTCAATATTGTCTTTGTTATTTGGGTTAGCTTACAATTCTTCACTAAATCCTATTAAGGCTAAAAAAGATATAATGGTAACATTCTGCAAATCCTTTCTCACAAGTCATGACCTCTATCTTTGCAAACTTTGGTCCTTTTACCAGTTCTAGACCCATCAATGCAGATATGAGCACCCCTCTGTATTAGGTTCTTGTTAATCTCCATGGTACTGGAACATACCTTCGCATTGCTCTTCTCCATGGTACAAGAACATACTTTCTCATTAATTTTACATCACATTGTTCCCGGCCTATACAATTCCTATACTTCCTCTATTATATATACAATAAGTTGCCAAGGATTGGTCTCAAACTCCCAGAAAGATCTCCACTTCATCTAACTTCAATTTTCTTAGGTATATTAATTTCTATCTCTCCATTCTTTCTTACATGGGAAATCAAATGTGTTGATGCCATGATGACCAAAGATCAATTGGTGTGGCCGAAGGAAGGACACAGTGGACAATAGGAGCATAAGACTGACATCATGCAATACTGTTTTTCTCTCCATTCTTTCATAGTGCTTCAGCAGTCGCTTACATCGGAAATCAAGTGCTTTGATGCCACAATGATCAAAAAACTGTTTGATGTGCCCGAAGGAAGGACACAATGGATTAAAAAAAAAAAAAAAAAATCAGAAGTTTGACATTGTGTAGCCATGCAGAAAAATCAATCCAGAAGGTTGAAATTGCGCGACCATCAGGATTTTAAGTTGTACTTGATCCACATCCATCTGTCGGTGCATACGAGGAGCAATTCGGAGTCTCAAGGTCACTTGGTTAAATATTCAATCTATTTGATGCTTAGATAGTAGATCTTTGAAGCACGTTATAGGAAGTTTTATTTTTAACTGGAAGCTTACTTTCTCAAGGGGCTCACTAGTTCAGAACATTGTCCATTCTAGAGTACTGTCAAGTGTCAACAATGACAAGTGTCTTGTTGGAGTCCCTTTCATTTCCTTTTTGGAGTTTTGTTACTTGGGCCCTGTTTGGATGCTGGTTAGGGGTTAGCAGTTTAACCAGCCAAATAAGAGCCCAAATTCTCATGATAATTTTAATCGGTCAATGCCCCAAAAAGTAGGCTAACTTGGTTGACTTTATTTCGTGGGGAAAGTGAAATAAAACTAAAAAGTAAAGTTCATGCTTCTCTCTCTTTAATTTTTCACTTTTTCCATAACTTATCCTGCTAACCCCAGGAATGTCAAACAAACAGCGGATAACCTTAACCGGTGGTTAGCTGATTGGGAGTGTTAACGAATTGTTAGATCTATCTGCCTCAAGTTAGCTATTTAGTATCCAAATGCAGCCCGAGTCTATAAAATTCTTAGTTTGGGCCAATTAGTTGGGGGTAAAATTACTCGGGTTCCAAGTGATAGATTAAATTTGAATGAGTCCTATATTCTAGTTGTTTAAGGCTGAAAATAAGGTTATTATTTAAGAAGAATTGAGCATATAAGAGAAGTGGTATATCTAAGTCAGCCTCCTTTTCTCCTTAATGTTCTCTCCTCCTCCTCCTCCTCCTCCTTTCTTGACCATAGTAAATTCTTCATGACATACAATTTATTCTGCTCATATCATCGTTTTGAACAAGGAAATTGAGCTAAGATTTCTTTTTGTGCTGTTATTATTGGTTTATTATGTAATTTTCTGCTGTTTATATATCATGATTTTTCAATTAAACTTTGGATTTTTACACTCTGTTTCTCTTACTTTCTGCTCTATAACAATTTTTGCAATCTAAAATTTTTGTTGAAGTCTACCATGGACTCTCTTTGGCTTCCCTAGAACCCTAAATACCTTTTCTACAGAAAGCATTACCTTTGCATGAAGTTTAGAACAGAAATCATTTGGGCATGGTTGTTAACTTAATTTGACAAGTTTCTCTTGTTCTGTCTTGTTTGTTGTGACATGACAATGGAGTAAGCTATCAGATTGTCGTGTACTACCTAAGCGTTTTAGATCTGGCATTTCTTTGCAGGCTATTCCTGTTTTCTGCATCAAAAGGAATCGAGAATACCAGAATTTAAGTGGAAAACATATGATGTAAAAAGTGACAGTAATTTTCAGTCAACCAACAACTAGTGGTGTTCTTTTAAGTAGAGCTATTTTGCTTGCTACAGTTTTTTGCCGTGGATTTTCCATAAGTGTGAGAATAACAAGATTTATGCAATGAAAAGACATGGTGGTCGTAGATGTACCACAAACTTGGTATAAAAGCATGTTTACAAGAGCAGAAAGATACTCTTCTCTTCAAACGTTAGATGCTTAGGCAAATTTAATCTAGTTGGGAGAGAATGATGAAAAATCTAAATATAAATTTTATTCAAGATGACCAAAGAGATTATAGAAAAAAGTTAATAGAAGTTTGGTTCAGAGCATGCGGCTGTTATCCTAAGGATTCACCCCCTGTGCCGCACAAGCTTTTGGTGATCCTTTTGAAAATGCAAGGATCCAATTCCTTCTTATGCTCTTCTGCCTGGTGCAAGAAAAGAAAATAGAAAGGTTTGATTCAAGGTCGGAGGAACCAGTATCGGGCACCGTACCTGTTCCTCGGCAGCTCGAGTTGGTACGGGATGTGCCGAGCCCGTACCAACGAGTGAGAGCATAGTACCGTAGGTGAGAGGAAAGCAAGAGAGAAGGGGGAGGGAGGGAGGCGGACGCCGACGGAGGGTGGTAGACACTGATGGAGGGCCGGCGGAGGCTGCAGCAGCGAGGCCGCAACTGGTTCTCCTGTTTCGAATGAAACAAGGGTTTGGCAGCGGCTTAAAAAATTTCACGATTTTTAAATAAAGTCGGCGATTATTTGCCTACTTCACTTAAAAATTGCGAAATTAAAAACAATTGAGATTTTTAAGTGAAGTCGGCAAGTGATTTGTCGACTTCTCTTTAAAATTTCGAAATTTTTTAAGCCGCGTCCGGACCCCTGTTCTATTTGAAACAGAAAAACCGGTCGCGGCCGGCGTCCTTTTCCTTCTTCGGTTCCGGCAACGGATCTCGTTTCCGTTGCTGGAACCATACTGGTGAGCCCTCGATATGGCTCGGATCGGCTGGAACCATCCGGTTCGGGACGGTTCCGCCGACCTTGGTTTGATCTATTTCTTTGAGTAGTAATGAGTGGAAAACATAAAGAAAGAATTGTTGGAATGGAGTCCTTTGAAGAAGATTTCAATGGATGAGGTGTTCTATGGAATAGGAGACAAAGTGTGCTTTTCAATGTTAGTATACCCAGGCTTTAGATAAGGAGAAATTAAATAAATGTGGCTTTTCATGTGATCAAACAAGCCTAAACAACCTTGACTGTTCCCCAATGTACTTCCCACATGATCTCCCATGTAAAAGTAGACATGAGCCACTTGAGGAATCTTTTTCGGCTAGATCAACCAATCAAACCAAAGATCCTCCAAAAAAAAAAAAAGAAAAAGAAAATGAAAGCAAACTAAGTGTTGCTATGCATTGATATACTGTATTAGCTGTCACTTCACTTCGATATGCACTGGCTAGTAGATGGTGATGTCAGCTGATGTTGGATGATGCAAAGGTACAGGCTCCTATGATTCTACGATCTTAAAGCAACCAAGATTGTGCAATTAGTTGGTGATAATTTAAATATGATGCCCCCTTTCAGATCTTTTCAGACATGGTGATAATTTCAGAGATACGAAATTCATAAGTCGCTTCTCATCCAATGTTGCTTTTCCAGACTGATAACTGAATGAAAAGTGCATAGCTAGTAGCTGTTTCTATGGTTACTATGATCAAATGATCTTTGGGGCAGTTGTTCTATATGCATTTAGGGATATTTGATCTTTCAAAGCAACATCAAAAGTGAAAATTGTGAATATGAATTGATTGTTTGCACACAATTTTGATGGGGGGATCTGTTGAAGATCCCTACTGAAGTGGGGGATAGATACGATCAGAGTTGACCTTGCTGTAGAGTAGTTATAGTTGGACTGTGGATCAGTGGAACCATTATGTACTACGTCAAACTCAATTCTGGCCTTCTGAGAGTAGTCATAAGGTTGGCATAATGGTGGGATCAACAAGAACCTATGGATTTAGGAAACTTGATAGGAGGAATATTGTATAAACATATTGGACAGGTGAATCAACGTGTACCTGCTGTACAAGGCAAATATTTTGATTCAATCTAACTTAAATCTCCCCACTACTGAAAAAATTGCTTTTGTTACATTTGGGTGCTAGATCACTAGTATCTTAATGCCCGTGGCTCGCACCCTCATATTTTGAGATGATGGCTGGTTTTGATTTGTACCAAAGACTTGCGAAGTCTTTATCTCTTTTCCTTAATGTATTACCTCTTAGTTTTCCAAATGAGTTCGGATCTCTCAAGTTCGGGAATCGAACTTGATGGTCCATGTAGCAATCATGGCCGTCCGTGTCTTGTGGGAAAGGCCATGATGCATCAGGCCCCATGTATTGAGGAGGGCCGCACCATGTACGGCATGGGCTATTGGCCATCCTGCAATACATGGACTGTTATGACTTGCAGAACCAGACTGTCAAGTTCTTCCCTGAACTTGGGAGGATCCGTAGTGTCCAAATATTGTATTCTCCAATGGTGGAGCCAAGATGTTATGCAAGGGGAGACAAATGATGAAACAAGGATTCAAAAATTATGCAATTGTGAGAAATTAAATCGGACAATTAGAGATACAAGAAAATAAAATAAAAAATATCTAAGCATGCATCAAATATAACTCACATGTGTACATCTCTTTCCTCCTCTTCTTACATCCCATCCAAACAAAACAAAGTACAAATCCTCACGCATAGATTATCCTACACCTACCACAAAGTAATCATCTAAAATTTTAGACTTTATGTGCACTGCCTATATGATAGTTTCATCCATTAACATAAAAAAAAATGGGTTAAAGGACAAAATGGCATTTCTGTTCATGTTACTTCATGTAAGGAGGTCTTGATTCTTGGTCCTGGATTGTATTTATAAGGTGTAATAAATTTTAAAGAAGATATATGAGGTCTTTAGATTCAGCCTTTTTTCTCAAATGTAGAACTTAATGGAATTGCTCATGATTTCTTTGTAATTAGGAAACTAGTGTTTTTCTTTATTTGTAAGGATCATATGCTGGCAAATGGAGACGTAAATATTTTATTGGCAAGTCGTAAGCTTATTAGCATCATCTCTTGGTGTGGTTTATCAGGCCTTGATGCAAACGGACCTTGACCTATGAAGCTCCAGTCTTCGAAAAAAAAAAAATTATTTTACTTGTTTTCTCGTCTCTAGCTGACCCCAAATAGTTGGGAAAAGGCTAGATGATTGTGACTTATTTTCTCTTCTCCATCTTCTCTCTCTACCCCCTCTCTTTTTCTCGTGCTTTTTCTTTAAGAAGAGGCTTCTTATACGCCTATCATGGTCCTAGGATGCCATTAAATCTGATTTTCTGCTTAGATTCCTTGGCCTCTCTAAATTCTGGTTATGGCTTCAATTTTAGATCATCTAATTGGTTTTGGAAATTTGTTGACTGTCAAACAATGTGCATTGCCTGAATGTTGCTTCTACATTGTTGAAAGAGATTTAAGTCGTTTAACTTAGTGATATACCACCTTTTTGCACCTTTTCAGTACAATTTCATGATTAGAACAATTCCTGTTTTTGAAGAAATCTTTTGCCACCTCATCTTCTAGGGCTGGCAACTTTATGTTTGATCCACAAACACAACCTGATCAACCTTCTAAAGGTTGGTATAACCAGGCATATATTCCTTTGCTAGCCAGTTATGGGTCAATTACTGTTGTCTGCAATTTATATGGATCAATACTCACATGACCCACTTGGCCAAATTGCAAGATGTTGAAAGTTTTAAACTTCCATACTAATTTTATTGCTAGTCCATTTGTGATGGTTTGTTATAATTCACTCTTTTAGCTGCACTATGAGCTAATGAAGTGGTTTATGCAGGAAGCTAATTAGCAGTGTAGGCGGGTCAATTTTTGGTCACTTTTATTAGCTATTGCTGGATATGGGTTGAGTAACTATGACTCCAAAGATGGTCAGGTCAAGTATAAGTCAACTCTACATGCATATAGAGCTAACCAGCACTTAGAACCTATTTCGAACCCTACTATCTTAATATACGTTATAAGGATCCTTTTGCAAAACTATAACCTTTTCTGTTCTTTTGCTATTTGTGACTAATTAGGTTATTAAAATGATAATGATCGTAGCTGTAAAAAAAAACACTCATCTTAAAAACTTTAATAAGCTAAGGAAAAATCCATCTTTGGGTGTATTTTTGACTTGAATGTGATAATCATCTCTGACATGGGGTTCATGTGGATTCATAATCTGATAAATTAGTCATGCAGATAAAAGATGCTTTAGCTTCCAATTCTTTGCTTAATCTTGATAAATGTCTGAACCGTGTAGACCATCCCAATGGGGTTATCCAGTGCTTGGTAAAAAAAAAACCCACAACCCCTTGGGGTATCTTGCGTTTGGAAGTAGGAAAAGTAAAAAAACATAGTGATAGTTTTATTCTTATTGCCTTAAATAGGGATATTGAAAATCATTTTTTTTTTTGGTATTTGAAATAATGTAATGAGCGAATGATGTGAATTGAACCTGCTCATGGTGGATTCACAATCCATTGCCTTGATCCACTTAAGCTACATCTGCCCCCTATCTAGTTCACGTCCTATGGTTTATTCAATGTTTCAACTACTGTAGTTTTTAGTATACATTGACAAGTCTATCACGTTAGGACTAGAAAGCCTAAATACTTCAACTCACATGCCATGTCCATACTGGATACATATCAAATACTAATACTTGGTGGATGCTTATCGGATCCATGGCTGATACTTATATTAAGTATCAAAATTAAAAACAATTAAACGGATACTTCTTGGATGCACTTGAGAGTTGAGATACTTCCCTATGCCTTGAAAAATGAGAGGAAGAGCTTTTGTTTCTTTTTCATGTTAAGCTTTTAATAGTGATTGGCCAAGTTTGGAGTCTGGTATGTTGATGTTAAAATATGAAATATAGATTTTCAGTCTATGGTTTTAAATGATAAACTTGTCAAAGTTGATGCTATGCATGGACTACGTTATTTTGATAGCTTACTCGCTATATAGATCTTTTTTTATATGTATACATGCATACATACATGCATGCATATGTATGTATGTATGTATGTGTATTTTATGCATGTATCTATGTATAAAATGCATAGAGTCCAGGGAGAGCTTTTCTTCTTATTCTTTGTCAGGCTCGTCTTACCTTTTTCTCCTTCTCAAACAACGCGACAGTATTTTATCCTCCTTTTTCAAGATATGTTGTATCGGTAATATCTATATGGTATCGCATCCGCATCCCACATCCTTTCTGTGCTTCCTAGCTTTAGACTTGCAATATGCAGACATGCATCTGAATATATGTGGTTCTATTAGGAATCCTGTTTTTGGAGTTTGAAGAACCCTGACATCTCATACCAGTGACTGAGCAAGCCACCAGTATGAGTATTCAGGCAAGGGAGACCCTTGACAATCCTTCATGCTAACATCATTAGGTTCCCTTTATGATGGTTTGGAAGGAAAGATTTGAAAAAGTTTGTGTTAGCAAAAAATGATGCCTTTGGTAGAAATTAAAAGATGAAGTGCGTTCTGCATTTTCAGCAAGGTCGGTGTTTCATCACAAATTCTTGGCGTCTGAATACTCCGGCTTTAAAAAGTTTTGCAATGCTGACACATTCAGACACAGACACAATATGACTCAGTTTCCAAAAAATTCGAACTGTTTCTAACCTGCAACTTAGCAATACCTGAACTCTCAAAAATATCTGGTGCCAAATGATATTAATCATTAATGACTCAACACTTATAGTGAAGAGTCAGACTTTTTACTTGTTTTTCTTAAATGTTGGAGTAATGCTACTTCACTTTTTAACAAAGTATGTCAACAGTTTTTTTGTATTTAAGCTGCACAATTGTATGCTTTGATATTATCATGCAATTATTTATCTGTACCATACAGCAATGTCATCATATCATATTTTTCTGAGGTTGAGGTTGTGGTGACTTTGGACACCTTGAGATATCATTGAAACCATTCGGGAGAACATGACATGAAAACAACAGAAATATATTTCATTCATTTTGCAGTCCTTTGAGAACATCTAACGAGGAGAGAACACAATCGGTAGGCTGAAAATTCTTGAGGTTTAAAATAGCTTCTTTGAATTCCAGCGCTTCCTTGAGTTCTCTTAGTCAATTGCAACTAGATTCTTTCTTATAAATATAAATATGGTACTATAGGATGCATTATCTTTTCGTATCTTGTGTGAGAAGCTGGTAGATATTTGCAGGTTGCAATTCCAGTTGTACCTACTATCCGGGTGCTGGTTACATTCACGAAGTTTGAAGAGCTACAACCCTTGGAAGAGTTTGCCACACCTCCATCAAGCCCCCAAAACAAGAGTCCCGTAGTGCAACCATCAAGCTCATGGATTCAGTGGATTAGGGCCCCTGACCATCAGGCGTACTCCACAACATCAGGACCTAGTAGCCGCATGGAAGATATTCAGGATCCTTTTGTGATACCACGTAATTACACTTGGACAACACCAGAAGCAAAGAAAAAGATGCAGGAAAGCAAGAGCAAATCCAAGAAAGGAAGAGGCCAGAACCAATGAAACCTTAGGGGATTAAAATGCAAACTTTGTGAAGCATGTGCACTGATGGATGCTTCTACAGTTCTACCCATGATCAGTTGTCGAAACTTCACAAGGCTGTTTCAGTAAAAGATGACTTATGATGCCTAATTCGGGTTGCAAGCCTGAGCCGAACTTGATATGTAGTGACTTTCAGAAACTTTCAAGAATGGTGATGCAAATTGTCAGGAACCACTTGTAACCAGATGCAATGTATGTAAAATTTGTTGGAATATTCTTTCGCACACTGAATATCGATGCACATACTGCTTGCTACTATTTTCCTTGACCAAAAAACCTTAAATTAATGAGCATAACTATATCATGTTTTCTTCCTTTTCTTCGTGGTTTTGTGGGCTGTAGTTTCTCTTGCTTTGTCACTTGTGAACCTTGCTTTCGATTTTTTGAACCTTTTGATATTCACCATCTGTCTTGAATTTGATGGAATTCTTCAGAGAATTATCTGGTGCATGACGACCATAGATCTCATGCATGCGTGTTAAGAATATGAACTTTTGGTCATGGTTATTCAATCACTGTTGTTTGGTTAGCCTAGTCATGGAAAGTACATACAGTTGTCTGGATCTTGTGGCTTATGGTAGTGTCCCAAATTTGAACACAGAGTCTTAGTTTCAGTACTTATTTTCATTTCTGTTCTAGCTCTTCAAGTTTCAAGTCTCTTGATGGTTGCTTTCCAATTCTACGAGTTTAAGCTGCAAAATTAGTATGTAACTCTAGTTTATATGTTAGGTTCCATTTTGCCAGGTTACTGTGATGGGAAGTCATGAATCATTTTTCTGGACAATTTGGCTGGAAAATAAAAAGTGAAGTTTCTTGAAAGAAGGCCATAGCAATATCCAAGTCGTTAAGAATGCCTCAACTCGGTGACTGGTTGCTTTGTTTCCATCCCAGGGAGCACTTTTTTGGCCGACCTTCTGACCAGCATTTCCTTGTGTCCTTTCTTATCCTCTTCTGGTTTCTTGGTCCCTTCATACTCTCCTGTATCTCTCTTCCCTTTTTACTATGTTACTCTTCTTTGGATTTCATATGCTTGGGATGGAGTCTCACCTCCTCATATTGGGGGTGTAGTAACCTTGTAATATAGCCAACTACATTGGAACTATATTATGAGATTCTACGATCGGTCTACCATCTCAATTTTTGAATATTTTATTTTTTGATTTTTGTAGATGTATGTATAATAGAGTGGTGTAATTTTTTTTTTTCAATTTACTAAAAAAATAAACTTTCAATTGTTACCCAAAACGTGCAGCTCATGCTAATATCACTTTATCTCGGCTACTGTCTCCATCAAGCTTGATGTCTCCCCTTTCCCAAGGTCTTGCAAAGCTGCCATGACCTCCATGGACTCGTGAACAAAGGATTGGGACTAAAACATCTCCAACCATGTAACGATAAGCGTCATATTTAGCAACAATGCATATGAGAAAATATGTTTCATTTATACAAGTAGCCTCTTTGTTTTCACCTTTCAACATAATCTATTCTAGTAATTCTCATTTGAAAAAGAAAAACATGAAATGAAACCAAAAGCAATAATACAATCTGCTGGGAATTTTTCATTTCCTGTATTGACTCTGTTACAAGATGTTGAATGGGGTCATGATGTTACATATCGCCACACACAGGATACCAAGAATAAAACAAAACTCAGCAAACCTAGTATGACCCAGAATCCTGGAGCGCCGTTCTCAGATTCAACCTCCCCAGCCTCCAACCTCCACCCATCATCCTTGCATCCTCCATGGCGCCATCTCAAAGATAATTTTGCTCGAGGATCTCCCATGACAACCTTGCTCCCGAACAAAATAGAATTTGTCACCCCCTGGACATTGTTGTTGAGGTAGATGTTGATGCAGCAGCAGCTGCTTTCTGGCACGCCTGCAGGATGTCCCTGGATGGACATTGCAGCTCCTGTGTTTTTGCCATTCAAGATCACACAATCCTGCTTAGAGTAGGCAGAGGTGCTTTCCCCAAGAGCCATGATAGAGAGCTAGACCACCAGAGAATTATGAGAACATAGAAATAGTTTCATTTGCCTTCTTGCAATCGTCTGAGATGGGAACTTCACAACTTTTAAGGGAAGCATAGATTCCCAGGAATCACTTTGTCCCTGCTAATTCCTTTACAGTGGATCAGGCACTGCCTTGTAAGAACAGTAAGGGAGTAATCTTTTGCTCAACTAGAAAGAAACGAACAAACATCAACTTTTTTTGAAGACATTAATACGAACATGCTGTCACCACCTTGTCTGTTTGAATCAGATACCCTAACCAAACATAAATCAATTTGAGAATAAATTATGAGTCATATATGATGACATTTTGTGCCATTGTACACCAGATTCCCAAAACCATGCAATGGACATGTTAACCGCAAAAGCAAAGACTATGCCATATATACTTGGCATCAGGACATGTTTATGGGCCATAAGTTGTCTGCATGGCTGCTTGTCAATAATGTAGAGGGAAATTGTAAGATTGTTCATACATGCTCACAGGACACAGATACAAGATTCGGTGCAAAAAATTGGTCATACATGATATACATGAAAATTGTGATCCAAGTCTTACAATTGGCAATTGTTAATTTCTTTTGACTTCACAGAGTATTCTTCATGGTTTCAAAAAGCGAAGGGCCAAGAAGACAATGGAAGGCACCCTTGCATGCATTCCCGAGAGGCCCACAAGTGCGTGTAGAATCCACCTGATGTCTAGCTGAAAGAAACCAAAAGGCAACTTTCATCAGTTTCAGTAAATGCTCCTTATAAATCAACAATTTAAACTATCTCAGACAATCAAAATTTACAAAAATGCACTTATAGAATCCTGAAATTTTCAAAAGCTCCCAGGATCCATAAATTGTCATTAATCACTATTTACAGAGAACTAATGCCAGTGAATAAAAACCAACATAGGTCAAGTCAAATACTTAAAAAAAATTGAACTGTCAGCAGCATTTACAAAATTGGCAAAATCTCATATCACAAGAACCTTGAAAAATTAGCACAGGGATCATGCATGTCTGAGATCGTTCCCAATGCATGTAATCAGAAAATGCAAATGCATGGTATATCTGCCAGGTCTCACAAATCATCACTGATCAAATTAAGCTAAGAGCTAATGCCAGCATACTGCAAAAGTGGAGATATAAAATCTTTCAGATGAAGTCCTAACAATAATGTGCACAGAGGAATTTCATATTTTGTTTGGACAGCATCTCTCAACTCAGAGTTTCTGGAGAAAGGAAAAACAATATCTATAATAAAACAATTTATCCATTACATGACTTCTATGTTTAAAGTTCTGCTTTGAAGCATTTTGCCCCACCTCCCCAACATCTTCAAGTTAAGCTTTTCTCCAGGCATCAATTGATGCTGCATCATTTGATTGCTGTCAATTGATGCTCAAGTATCTTGTTTCAGCCTCAGTCAGCACATGTTTCCCAAAAACAAACCAGAGATAATTTATGTTTCCTTATTTGTTAGATCTCACACACATCCATCTCTGGTCCTGCTTTTCTTTATTAAAGCAAACCTGGCATCAATTTTTTGACAGTTATATAGTGAAGCACAACATCAATCATTTATAGGAGTTGTTTTTCTAGATGTTCTATAAACAACTCGACTCTAAATGGGAGTAGTTGCTCAAGGCTATCTCACTTCCACAATTTTATCCACATCAAGTCAACATGCAGAAATAACAGATTATACTCATGTTCGAAACAATGTCATAGTGCAGCCAATACTCCATATAAAGGGATAGTTTTATATCCCATCATAATGGAATAGTGGCCATTATTTGCCCAACACAGCCCTGGACTGGATTTATTTGAGAATAGAATATTTGCTGTTCTACGGGCCATTATTAACCATTACATGGGAGATAAATAGCAACAGATTAATTAATTGAAGCACCATTCACCAAATAAAGAATTCATTTTCCAGTTAGCGAGGAGTTTTAAACTTGAAAATATTTATTTATTCAGATGAACAGTGAAAATATCGATACATAGCCATTATTCCCATTATATAGCCATTGTAACAAGATAACAGCTAAATAACAGCCATCATTTAAAAGTCCATTATGCCTATATAACATAACAGGAGACCTCCAAAACTGCTATGAATGTCATTATTAATGTTGTGTCACACGACATTTATTCTTTGGTCTGAGAATTTTCCTGTCAAAGTTTGCATAAAAACAAACAGTTAATTAGCTTTTTAATATTTCCGAATAGGCAAAAAATACATAAAGGACAAAAAAATAAAGTTGAAACCAAAATGAATGTCATAATACGAAACCATAAATAAGTTTAAAATTCTAGTACTTTCTTTAAAAAAGTACTTTATTATTTTAATTACCTTTTGGTAATCCAGCTTAGTCCCCCTTGGACAATGGGGTGTTATAGCTGAATCTGTTAAGTCTTGAGAACAAGTCTTTGACAAGACAAGTTAACGAGTTCTATTAATATTAAGATAAAAGGTCAGGTATACAGCAAAGCAGAACAAAGAAACTTGGAAACACGAAAACATGAAGAAGTAATGCAAGCTACTTTGAGGCACTGCCTCTTATACAATGTTCTATGATTTATTGATAATCTGAAGAGTCACAAAAATGGTGGTCAAGGCTTGCCATACCGGTCGGTACCGGTGTGTACCATACCATACGGCATGCGGTACATAGTGTACCGAGTGTCAATATACCGAACCAGCCTCCGTACTGGACGAAATGACATAATAATAGGATGGTATCAATATGGGTCCGATACTGAAATGGCCGACCTTAATGGTGGCGCTCCTTGGAGTGCAGAAATGAAACCCATTTTCTGTACTTTTATGGTACCTATGGTTTGAGATACTGATATGTACTGAACCATGTCATATAACAGATGCTAGGTTTTCAACTAACAATGCAGATCCCTGTATCATCAAGGAGCACATCTGCATAATGTTTGCATATAAGTATGGATCAACATCAATGTGTATCGATTGGCGGGTTAGGAGACAGTATATCTCTACATCTTCCAACGATAAGTACTAGAATAACTTGGACCCTCTGGACCCACAATATTTGTTATGCTAGGTTTGCGACATCTCTTCGTTAAGTGCAAGCATAATAGCTTTTATTGGGCCACTCTCATAACGTTAATCTAATATCCATATGCAATGTCATACTGATATTGGATGCTGATTTAACAAAAACATGCATAAGTCAGAGGAATTTCATATAAGATATGCTTATAGAAGGGAAACATGTTTTGATATTCAAAACATAAAATATTTAGATTAAACTGGCTTTGAAAAATTTTACATAGGGAAATTAAGGTTTTCTAGGTATTTCTGGCAGATTTTGCACCGCCTTTTGCATTTCCACATGCATGGTTTTGGCAATACTTGACAATCTACATCATGAAGTTTGCAATTTAAAGCATACGAGCATGATAATATGCAATATGGTATATCCTGAATATTGCATGTAATTGGCCCACCAAAATCTCACCTCCCATATACCATATCTTTATATATTTCTCAAACAATTCCAAACGCTTGCATCATTGTCTGTGTTACTCATATATGCATCCAGTTACTAGAATCCATTCAGATATGCATGGATACTTATCGGTCTTTTTTTCTAATTGCAGATTCTAATAGAGAAAGTTGGATTTGAAAATGAACTTGACTCACTATAATAATGTCAAAAGTAGTCAAGGATGCATGAATTAAATTAGCTTTGCAAAATGTCAATTTTCTAAAATTCTTGAGCTAATTGGAGGAAGTTTGGATGAGATACATGCATATTGGAAGAACTTAACAACTAGTATTTTTTAATATTTTTTATGCAATATTTAAATATGTATATATTAGTTGAAATTTTTCTATGTAACCCCATATCTACTTCCCCTCCCCTTCTCTTGTTGACTCAGATATTTGTTGTGTCTGAATTTGACTTATGTCTGTGTCCATGCAACACTGATCATTGCCCATCAATCAACACTTCAGCAGAACTAGGTAAAACATGCACAACGTAAGCATTCAGAATCTTTTAAATAATGACTGCAACCTCACAAGTCATAAAATGGACCTGAGAAAGAAAAAGAACCAAGCATGAATACCAACACAAGCAAAAATAACAAACTAGCTGTCACCTCGGAGACTGGTATAGACACGATATGCCGATGGATCTTAGCTTAATGAAGGAAACCCTATAAATCTGAGCTCAAGCATGCGTAAGGTTAAGAAGTTGCTGCAGTATGCGAGCAGCAACAAGACTGCGTGAAACCTATGTGGTGTACAGACACCTAGACCTAGGTTGATTGAATTTAAAATAATATAAAAAAATGAATTTCAAAAATAAGTATATTTTGTAGAAAATTAGAAATAAATATGAAGAGGTGAAAACTAAGAAAAATAATTAGTCAAACATTAAGCAGCAATTAAGTGATAGTACTACCAGAATAGTGGAGTGGCAAGAGTGATAGGACGAGGGAGAGAGGAGTAAGAGATGGAGCAGACAAAGAAGCAGGAAATGGCGTAGATATGGGATAAAAAAGAAAAGTGATACGGACAGTATAAGATGAAGAGGAGATGAATAGGAGCAGCATGGAGAGGCAAATGACTACTGAGGACAGCATTGTTTAGGGGCAGAAGGAGGAAGGAGGGAGGGGGCAGGAGGGGCGAGGGAGGAGAAGGATGAGATGAAGAGTACCTCAGTTGCTATTTCTAGATTTCCGCCACCCACCATTTTCCGATGTATGCTTCTTGCTGCGCATTGCTTGACCACTGGAGCCTCTATTTCCTCTCTCACCTTTCTCACCACTTGCGCTTGAGGGAACAAGTGAAAAAGAGTTTCTATAACCTGCCTAGACCCACATGTGCTCGGCTAACTTTCATGAAAACCAACTTGTTTGGTCACTGTGAGCGTCCGCTAAGCAGCTTGACTCTATACAGGGCTGCCTGGGCCCTAAGTGCAATAGCCAGGGGATTACCGCTGTCTAGGTGGCAGAATAGGTAGCCCAAGTGAGTACCCTTTAGAAGAGAGCATGCTCTAGGGGTCTATTATGTCAATTCTCTAGCTCTAGTAATCAACTATATGTAAGAACCTCTCTATTTTCCAAAATAAGCGGTTGGATGTATAGATCAAGGCATCAATCATAAAACACTACCACATAATGATTCCGTAAAGCTAGAAGATGTCATGTGGTGAAAACATGGCCCATCATCACCTTATCCTCCCAAGTTATTGAGTTTACAAGTTATGGTCCCACTGAAGGAGATGAACATCAATAATCTTATGACATGCCCCATTACGATACTTGGCACCAGAAATGACCAAAGGAACCTATTAAATCTAATGACTAGTTTGTCCAAGCTTGTGAAGAGAAAAAAACAGAAAATAGCAAAGAACTCAGTATGAACACCTTGCATGTCAGATTAGAGGACACCCTCAAAAAGATCCAAATGCTTAGTGTAAAATACTCTGAACTAAATGGAAAGAACTAAACAAGAAAAAAGTCCTCCATTCTTAAAACTATATAGTCAAATGAAAATGATACACAACTAAGCAAGGTCTGCGATACCGGCCGTATCGATGTACCGGTACGCACCGGCACCGGTACAATACCGGTATCGTACTGGACCGAACCGGGTCGGGGACACAGCGCGCGAGAGTGCATCTTCGTTTCCCTCGGTTTCTCCACTTAAAACTGGAACTTGAACGTGTTTTCACGCACCGTCTTCCTCGCGGGCGCGTTTCCCTCGCGAGCCGGATTGCTTCTTCCCAAGCCTTCTGGTGTATTCTCTTCTCTCCTTCGCTCTCCTCCTCTCTCCTCTGCTCTTCTCCCGCAAGCAAGCCCCGACGAGGATGCTCTCTCCTCCGCTCTTCTCCCGCGGGCAAGCCCCGATGAGGATGCTCTCTCCTCCGCTCTTCTCCCGCGAGCAAGCCCCGATGAGGATGCTCTCTCCTCCGCTCTTCTCCCACGGGCAAGCCCCGACGAGGATCACCCTGACGAGGATGTTCTCTCCTCCGCTCTTCTCTTGCGAGCAAGCCCCAACGAGGCCTGGTACCGGTAAGTCTCCTCTTCTTCTTCTCTTCTTTCTCTTCTTCTTCCTCTTCTTCTTCTTCTTCTCTTCCTTTTCTTCTTTCTTTATCTTTCTTCCTCTTCTTTCCCGTTCTTCTTCTTCCCCGATCGGTTCCGACCCAGAAGGGGTCGGAACCGATTTTATATGCCGTATTGTACCGGTGCGTGTATCTAAAGGACATGATCTCAGATTAAGTATCAGCTTCAATAGCGCATACTTCATCATCTGAAAATCATCTTGTTGCTAATAATTTTTAAAAGTTATATAACTTTAAAACATAATCCTGGAACTTAGCCCCTTAGCATTCCTAATTATAACATAACGCCAATTTATTGTTCACATGTTGAGCTTCCAATGTTCATATGTACTTAGTATTAAATTTTCACCACCATTCCTAGAATCACAACATAAATAAACATGTTCTTATGCCAAGTCTTCTCTGCCTCTCTTAAAATGAATCCTCCCAGATAGTGCTAGATTACCTCCACCATCACACTACAACCGCATTTGAAGTTATTCCAAATTACAAGTGATTGATGATAGAAGGTACAAAAAGCATATTCGCAGGCATGATATAAAGGGACAAGCAAATCAAACAGCTTTAATCAAATCGAACTATCCCATACAAGAAAATTATATTATCTTTTGCAGGGATCAACTTCCACCCAAGCTTGTCGATGACTGAGGTCTTGTAAGTAGCCTTCAAACCAGCACTTAACCTGTATACACCTAATCCACACTGAAAGCTGATACATGTAATCTGCTGCCAATTGATAATATCATAATTTTGACAAGCTACATTTTTGACCTAAGATCACGTAAAAAGATCACAAAGAAATGAAAATTGAAAGGTGAAACCAAGCTATTTTGTTTGAAATAAGCACACTGAAAAACTATATTATTAGTGAATTGCAGGTTAAACATAAGAATATCACCCTTTTTCCACATATTTCAAGCTAGCACCCATTCTAACCACCACAAACATACAACCAAACATTACAATTTTTATAATTCTGCTTCGAGAAACATAATCTATACTACATAAAAGAGAACAGTAAACCTTTTGTCCAGAAGCTATAACAGCCCTTCAATCTAATCGAAAAAAATATTGGCCATTAAAATTGCTCTCCAAGGGACCCCTAATATAACTAAAATTCCAAAAATTGGAAGAAAATCATTACAAAACTACAGCTATAGATTTTGGCCACTTTTTTGACCCAAAGGGCATTGGAATTTCGCCAAGGGACGAGATATTAACCATAAATCCCAAAAGGTCCTCTTGAACAAGTCCAAGATCATTGAAATTTATTTGTGCAAAAAGTTATGCCTTACCAAAAAATTCAAATAAAATGTCATTAAATTACAACAATAAATTTTAGCCATGTTTTGAGCAAAAGAACAGTAAAAGTTCATTGAGGGCTATTAGATATCAATTGTAGATCTCAAAAAGGTTTTTTCAATAAAACCAAGATCATCAAAATCTGTTATTTCTCTCAAATGTTATTCCTCTTGAAAGATTGTTGGTTTCATGTGGACTGCGGACTTCAATGGTTTAATCTAATTTATCTCCAAACTACAACTATAACAGGAATTGTAATGCCATAATTATATAATTATATAATCATGTTGCATTACAGTTACATAATAATTATAATGTAATACACCCGGTAGCCTGACCTTATAAATATAACAATTATATGACAATTTTTTTTTATTACAAACCTATAATTCTAACATGAATGTCTCAAGAGTGGGAAATGATAAGGACTAACTTTGGAGGGTGTAGCTATATTTTTCTTATGAAGTGGAACATTTTTAAAGTATCATCACGAAGGAATATTTTAAGGAAAAATGAACATGAGCAATCAAATCAAAAAATGACCCTGACAAATGTTTCAAGTAAAATTGGGGGAATCATCTCCCAGCATGGCTGATTTTCGAGAAGCAAACAAAAACAAAAGAGGAGAAGATAAGAAGGAAGAGGTATATGCTCATGAAAAGGGCAAGTCAGCATCTTCTATCATAAGTTATCGAATACATAAAGCACTGACATTTTTTAATTTTTGCAAGAAGCTTCTTGATCATAAAGAAAAGGCATGAAAATGGGGAAAAATAATAACATTTCCATGCTAGACAATGGAAACAAAGAGCATTTATGTTAGTGTGCTTAAATGGACTTCAACATAATGTCCCTTACGAGTTTCCAGTTCTCTGAGTAGTTTTTCACCACTCCACTAAAAAGCATCAATAGAAATCCAGGCATCAATGTCTTAGTATCTGGACATTTGGACTACACATGGACCTAGTATGTTCATCTGGGATAGCTAGACCCAGGTTTTCATCAAGCTGGCTTGAGTCCAAGACCATGCTTAAGTCTGCAGGGTTAATCCCCAATTTCAAACCAATTTGACAAGTTGCATCAGGTTCATTTGGGTTAGATCAGGACGAATCCATAACTAACATGTTGGAAGATTGGGTCTGAACTCAAGAACCATGCTTGATTCTTTAATCTTAACTTCATCAGTGGGTTAGGTCCAAACCAGGTTGGATATCAGTCTTTCTAATATGGTTGCAACCCCTATAGGACAACATATGAACTGAATAACAATCTTCAGTTATAGGTAGAAATTCTCTGATAAAGTAACAGGCTTTGGTAAGAAAATGAACCAACCTAGCATACTTGACCAATACATAGCTTGGTTAAGGGAGAGTCCATACTTGACCAACTCTTTCAAAAGATTAAACATAATAATGTTCGTTTTCAATTTCACTTAAATCCAGCTACGTTACTAAAATATCCTCCCCACCCTTATCTCTTTACCATGTACTTCCTACCAAAAATTCAGAATCGTTTTTATATAAGGACTTCAATAAGATGCCCATGTGCATGCTCTGCATTGACAATATTGGATTCCACGCTTACACCTTTGATCCAGCTATACTAGCATTCTCCCATCCATCCATTATAGGTATCACCTTCTCATAAGAAAACTATTTCTCCTAGAATCAAAATCATTCTCTAGCAAGGACTTCCTATGTGCATGTTTGCATATGGTTTGTTTTTTCAGTTGGGGGGGGGGGGGGGGGGGGGGGGGGGAGCAAAACTAAAGTTCAAATTGGCATCTGTTTGGATAAGAAAGGAGGAGCTTTTGGTTCATTTATACACTCT
>JAOXJJ010000481.1:12373584-12400562 GCA_025769935.1 Phoenix roebelenii
GGGGGGGGGGGCTGAGTGGGTAGCAAATGTAAACAGATGGAAAATTAGCTTTATCTTCAGCTACTTTGGTCAATTCTTTTTGGATTCTGAGATATTCTCAATTAAAGTGTTTTTGAAAAGAAAGAAGAAAACTTTTAGTTTAACCGTCCTATTTCGAGATCCAAATAAGAGAATTTGCCCTCCCACCAGACTACATGTGTCGAAAACCCTTTATGGATGGATGCAGCATCATATATGTCAAAAGGTTGTCCAAAATAAAAAAGCATCTCAAGCAAATGTTGCACGAGCAAGTTACAGCCTCTAGAAGTATTAATGTGCAAGCCAACTCTCAAAGTGGCGGCTCTTGCTCCCGAAACTCGTCCAAACCAATCAAAAGTGACAAACTTGGTCCACGACATGTTAGGTGATCCTCTTGGATCAATATCCGTCAAAGAAAAGCAGATATAAAAATGGATAGACATCTAAACGATTCGTATTTGAATATCCGATTCTGTTTGTACTTTGTAGTCTCTCTCATGAAAGAAAATAAGTGACAATGTTGACATGTCTTTAACTCCATTTTCTTTCCATGTAGCGAGGTCAATGATGTTGAATGCTTAAGGAAGCAAGATTGGTTAGTGTCTGACTAATTGGAAGGAGATGATGACCATGACACAAAGGGATTTAAGATCATAGGGGAAGCAGGGAAGATGGAAGAGGTTGGTGAGGTACTGAGGATGTTGAAAATGAGGTAGTCATGTTGAATCTGACCTAGATGATGATGACTAGGCCTAGCCTAGGACGGTTGTCATGTTAACGCTTGACAAGGCTCAAGATGGCCAGGCAACATATAGGCCATAGATAGCAAAGTCAAGATCACCAGAGGATGGAATCTTGAAGAAATCAATGGTCAAGTTCGCATACATGGTGGGTGTAGATGTGGAGCGTCATGGAAGGCAAGAGTAGCGATAGAGAGGAGCATGAGACCAAAGGTGATCCAGTTTGTGCAGTTGAAGGTATATCGGAGGCCAATATACTTGAACACCCATTACACAAGTCTTGGTTTTGGGAGGAGCCATTGCTAAGCCATCACACAATAGACGAACAATCGAGGTTGCAAAAATCGACTTCTCCATTTTAGGGCCGAAAGGTCCCAATTGTCTCGAAGGAGGGAACTTGAAGCATTGAGCATATGGGTGGAGGAACTCTCCTCTTTTTTATTAGCTCACTAAATCCCATCCAAACTTGAATAAGATGGACAAAAATATAAGAGGAGAAATATTTAGTGCAGTCTCGAAAGTAATTGAAGTATTGTTGGGAGACGGGGATGTGAGAGTAGTAGAATAAAGAACAAATAAAACAAAGGTCATGGGATTTTGACGTCGTCTGTGATTTGTTTCATGCTAAGAGAAAACAAGCACAGGTTTTGTTTTGGCTCGAAGTATCTTTTGGCTGATCTAAGACATGCCTCTAATAGGCTACTCTAGCGGGCGGGTGGATGACAACAGCTCCAGACAGTGAGGGTGGGCAAGATAGTGGAAGAAAATCATTTATTCAAATAGTTAATAAGTTCAAATCTCTATAGGGCCATAATAGCAATTCAATAAAACATCAAATTTCCATAACTAAATAAAGCTGACAGAGTTAACACTAAAATGGACACCAAGAACCATTTTTTCCATGTTCATTAAATACTAGGGGCTTCTTGTCTTTATCGAAAAAGGAGGACCTTTTTGGAATTAGGTTAGAAAGAACAGACTAGTTGTCAAGATCCCTTTTAGTAAATCATCCATATTTTCTCCTCAAGAAACTTCATTCTTCTGGACCACAATGCATTGTCACTAGAAATATGATATCTAAATGGATATGAGTAATAACTAGATAAAAGAACAGGGTTAACTAGAATAACCAGCTCTCTATAAACTAGATTCACAAGAAAAATTAAGCCAAAGTGATTTAAAAAGTGGTGTCTGGAGAAACTATTGCTGCAATACAAAAGACGAGGTTGATATTAATATGAAGAATAAATAACTCACGAGTGATATACTTCTAAGAATAATTGTAGCGAACTTGAGAACAAAGCGAATATATTAATATTCAATTCTAAAACATATTGGAGTCAATAATTCATCAAAAATATTAGACAACAAGTATTTGTACAAGAAAATCAACTGAACGAGTTTGGGGACGACTAGAAAAGAAAATACATGGGAACATTAGTTAACATGATACTGATGCAGAGAAAATTGTGAGTTGCTTTCTCAATTGATTGTGGATTGATGTAGCGTTTAGTCTCTGAACAGGCTCAGATGTTTGTATGTGAAACTCCCACCATGATCCATCCCCTTCGACTCGGTAGCTGTGGAGTTCCATATAAGAGGGAAGAAAGTAGGTAGTGCTATGAGGAACTAACATGATCAAGATGTGACACTTGGGCTTGCGGTGGTTGACCTTGCGATCTAAAGACAATTATCCCCAACTTAAGGAAAAAATTGAACATGAAAAATGGACCTGTCACAACTCAGGATGCAAATGTATTCAAACTTAGAATTACAGAAAAATCACTGAAGGTGCACAAAAAAATTCTACAAATAAAAATTTGACCACTGACATTAGCATACCATACCAAATAAAATCATGGCAAGGTAAAAAAAGCAAGCTTATAAAAGCATAATGTGTAACATCCTATTTGGAGTATTAATAAAAAAATACAGCAACTAAACCCACAGTTGAGAGCACTTGTGAAATGCAGATAAATCACAAAAACCATAAAATTCTTGTTAACAAGGTACCTCTGCTAACCTCTAACTTCCATTGACTAAAAGAGATTTACACTCTCAAGTCTCAACATAATTCTATTACTAGCCAATCTCACATTAGTTTTGAAAATGATGGTAAAGAGCCATCTATCATAGTAACTAATAATATTATTCATTTGCCATCTTCTAGATGAGTCCGTGCAAACCATGATTTCAAGGTTTCTAAAAGAGCATATAAAACATTTATTATGTTAACTAGAGCAACACTAACAACGTCTTTTGTGAATTTGCATATACTAGAATATACTACTACTGCCAACATATAAAAAAGTAGAATACAACACTATTTGTATGGACATGATATTTTGGCAGGTACTCCTAAGGTAGCCAAAAAAAGTCCATGCCATACAGCATGAGGAATTGGCACAATTCAAGGGGGCAATGCAATACATGACAGGTTTGCGTTTTGAAGCACCAATCCTCTTGTTCCACATGACAATGGATTTTTTTTTTTTTAGTACCAGGATGGGTCCCAAAGCATTTTTCTTTGGCATTAGACAACAAATAAGAGAGTTTCCATGTCTCAATATTTAAATAGTGAAATGTAGCAAAACATCATAATAAAAGTGAAAGATATGCATTTTTACTGAAAATGCAACTGTTATAGAAAAGGTTTTATTGCTTGCACACACTCTTACTGATCAGCAAACAGTTGTACAAAAGAATGCATGTGTGTGCAAGCATGTGCATGTGTGTTTTCTAGGTTAGGTGAGGTAAATGCCATGGCATCTAAATTTGCTACCAAATTAAAGAAGGCTATTATAAGTAAATAGAAAGCAATGACATCAATAATGAGGAGAAAATTATATACTATAAAAGATTGAGTAGATTACCGATGGAATGTTTACCCAACAAAAGCAGCTTCTGATGATATGTTCACAGAAAAGACCATTATGACAGACTTCAACATTTTTAGCAATCTTTAACTACATCGTTAGCCTCGCCACCCATTCATCCACCACACCATAGTCAATGCTGAGCTCTCTTAAAGGAGGAATGTTCTCCATTGCGAAAATCATTAGATGAGGATACGACACATTATAGTGATCATATACTACAAACTGCACAAAGACGTTCGGGCTGCAACTATGGCTCAAATAGCAAGCAACATTCCTTGCTCTTGAGACATCTATCGAACAGCTCAGATCAGGTAAAGAAGGAAAGTCAGGCGGCACATAATCTGGAAAGACATCAGATATGTCTCCCCATTCCACCCACCTTCCTGGAAATCTGCCAGGGCACACCAAACTGTCGCCATTCATCGAAAGCACCTCAGCTTGTTGCTTCATCAGCACAACCCCACTAAACTCACAGATAAAGGACCCAGCTCGAATCAAATCAAGTGACCGAACCCCCCACCCTGTCTCCCTTGATCTAAAAACCTCCAACCGTTTTCTCAACCCCTTCTGGCTCACCCGGTTAGGACAAGTTGGTGGGCACCGGCACATGGTGCCACACTCATATATCAATGGCTTCCCTTTCAAAAGCATCCCATTTCCATCATAAGGAAACTCACCTCCATTCCTCTCTGCGCAACAGCAACCAACCGAGCAATTCGACGTACATTCACACCCGCCTCCTCCATCGGTGTGCTTTCCCTGAAAAGCCGCAAGAGGGTGAACGGGATGAGCAAGATACTCAAACAGCAAAGGATCCCGATCATCATCGATGTCATTGAACAGCGAGACAGGGAAATTCTCCTTCCCCATCGAAATGTCGAGGCTCAAATAACCAGCTGGCCGCACCCTCAGCGGGTGCACTTTCAAATCCTCGGCCAACTTCAGAATCACACTGCCCATCTCATCCTGCCCTTGCATTCTTATCAGCCTGTACTTGTACACACCGAACCCCGACTTCCCAGTATCCATCCAGCACTCCACAATCTTATACAACCCATCATAGACGTACACCTTTCCGGTGGGGCTCCGGTCGGACTTGATCCCTCGAATGACCCGAATCTCAATGCCATAATTCATGCTCCTTTCCAGTGCTAGATTTCCCCCCTCGAGCTTCTGATTAATGGAATGCTTCAGCTGGTTTCTTTCCCGGCCGCCGTGGCCGGTGTAGACAAGCACCACCCCACTATCGTCGTCGTCCTCATAGCCACCAGACACGATAATGCTAGTGGCGATTGGCTCACCGCTGGAGCTCCGGCTAGCCGGCACGTAGTCGATCCCGGCTTGCACCTGCCCATGGAGACCGATCACGCAGAGCTCCATCCGGAAGAAGAAGACGTCGCCGATGTTAATCCCAGGGATCGCCCCGATGATCCTCTTGTCCCGGTTCAGCCAGAGGTCGCGGTCGGCCATCAGCGCTGCCGCCTTGAGGTCGGCGCGGGTTCTCTTGGCAAGAAACCCCAAGCTCTCGGCTTTCTCCTCCTCTCGGATCAGGAGAGCCCGCAGGGACTCGAAGGTGATGCGGGTGCGGCGGACGAGGTCGCGGAAGTAGATCTGGTCGCGGACGCTGAGGGAGGAGACGCGGACCATCTCGGCCGACCGGGCCTTGCGGCGCTTGGAGACGACGAGGGCGGAGGAGGACCCGTTGCTCTCCGGCCCCGGAGCCGCCGGCGGCCCCGCCGGCGGGGCCGGGACGAGGGAGCGGGCGCCAGTGGCGCGGGGGACGGGACGCTTGTAGGAGGATAGGAAGAGCTGCGCGAGGCGGAAGTACTCGGCGAAGAGAGCGTCCTCATCGGCGGTAGGGGAGAGCTGCTGGAGAGGAGTGTGCACCTCCGGGCTAAGAAGGGAACTTAAGTTAGGGTTAGGGTTCGGGGGAGGGGGTTCTCGGGGCCCAGAGCCTTCCTCTGCCGGCGGAGAAGGGCCGTCGATGTCTGGCTGTTCGGGCTTAGGCTCGAGCTTGGGGAAGGGAAGCGGGTAGGGGACGAGGTTGAGGTCCGGAAATGGGGTCGCCGGAGGCGAGGAATCCATGAGATTGGAAAAATTTTTTTGTCCTTCTTGAAATATACTTCAGAATTTTAGTGGAGATCTTATGGAGAAGAAGGAAGGATTCATGGAGGAAGAGTGGCCATGGTGTTAAAGAATGCCGGAAAATGACCGGGACTGCCCGAGAGGGGTTCTTAAATATATTTCTTGTTTTAGTGTTTATAGACCATGTATACCCCACCATTCACCCAACTGATATAAACCGGCCTAGTTGCGGAAAACTTAACATAACACGGTTAATAACTTCATATGTGCTCGTCTGGGGTACGTCTTGGGTGCGCTAGCGGGGGTGACGGGATTGCAAACTTAAAAATCCGAACCGCTGAGACGATGACTCGGATATGGAGTTGAGCGCCACCTGGCTTCAGAACACTTTATCGAGACTTATGCTTTAACTCATTTAATGACCCGTGACGGCCTTTTCCTGGTGGGGCCCAGTATGAAATCGGTTTTCGCCGCTAGGTGTCGGGAACTTCCGTGGTAGGAGGTATGATTTGGACCGCGGAGAGCCTGCACCGGTCGGGGGCAACGCGATTCATTTCTTGCGGAAGGTAAGCTTACGGCGGTGACTGGACCTCGGAGAGCGTTTCATCCTAGCTGGCTGACGGGTGGTTGGCAGAAGCGTGGGACGGTTCACACGTGTGACTCTCTGCAAAGAGTGGAGATGTGGGGATGCTGGACACGTGATATGCACGTGTGATATTGGAGAATTTGGAAGTGCAAAACTTTGAGGGCATCAATGCATTATATCTACCAAATTAAAATAAGGAATCCAGCTGGAGGGTGATGTTTTTACCTCTTCTTTTAAGGCAGCACAATGCCCGATGTTTTAAATAATATCGGAAAATATATACGATACAAAATATAAGTAATATGTTATTATAGTAAAATTATCTTTTAACCCTCTCAACTTTCCTCATATTGCCCATTTTAAAATTTTTCGCTAGATTCATCCAACATAATTTTTGTTGCGATCTAACCTCTCCATTCATCTCTTATAGGCACGTTTGGTTCGCAGAAAAAAAAAAGTATTTTAATAAAAATAGTATTTCAATAGAAATAAAATTTTATGTTTTATTAAAAAAGGTTACTATTTCACTGATTGAGAATTAGAAGTATTTTTTTTTCAAAACTATTCTTAAGTCATCAAAATTTATAGATAATTTTTTTATTAAAAGTATAATAAATATCTCACACATTTTTTATAGGAAGTAGATGCTCAATAAAAAATAAGCTATTTTGGAATGTATTACTTTTGTATAGTCAAACATGCTAAAACTATTTTTTCAAAGATCATATTTTCATTAATTAGCTTTCTAAAAAAAAATATTTTGGTAAAAAACTTCGGCATTGGTCTTGGAACTTGATCCTAAATGAAGAGTCGCCTACCAATCTCAAAAGAGAAGAATGCATCCATAACGACATATGTCATATGCTCTAGGTGAGGAATTCTTGATCCTACCAGCTCATCTTCACTTGGCTGGCCTTCCTCACCTCTACCCCAAATACCTCCATGATAAGCCCAGCGAGCCCTAATTACTTTAGGTTCATTTGGTTTACGGAAAGCATTTTTCCTCGTAAGAATATAATTCCTAGAAAGTAGATTCTTAGGAAGAGGATGCTTGGGAAAGTGCTTTTGGCATGTTTGGTTGACCACAAAAAAGTGACGGATTTCTAGAGTGTTTATGTTTGGTTGGCCATCCACTTTTCTAGAAAAGTTACGTGTAATTCCTATTATACCCTTAATAAAAATTAGGTCTTTAATACTTTGGATCAAATAAGGATAGCTGAAGAGCCTTTTTAGCAAAAAATAAAAATATCTTGATTTTCGGCTCATGGAAAAATAAATTTTTCATGTTTTTCATAGAAAAGATTTTCCATGTTTCTCATGAAATTTTTTTTCCATAAAATATAAAAATTATATTCTCACGGAAATACAACTTTTTCATCTTTTTTTCTTTGAAAACTTCAACCAAACAAAAAGTATCTCTTTACTTTTCTGTTAACCACACTATTCTCTTCTTTTTTTTCTTTCTTTTTTTTTTTTTTTTTTTTTTTTTTTTTTTTTTTTTAACAAATCAAACGAGCTCTTCAAATTTTTTTTTTTAGCACGGCAAGGCCATGCTTGTAGAAGAGGCAATCGACATTGCCATCAATGCCAAAGAGGTGAAGTGGCGCCTGTTTTTCAGTTACCACTTTGGACTCCCATAATGACTTGCCCTTCGTGAGCGAGTCTAATAAAAGCTCCACCAAAGACAGCAAGAACCTAAAATAATGATAGAGAGAGGGAAGGAAAAAAAAACCCGGAGAAGAGAGAATCGAAGCGGAGGAAAAGCAACCAACTCATAACAAAGCTCAGAAGTTCAAGCATTATTTCTACAGCAAGGTCGGCAAGGTAACGGCTTGACATGAAGCAAAGAAAATAAAGAGAAATTTAGCCAGAATCCATGGACAGGGATCCCATGCTTTCTTCTCAGATCGAGATGAAAACAAAAACAGAGAGAAGATTTTCTAATGCCAAGAAAAATTCTGCTATAAATTATGAAAAATCCATAAACCATAGAATTAGAGAAAATATTGGTGATAGAAAAGAAACCATAGACAGTTGTTTATATAATTTCCTCTATGATTTGTAGTTGGGCATGGATAGACGGGGAGAGAAGAAAAGTAGAAGATGAGGACAAGGGAGGAGGGCAAAAATTAAAACTTTGGCTTAAAAAAATAATTTTTTTTCTCAATCAAACATTTCTTAGATGCAGCTAATCACGGTCGAGGGAGAGGCGGCGGCGGTAGCACTTAGCAGTCCTCGACATGCTTGTGTACCGTCAAGTACATGAAGTAGGTCTTGCAGTTTGCTGAAAAAGAAATGAAATCTTGCATTAGAATTCCAAACCATTTCTATTTTTTCTACCTTTTCTTCGCATTAGGGCTTTTTTGGTTAAAACTTCTTGGTATAGAGAGAAAATAGAGAATAACATAAAAAGGTAAGAGACAAATAGAAATATAGAGAAGATAGGAAAAGCAATCGATTTTGCCTTCTTTTTTCTTTAGCCTTTGGGGCTTTAAGAATTTAAAATGAAAAAAAAAGGCAATTGAAAAAAGAATTATAAGCCAGAGAAAAAAAGAAACGAAGGGAAAATGAGGACAAGATCTTAAGTATAGCAGAAGGGCCCTGAGCCAACCTTTAAAACAAGATATCAAACATCGATAATATAGATAAAGATAGGATAGTTAATTTTTTTGGCAATGAAATCAAAGGTATCATTATATATGAGGCAAAAAAACAGGTATTAACAATACAGATATAGTATGGTTATAATAAAAAAATAATTTTTATAAGCAATCAAATCAAAAATATCACTATATATGCAGCATGAAATCGGATATTGACATTACAAATATGAATATGAATATAATAAGATAGCTAAGCTTCATGTGCAACCAAATCTAAGGTGTTACTACATGTAAGGAAAATTAAATTAAAGACATATTAATATTGTCTAAGGGTGGCAATGCACAACCGTTTAACCTATTTAACTTGTTTCAATCTATTATAAATCATATTACATGATCTATTTAATAAAATAGTCAAACTTGAGTTTGGATTTTTGAGCCATTTAATAAATAGCCCTAATTTGTTAACAAATTTTAATAAACAAATTTTGGATCTATCTTATATTCGACCTAACTTATATTTGATCTGACTCAACTTAATTGCCACCCATAATGTTATTACTTATTTTCCTTTGAAGTCTATAAAGTTACATAAAACTAAATTGAAATATGAAATGAATCGGGTATTTGGATATAAATCATATAGTTGTGTATTGATATTCATAATCACTTTTTTTATGGATATAAATACAAATATGGATATTAGTTAGATAATAAAATTTTCATATTTACATAGACTTAAATATGAAAATAGATCCAAATGGGTAGTATTCAATCCATTTTCACCCTAGTCTTCATGTAAAGTTGGCTCATAAATCCTATCATATTGTAATTGCAAAAAAAAAAATAGTGCTATCATATTATCATCCTTAAGAATATTTGAATTTTAGAAAGTATTAAACACACCATCCCCTCTTTCCTCTTGATTCTTCTCTTTGAGCCATATTAGGGTGCTCTTCATCCTATTTTTCCTCTATTCCTAATCAACACATCAACTTGTAGCAAACATTTTTGCTTCTCTCCAATCTAACTTACAGCAACTGGTGGCAGAATTGCAGCTAATAAGAACGTTACTACTAGCTCTTTTTTCTTGTATTCAAAGGAGAAATTAAGAAATATCCTTTTCTTTTCTCTCCTATGCAACTCAAAGATACACTACTAGCAAAAAACATTACTACCACTATTACTTTATGTGCAAGTTATTAACGTCTGCTATATTCTTATTCTCTTCTCTTTCTTATCTTTGGTCTAGCTTGACACCTCGATTTTCTCTTCCTATCTTTTCTCATGTTTAATTTCCTGTAGTTTGGATATCATTATTACAACTTGAGCTTTTACCAATATGCAATATGGCTTCTCTCTCCTCTCCTCTCTCAAGTCTCCTCTCAAAAAAAGTCTCAGATTTAAATTGTCACTAGGCAATGAAGAGATAAGAAAGGAAAGAGGAAAAAAAAAGGACTTCAGAGACAAAAAAAAAAAAGGAAAAAAAAAAGAGGAGGCCTAATTTTTTTCTCATGAATCTTGATATTGTATAGCCAGTTCATGTGCAAAGCAATTCGTACCTTATCTATTAATTCATGGATACATATTAGTAAAGAAAGAACAATGAGAGCCATATCAAGCTTGGAGCTGATATTGGAGTGGATCTTGAGGTTGGGAGATGCTTCTCCAAAGTTCAGATTATATAGAAAGATTAACTTATAACATGTGAAATAGGAATCATATATTAATATATCAATTTTTATTGTTTTTGGTGCACAGCTAGTAAGTACTAGAGAAAATGAACACATGTTGCATTTTCAATCCTCTTACATTATACTTAGAAATAGATGCTCCTTTTAATTTATGGAAACACACTACGAAGATGTATGGCCTTTTTTAAGAAAAGATATGTATCAAAAGAAATATATATAAAAGTATTCTAAAAAATCACAATTTCATTTACAAAAATTAATTTTTAGTTTTTACAAAGTTAGGTCATATTACATTTTGCTAGATCACTACGTATTTACAATCATATTGTAGTATTGTACCTTATTCGATGTTGATAGCAAAATTATAATCATGATAGCATGGACATACTATTCCAAAAAATATCCTAAATAAACATTGGATATGCATATTACTAAACCCAAATTAGTGAGAGCTTCGGTTAGGATTTGTCCAACATGTCATTCATCTGCATACCACAAGCATTTCATGCATCAAAATCCAGTAGAAACAAAGAATTGTTCTACAAAATTAGAGCTAGCACTTGTTTAGGAAGTGGTCTAATTTTGCTCCTATTTTTTAGACTTACTGACTTGGCTTAATGATACTTCAAACAAACAGAAAAATAAAAAAGGAAGGATAAAAAAGACCATTTGATGCTAGCATCATGACCTTTCATGTATATATATATATATGACTTCAAGATATCTAGCTATCAACAAAAAGAAAGCATAAATATATCAGCTTCTAGCTGAAATGCCATGACCCAAGACAAGTACTATTATAAATGAAACTAGTTTAGGTTGAATTAGATAGACAAAATAGTCCCATATGTGGAGTTGACCTCAAAAAATTTAAAGTACTTCAAATTGGGTTACAAGATTGTAGCATGGTTTGGTACCTAAAGAAGTTTCTCTAATGTAAGTGAGGTAATGCTTCAATAATGAATATTCCAATCATTTTATTTGAATTAGACTGCAATGTTATGAGCAAATATGTCAATTTTTTGCTAGTCAATAGTTATTAGTGTTAGCACAACATTATATTGGAGAGATCTTTAAAAATAATTGTGAGCTTGTACTACATTTAAAAAGTAAAGTATTCATGTCATGTTAGATGGGACATATAAAGGTAAAATCACTCCACTTGATAAGATCTACCATGGGTGCCAAATTGCATGCTGGCCACTTCAACCTTCTCACAATGCTCAAATGAAAATGCTATAGAATGGATTTATCTTGTAAATGTTATAGAATGAGTTTATCTTACCACCTTTGCCTTTGGTGAGCATGAGCCATGCATCATGCAAGTGATCATGAATCTAGCATGTGTGATCCATGCCCTCCTCATCCATTCACATATGAGTGCGATATATAAGAGACATACATCATGTGTACAAATATGTTCATAGGCAGTTATATTTTATTATATAGATTGTAGTATTTTTTTTTAAAAAAAAGAGAAAAAAGAGAGAGGAGGAGCCAACCGTTGTTTACATTTACTCTTCAAAAGAGACTGCTTTTTACGGTGTTATTACCAAATGGACTTCATGAGACTTGGATCAGATGGGTGATGGGCTGTGTTCGTGCTCCCTCTTTTGCTATCTTGGTGAATGGCACACCGTCCCGCTTCTTTGTGTCATCAAGGGGGCTACGTCAGGGTTGCCCCCTGTCCCCTCTATTATTCATTCTCTGTACAGATGCATTGTCTAGATCCCTACGACAGGCAGTAGCTGCTCAGGAGCTGGAGGTTTACAGACCGATGGTGGGGGCCACCTCGATCTCCCACTTGCTTTTTGCTGATGATTGTTTGCTTCTTGCCAGGTCGTCGCGGCTGGCGGCCCAGATTATTTGTCAGATTCTTCGGGATTATTGTGCGGTATCGGGACAGCGGGTCAATCTAACCAAGTTAGTTATTACTTTCAGCTCGAAGACCAAAGTGGCGGTGAGGCACTCTATAGTAGAGATCCTAGAGGTGGGAGCGCAGGAGGGCACGATGACATATTTGGGGGTCCCACTTTCGGACTAGCGGTTACGGAGTAGGGATTGTACTTTCCTGGAGCTTAGCATCAGGCGCAGATTAGAGGGTTGGCAGATGCATACACTGTCTATGATGGGTAGGATCATTCTGGTTCGTTCAGTTCTTACCTCAGTTCCTTTATACCTGCTTTCCAATGCCATTATTCCAGTAACAGTTCTGAGGTCCTTGGAGCAGTTATTCAGGAAGTTTATCTGGGGGAGGTGCAGTGGTAGAGGTGGGGTCCACCTGATGGCTTGGGATGTTGTGTGCCAGTCGACTAGTCTTGGAGGTTTGGGAGTGCAGTCCCTGGTAGCGAAGCGGGAGGCCTTAGCGGCTAGACATGCGGCTAGATTTGTGCTCGAGCTCGAGAGTATGTGGTCCTCATTGATGAGGGCCAAGTATGGCACCTTGGCCCTCGAGGTGCGAGCCGGTCGGCACCACTCTCTGGTATGGAGGGAGATGTGTGCTAGAGCCATGGTGGTGCTTCCGGAGATCAGATGGATCATAGGCGGCGGTCGTTCTATTGATGTGCTGGAGGATAGCTAGGTGAAGGAGTTGCCTATTTGCCCGCTTGCTGACCATGGTGGATTCGGCGAGATTAGCGGGCTGCATGATCAGTGAGCTGTTGACTTCAGAGGGGGGACGATGGAGGGAGGAGTTGATCCGAGAGGTTTTTGGGGAGCAGTTGGCGGACTCGGTTTTGTCTCTCCCGGTTCCCTCTGGGGGAGGGGTTGACAGACTAGTATGGTTGCCGTCGGGAGGTCACGGGTTCGAGCTAGAGATCTTCATGCCTTGATCAGTTCGGAGCCAGTTCGCTAGATTGAGGCTGGTTGGATATGGAGGTTGCAGATTCATCTCCGGGTGGCGCTATTCATCTGGAAGGTGGCCTGGGGCTGCCTTCCAACCAGGAGCTTGTTAGTTTGGCATGGCATGAGGGTGCCTCAGTACTGTGAGGAGTGTACTGATATCAAGGAGACGACCGAGCATGTCCTCTTGCAGTGTCCTAGAGCCCGAGCGATATAGAGGAGGTCACCGGTTCCGTTACCCGACTCGGTGGTTTCTGTGCAGGATATGATTCAGTTGCTGAGAGTTTCCATGCGGAGTCTCAGATCTGCTGAGGCAGAAATTTTTATGGCATACTTGTCCTACTATATTTGGTTGGATAGGAATGCCATCCTGTTTGAGGGAAGGAGGTCACTTCCGAGGACGGTAGTGGACAGAGCGATGCTATGCGCGAGGGAGGTTATTACGGATTCCGTTGGATTTTCTTTTGGGATAGCCAGGGGCATCTGGGGTACTCCTTACGCTGCTTCAGCGCCACGGTTTGCCCATGTTTCTTGGGTACCCCCACCCTTTGGCTATCTCAAAGTTAATTTCGACGGTAGTCGGTCTTTGGATGGTATGACTGGAGGAGTTGGATTTGTGATCATGGACCATCTTGGTAGAATGATAGCAGTAGGAGGGCGGCGTACACCAAGACTTATAGTGGTTGGAGCAGAGCTGCGGGCTGCTTGGGTGGGAATATTTTATGTGTGGCAGGTACTGGGTGCGGAGCAGGTTTGCCTCGAGGGAGACTCTTATGTGGTTATTGACTGGCTCCGGGGGCGGATCGGTTTGGGGATGGTCATCCCCTCATCCGGAAGATCTGTAGGATGATCCAGCTGATGGGTGATGTTCCGATTGAACACGTGTTTAGGGAGGCAAACAGGCTAGCAGACTGGGTCGTCTCCTTTGTTGCGCGGCACTCCGGAGATTTTCTCTGGATGGAGGGATCAGACGTTCCTCATCCTTTGTATCTTTTACTTTTCCGTGATATATCTGGTTGTACTCACGTTAGAGTTATATGAAATGAGTAGCCGCTTAAAAAAAAAAAAGAAAAAAAAGAAAAGAAAAAAAGGAGGGCTCTTTGACTTTGGAAAGGTGCAAAAGGTTCTTCGTTGAACCATTTGTTATTAAACTTCAGATTTGAACTAAAAAATCTATGAAAAGGTGCCTTTGCAACAATTTGGATTCTATAAATATATAGCCTTAGGATAAAAAAAGAGCAGTTTCTTCCTTCTCAAAATTTTTGTTCTTTCTTTTAACTTCTAAACAGTTTTTTAGAGAGCTCTTGAGAATTTCTTCCAAATTGCTATCTATAGAATTCTATAGTATTTTGTGGTATCTTAAAGGTGATTTATCAAGAACATGTTAGCAAACCTATTATTTGAGAGGGACAAATATCACCTTAAAAGATAATGATTTACCGGCCTCAAAGTTTTGACTTATTTTATTATTTTGATGATTCAAACCACTCCACATATTTACCATAAATGACAAGCCAAACCTGTAACAACTAAGGACCTCACCCAAAATGGCTAACCAGAAAATATTATTTCGATTTTTTGATCTTATATAAGTATCTAAGATCCACCCAACGAATAACCGATGTGGGACTAAACATACGTTCGCACGGATCCTCACATACTTCTTCCGTTTAAGCCATGATGTTCTCGTCAGGCTAAGAGTTCGAATTCATTTAAATCTAATCACAAACACCATGATCGGCCCGTGGTCAGTCCTAATGGATCCGTGTTGTAGTGTCTCCTAGTCTACATAAGTTATGAGCCGGATCTACTACGATATTATTTGTAACAATTCAGAATCTCATCTAAAAACATACACTCGCATGCGTCCCCGTAAAACTACTCCGTAGATGGTGGGACTCAAATTTTGTAATCTAATTCACTATTTTGTAAGGCTGCTAAAAAGAAATAATTGTACCAGTATGAGGATCTACCGCCAGGCACACACTGGCTCATCTATAATATGAATTTTTCCATCACACTGTGGTTTTGACACCGGACGTACCTGTCAAATTACACATTAAACTATTCAGTCCTAATAGTATCTATGAATTACAAAACTCATTTTCAACTCATGGTGGTATATGCATGGAAGACGTTGTACCCATAGCACAAGCATGCTCCCCAACTAATGGAAGGAATAGCCACGCTGTGCTACGGAAAAACAAAGATGAAACAAAAAATATCATAGTTTCTTGTTGAAATACTCTTATGTTATAATGACATATTTTTATCAACTATAACAACTAACTCATACATAGTTGTTATGGACAGACCCACTTACACATATAATAAGTTCTTGTAATGTCAAAAATATCGCTTAAATTACGTACGTATTGTAGCCATTATTTCAGTGCATAAGATTTAGATATGGATGACGTGCGTAAAGAGCTTCCCTAACCAACCATTTGCTAGATTAATTTGCTTTGCTTGTAATATTACTACTATATTAATCAAATAATGGCGATGGACCAAAACCCACCTTACCTGCACTCTGAAGATGCTAAGCATGGCAAGCAGAAACATTTATTAGAGTCTTTTCCCTAAATTAAAAAAAATATTGATAAAAATATTACTTTTTCTTTTAAAACAACGGCGACTCATACCAGATGTGCATCAGTACACCCAGAAAGATCAGAAAGAAGAAGTTGACGAAGAGGGAAAGGAACAGACTCGAGATTTTTCCAAAGAAACTCTCATGAATGGTGTGTAACATAGGAGACAACCCAATCTGCAGTACTGTTCGCCTTTCGATAAACATGAGTGATCCGAAAGGAAACAAACCCTCCCACAAGCGTACAAATGAGCATATTTGCGTATCCATGCCTCTGCAAGACAACTCTATTATTAAAAAGATAAATATATGATAATATTAAGCAACAATAGGATATTAGAATACATGGATTATGTCAAATGATAGTAAAATAAGAAATTTGATCTATTATCTCCCATTTCACTATACAATGCTAACATACTTTTGTTCTCATACAACAAAGTATGCAAAATGTTTTTTATGAATGGAGCAAATGGACATCAATTAATGACTGGTTTTTTTCTCGAGAAAAATAATTCTGATCCTCTAAAATTAAATGGTGGTGATTGTAGTTGTTGGGGTAATACAAACCGCCCCGAGGCACGTGAGCACGTCGCGGAGCATGTGATCAGGGGCACCCAACGCCTGACCTCGGAAATGCCCGACCTCAGAAGCGCCCGACCTCAGAGGCGCCCGATTTGAGATACGTCCGACCCTTTAGGCTCCTGACTCGGCGCCCAACTAGGTGCCCGACCCCGGAGTCCACCATCTCAGATTTCCGACCTTGCCGTTCACCTACTACGGTCATATCCTTCCGTGGTCCGATCAGGGATCATAACCTGCCATCGCCGTCATCATTTAATGTGCGTGGCTCCTGAAGACCTCCGACTCACTCCACCATTAATGCACGTTTCCGGCCTACTCAACCATCATCACGCATGGCTCCCGAAGACCTCCAGCTCACTCCACAATTAATGCGTGTCTCCGGCTTACTCAACAATTAATGCGCGTGCTACCTACTGTCTACGGATCTCTAGTTCTCTACGACAAGTCTCTCCAGTCCTCCACGACAAGTCAGTTCGGCCGCACCCAGTCGGCCGTGAGAACTCCCTGACTCCGACCTCGAAGCATTAATTCGCCTGATCGTGCAACATGTTCAATTGTACTACAGTCTCGCATTGTCACATCACAGGTAATCCAGCACCTCTCTATAAAAGGGGGACTCCTCCATTTTAGAGGGGGCAGGCGGACAGAAACTCTGATACACTCTGATTTCTCCTCGTACACACTTGCCCCCTCTGACTTAGACATCGGAGGGCCGGCGCCGAAAAATCCGACCACCGGCTTCCCTGCAGGTCCAGCGGAGGACGCCGCCCGCCGACGGATTGCCGTCCGCCAGCGCCTTGCCGGAGCTCCGTCTTCTCGGCCGATCGGTCGCCCCCAGGTCCAGTTTCCAGCAACAGTAGTATTAATCTTTAACATGAAGAGTGAAGACATGACTTAATAAAGGAGTTTGGTATCATTAAAAAATCAAAATTATATGTCGTTTAATGTTACAATCTTAAGAAAGTTGGTCATTAATTAGAAAACAAGGATTACTTTGCATTATAAATGAAAACTTATATTCTATCTGTTTTTTATAAAGAAAAGAGGGTTGTCTTGCTTTTTTTTTTTCTCAAAAAAAAAAAAAAGACAGAAATCACGCAATGACACTTTCCAAACTGCCATAACGAAAAGTTGATGAAAGATAGGAAATTGCTTAATCTCAATTTAAATGCTGTAACATCTAAAACTCTCTATTTTCTGTTCCTCTGCCAATTGCTTCTTAACCCAGCTTGTAGTTGTAGAACACCATCGTTGGCAAACCAAGTATCTGGGCATTCAAGTGTTTGACAATGGGTTCGGCCTATAAATATAAACGACTAAAGTATCGGGTTGAAAAATTTTAAAGACGTCGCATTTCTCGAGCTTCCCATGTTAGGTTGGATAGGTTGGGCTTTACAAATCCACTAACTTTGCAAGTATTATACTTCACCATTTATATCATGCATGCAAACAGGGTGGCGGACTTCATACCATGAAATGGGATCATTGCAGTACCATCATGGATAGTCGCCCCATCATTCATCTTCGCATGCATGCTACTCTTCTTTTAACTTTCCAACATCTTTCAGAATAAATAAGAGCTATTTGTCTGAAAAATATGGTGGCTATCTATGGTAGTATAGAACTCTACAATGCATTTTGTTACCTGATATTTTTTCATAAGAGCTAAATATTTATTTTACGTTCCTCTTCTATAAATTTACTAATGATTGTAGAAAGGAATTTGATGGACATGAGGAGGATGATCTAGAAATAGTCTAGAACTATGACCATAAAATCTAGAACTATATAGTCATTGATTCAATTATATTTGCTTGCCAGTCAGTTTGGAGAGCTCAACCATTTGGTGTTTCTGCAAGCAAAATCTCGCCCAATCTGGCTTCTCCAAAAAGCCTGCCTGATTTCCTTGCCTGCCCGGAGGTTATAAAGATTCCCATCAATCCTTGGTTGTTAAAGCACCTAACAAGGCTCGTGGTTCTACTGTCACATTCCAAATCTGGAATATAACATGATCATGATACTACCAAAGGGTATAGCCCATGGTAGTACGAAACCAACATTTACATTTAACTTCCAAATCCATCATGATCAAAATATAATAAATTTGTCCAATTTCATCACCCATTAAATACTTAAATAAGTATGGGTTTAGAGTAGCTAAATCCAAATTTAAATACCAAAACCTAGAACTTCAAAATTTAAGAAATCATTAACTATAAATTCATAATCAATTTAAGAACTAAAATCTCTACTACAAGATCTCCAAGCTTGCCAACACAAACTATAAGCCTGGACCATCAATCATTCATTTCTAGTAATTTGGCCTATTCATCTAAAAAGAGAAAAATAAAAAGAGATATAAGCTATAGTAAATTTTTCAATGGGATATTGTTACAATTTCAACTATTTATCTCAATTCATAAATAATAGGACAAATATTTGGTATTGTAACAAATTTCCATGGAATCCTGGTATATGATTTTATATAGTTTTTTTTTTCTTTTTTTGGATATGTAATAGGTGAACTCGAGTTCTTTGCGGTCATCGATCAACTTGTATGGAATTTTTGTTCCGCGTTCTCTGCCGATGATGATGCCATCTCCTGCTCCCCTCGCCTCCATTTCCTCCTCTGATGGTTCACATATCCGGCACAGTCCTCACCACATGCACATGAGCATCCTACATATCTACTTAACATCCACAACCTTTGAGCAAATTTCATCTCCTCGGAACCTGCCTCAAATAAAGCAGAAGTATGTCATTTGAAGTGTGAAGTTGGCACTATTGGGGCTTCCTTTCATCTTCCCTATCATGAGAGATTCAATGATACAAAATATTAATCTATCGAAAAGTCTTAAACTAGGCAGCTTGGACCGGCCTGAGTCACGCCAGGCGTATGCTACAGGCCGGCTCAATTATTCTGAAGGAAAATTCAGCTATTCAGATCAGCTGGATTCAGGGCAGCCTGAATGGTGGCGAAGGAGGATACCTCCTACTTCGAGATATTTGGACTATGATGAGCGATGGAGTGACCTTTCAAACTAGGCATGTATTTAGGAATGCCAATGGAGTAGTGGATTGGGTGGCTTTTTATGTGGCCTGTCACTCCGGAGGCATCCTGTGGGCTGAAGAGGGAGAGTTGGCAAGAGCACTCCGAAATTTGTTGTTTTCTGACTTTATTAGATATATTCATACTCATATTGTATGAGCGCCCGTTCTTAGCAAAAAAAAAAAAATCCTAAACCTTTTTTGGGTTTTAAAATGAGTTGGGTTGGGTTTTGGTTAGAAAAATCCCACTTCAAAACTTTTAAATTGTGATGGGTTAAGGTCGGGAGACAGAGAAACCGAGCCAGGTTAGAGTCTACCCTCCGTCAACCCAGCCAAAGTCCATCCAAATCCCGTACGGGGGAGAAAGATTTTCTTTCTTTTCTTTTTATTTTCTGGGTGAGTTTTAATAATAGATTTGCATTTCTTTTTCTGCTTCCTTATCCATTGAATCCGTAGATGTGCTCGCATTACAATTCCAACTATTTATCTCCACTATAGCCCAGGGAATCTTGGTTTCCTTCTCTTCATCATGTCTTCTAGAAGATGCCATCATCTTCTATAATTTTTTTTTTCCGGCGACAGTATATGAACAGTCAAACTTGTAGTGCATATAATCATTAGGCTTGACCTTATATATTCAAAAAAATATATATATATGATCATGATATAATTTCCAACACCTTTTTTACCTAAATTCTGCATGTCTAAGGATGTAAATTGAGACAATGACACAATGACACAAATACTAATCTAACAAAATTATCTCGAACTTTTTTCTATTTTAAATCGTGTTGCATTGGGTTCGAAAAATCCCAGCATGGCAATGACTTGGCCATGGGTTGGACTAAACTTGGGAGATGTAGAGGCTTAGCTTGGTTACATCCTGCCCTCAACTCGGCCCAAGCCATGGATTTGGAGCACATCCAGGGCCATCCAAATTCAATACGGAAAGATTTTCCTTCTTTTCTATTTTTTTTGGAAAGATCTAAGAATAGATTTCATTTCCTTACTTATCTGCTTAGCGAATCTAGATGCGCTGGGGGTACGGTCTCTAGTAAATCTCCATTGCAGTCAAGTGAAAGTCTTGGCAACCTTTTCTTCTAACCTTTCAAACCTTGTGCTTTTAAATCCTCCCCCTCGGTTTCACTTCTGTTAGAACCACTACTCTCACCGGATGCAGGCTTCCAACGGCTAGTGAGTAGTTCCTCCCAACAGCTCAAAAGCTTCGAGTGTCTCCTTTCCACGTGGTTACTCACTGGATCGTTCTTCCCACGAGTTGTTCAGACATAAAGGAGTTTTCCCACGAGCAGCTTCTTTCTTTAGTTATAATAAAATTCTGTTATAACACTAGTTTGTTAAAACTGTTTCTCTTTCTGAAACGTTAGAGCTTTCTCTCTCTGAAACTCTATATATTTGAATGAACAGTGTAAGGTTTGGTGAGTTAGCCGAGCCAGTTATTCAACTGTTTTACTTTCCTTACATGGTATCAGAGCTCTCTAGCTCATGCTTGATCCTGGTATAGCTTCCATATTCCTCACAAATGGCTCCTTCGAAACCACTTCTTCCTTCACTCCAAGAGATTCCTCCTTACCATTTATCATGCCCAATATTGCACAGCTTATCTCTGTAAAACTAGATGGCTCCAATTATCTTGTTTGGAGATCTCAGTTCCTGCCGGTGCTTAGAAACCATGATCTGTTGGGGATTGTGGATGGCTCTGAAGCATGTCCTCCCAGCACTCTTACTGATGGCTCACCGAATCCGGCGTTTATGGTGTGGCATAAGAAGGACCAATGCTTACTAAGTTGGTTTCTATCTTCTCTTTCAGAAAAGCTTATCTCTACCGTTTATGGCTTGGATACTTCCAAGCAGGTATGGGGTGCTCTCGCAGCCCGTTTCTCTTCTCAATCCAGATCTCGCCTTGCTCATATCCGACGTCAACTCCAAACTCTTTCTCACACCAACAAAAGTTGCATGGAGTATCTTGAATATGCCAAGTCTTTGGCAAATCAGCTTGCTGCTGCTTGTAAACCAGTAGATGATCAAGATCTGATTTCATATGTTCTTGGTGGTTTGCATCCAACATTTAATCCGTTTGTGACTTCCTTCAACTTTGCCTCCCGGGACAAGGAATTTTCATTGGAGGATTTTCAAGCTGAGTTGCTGAGTTATGAGTCCATGCTTGATATCCAGAATGCCTCCCTTCACTATGATCATGCCCAGTTTGCCCTGGCAGCTGTAAAACCGAAGTCTTCGAACTTCGTAAGAAAGCCAAAACCTAAGAACAATATCACTCGGCTACAACATCAATCTCAAACTGGACTTCCCACCAATCGCTCACCAAAGCATGCATCTCGACTTAACGTAAACATGAATACTACAGTTCCTATATGCCATATCTGCAACAAACCGCGGCACACAACACTTGATTGCTACCACAGGATTGATTACTCCTACCAAGGTCGTTTTCCACCATCTGATCTTGTAACAATGGTCACTGAAGCTAATGCTGCCTATGAACATCAAGTCTGGTATGCAGACAGTGGGGCGAATGCACATATTACACTTGAGGCTTCCCATCTCATGCACCAACAGCCGATCCAAGGTGGTGATACTGCCACTGTGGGAAATGGCTCAGGTTTGTTAATAACAAGCATTGGTTCCCCCTTCCTTCAAGTTGGAAATTCCACATTTAACTTGTCTAAAGTATTACATTGTCCTAATGCTTCTACAAACCTATTGTCAATCAATAAGTTTTGCCTAGATAATGATTGCCATTTTGTACTCACTGGGTTTGATTTTATTGTGAAGGAGAATCAAACAGACCGAATACTATTCCATGGGCAAGTTGAGAACGAACTCTACCCAGTTACTGGTCAAAAGAGTTCTCAAAATAAGTTGAAATGCTTCACTGTCAATTTAGGTGTCAGTTCATCCCTTGATACTTGGCATTCACGGTTAGGACATCCCTCCAAGAGTGTTTTAGAACACCTGCTGCATCTTAAACTTCTCCCTCTCAATGAATCTTCCAAACACTTGGGGTTTTGTTCTTCCTGTCAACTTGGCAAAGGGAAGCGTTACCCTTTACCGATTCTACACGACAATCCACAATCCCTTTAGCTCTAATTCACTCAGATGTTTGGACTTCCCCAGTACCATCAGCGAGTGGTTGTCGGTTTTATGTCCTATTTATCGATGACTTTTCTCGTTTCTCCTGGATATATCCTTTTCGTCATAAGTCTAATGTATTTGCTACATTTGTGAAATTCAAATCTCTTGTCGAAAACTTCTTGCGAGTTTTCATCTAACTAGTTTACTTAATTCTTAGCTTATCATGGTATTTACCATAGATTGATATGCCTATATACATCCCAACAAAATGGGATTACTGAACGGAAACATCGCCACATACAAGAAATGGGCCTTACTTTGTATGCTCAATCACATCTACCACAACAATATTGGGTAGATGTCTTTCAAACTGCAGTGTTTTTAATCAATCATTTACCTACAAAAATCTTACACAATACCACTCCTTACTTTTTGCTTCATCGATAGCTTCCGAAGTACTCTGATTTACGAGTCTTTGGTTGTTCTTGCTATCCTCTCTTACGACTATATAACGTCCAAAAGTTAGCATTTAGGAGCAAACATTGTGTCTTTTTAGGTTACTCTAGCAATCTCCGCGGGTATCGTTGTCTTGATCTTCTCACTGGCCGAGTGTTTGTCTCTCGTCATGTTGTTTTTGATGAGCATTCTTTTCCAGCAACAGAGGTAGATCTGCACACAACCGCCCTATGGAGTAAGCTACCTACTAGTATTTCTCTTCTCATTCACAACCTAGTGGTAATCCCTGATACTTCTCTTGCCACTTCCACAGCTCCACCTGCTCCTTCACTGGTTGACATTTCCCTACTTCTGCTACTCCGGCTGATACCACTCTCCTATCTCAACCTGACACCAAACCAGACTCATTCATCTCCACTTCACTACATACCCCTTCTGATCCACTACTTCAGAACACCATTGTGACCCGCTCTCAAACAGGCAACTCCAAACCCAAACAGTTTTCAAATTACAAAGTCTTTCATTCCACCTGTTATCCCTTACAAGCTCTGTTTACTGTCCTACATGACTTTGAGCCCACCTGCTTTACATAGGCAGTATCTCATCCTCAGTGGCGAGCTGCTATGGTGCTGGAGCTTGATGCTTTAATGCAAAATAATACTTGGTCCTTATGTCCAAGGCCTACAGATCATAGTGTTGTTTGAAACAAATGGGTGTACAAAATAAAGAGACGACCTGATGGAACTGTGGAGAGATTTAAAGCCCGGCTGGTTGCCAAAGGCTTTGACCAGTAGGATGGAGTGGATTATCATGAAACTTTCAGTCCGGTCATCAAACCATCCACCATTCGACTTGTTTTGGCTCTTGCTATTTCTTTTCATTGGCCAATTTGACAATTGGATCTCTCCAATGCCTTTCTTCATGGTGTTTCAGACGAAGAAGTATACATGGAACAACCAAGGGGATTTGTTGATTCTTCACATCCGAACTTTGTCTGTCGTTTACACAAATCCCTTTATGGCCTTAAATAAGCTCCTCGAGCCTAGTTCAGAAGGCTTTCTCAACAGCTGTTAGCATTTGGGTTTATTGAATCCTTTGTGGACTACTCCCTCCTTACTCTCCACTCTACCGGGCTTTCTCTCTTTGTGTTAGTTTATGTTGATGACAATTGTCACCGGATCAGATTCTGGTGCCATTATGGATTTACTTACTCACTTACAATCTTGCTTTCCTTTAAAGGATCTTAGGTATTGAAGCTTCACGGACTTCCACCATGTTTCATCTGAAACAGTCCAAATATATCTCTGATTTACTGATCTGGTCCAAGATGGAAGGTGCCAAACCTTTGGCTTCTCCGATCGTGTCCGGTCTGAAGCTTTCTGCTATTGATGGTGATTCGCTATCTGATCCTACTGCGTATCGTCAGATCATCGGTGCATTGCAATACTGCACCATCACTCATCCAGACATCTCTTTTGCGGTAAACCAACTCTAGCAGTTTATGCATGCTCCGAGAGCACCACATTGGGTTGCCACCAAATGTGTTCTTCGTTACCTCAAAGGCACCATTGACTTTGGTTTACTCTATGCATCTTCATCTGTCTACTTACATGCTTATAGTGATCCTGACTGGGCTGGAAATCCTGATGATCAATGTTCTACCAGTGGCTATGGCATTTTTCTTGGCCGGAATCTCGTCTCCTGGAGTGCTAAGAAGCAAAATGTGGTGTCTCGATCCAGCACGAAGGCCGAGGATAGATCCATGGATCTTGCTATGGCTGAGCTTTATTGGATATGGATGTTGCTTCATGAGTTTCAAATTTCCTTGTCCTCACCTCCTATTTTTTGGTGTGACAAGATCGGAGCACTAGCTCTGGCATCCAATCTGGTTTTCCATGCTATCAAAGTTGATTATCATTTTATCCGAGAGAAGGTTGTGAACAAAGATATTGAAGTTCGCTATATTGCCACTCAAGATTATATTTTTACAAAAGGTCTTTCCGCTTCTTGGTTCGGCCTTTTGCAATCCAAACTGTTAATTGGTTCGTCCCCTCCCATCAGTTTTCCAGGGGGTATTAGAACCACTAGTCTCACTGGATGACTCCTCTCAGCAGGCTTCCAACGGCTAGTGAGTAGTGAGTGTTGGACAAACAACTCAAAGAACTCAAATAATCCACAGATAATTTATCACTGAAACAACTGGTTCCGATGCGTACCTCTTTGATGTCGTTCCCTTTCGATTCAAAATAAAATAAATAATATCTGTAGATTGGTCCGAGGCGTGTAATCACTATCTTTGAAAGAGATTCGTCTCCTTACGTGCATCGGATTCTGACGATCCCTCCCCAAGATACAATGGACCGCTGAATTTATACATGTGCACAATACTACAAATTCTCTTGCACTCGGCAGGATTTTTTCTCTTTGCTCGTATAGGATGGTTTGGTGGGAGATGAAGAAAGAATAGAAAAAGAAAGAGTACAGAGCTTGAAATGATCACTCTGCTTAAAAAACCGTGAAGGAAACCAAGCTTAAAAAATTCAAAGAAAGGGATGAGAAAACTCTGTTTTTCTCCCCTCTCGGTGAAGCCCCTTTTTCTTTGGCTTCACATCAGGAGATGTTGGGCTCCAACGTATCCCTATTCAGGAGGTTTTAGTGATGGTCTTCCATTGAGTTTTTTCAACGGGTGGATCATTCAAGGGTCAGTTTCAAAACGTAAGAAATGAAAGACGGTTTCATAACCGTTCTTCTCAAATTTTAAAAAGCTCTTACATCTCCCCATCATTTTTGAAATTTTGAAAATTTTGAGATAATTTTGAAAATGATAGAAATTTTGAAAATTTAAAGTATGAGCAATCAGTACACTAAGCTTTCGATGAAAGGTGTCTTCCGAACTTGAACCTTCATCTAGTTGGTATTTCACCATCCACACCGGTCCGAAGTGAACCAAGTCTTGAACTTAGACTTTATGTATAGATTTTGAGAATACCGAACAACTAAGAGTTAACACCTTGCATATGAGTTCCATCGGGGTAGCGCATTATGGCCATGCGCAGGTATCTTGTTTTGTGAGTGTCTCTTAGAGAACAAGCTTTAATTCTCTATTTGACTGCGGCCCCATAGTCACACTCACATCGATGATATCTCCAAAGGTATACTGCAACTCTATACCCTGCTATAATAGCCTTGATATCATTAAGGCATTACGCCATCCTCCTATCTAGTGCAGTTGAGCATCTGCTCTATAGAGATAGGTAGTGAACTGAGTTCACTTTAAATTTGGTGCTCCTACCAGCCACTCAGTCAGCTTGTTTGTCCCATTGAACCTACATCTTGGGATCTCCAGTCAGATAGGTTGGGTTGCCGCTGATGGTGACTCAAAAATAAGCCTTAAACCCATCCCCCTCGAAGCATATTGAACTTGTCCTCTCGACAAGCCCTTGGTCAGGTGATCTGCCAAGTTCTCCACTGATTTAATATAACTTAAAGCTATAACTCCAGTAGAGGTGAGCTTCCTTAAAATTTTATATCGAAGCTCAATGTGCCTCGACGACTTCGAGTTGTGATTTTTACTTTTCACTTTTGCTATAGTCGCATGATTATCACAATTAATTAGAATAGCAGAAATAGGCTTATCCATTTTGGGAATATCTGATAACAGACTGTGGAGTAATTGATTAAGCCCTCATTTGATTTTGATGAGCTCAAAGCATTTGAGTATATCTTATATTATACTAAT
>JAOXJJ010000481.1:12412222-12436759 GCA_025769935.1 Phoenix roebelenii
TTTGTCCGTTGCAATGAATTCCCCTGCGATTTAAAAGGCTTGAGTATCGGAGTGAGAATTTGCAACTTCTACTTCAACTATGCTGAACATAACTACCTACCTATCTCTCAATCTATCTCAAACTGATCTTATCTCTTTTCAAATTCTCTCCAAATTCATTCTAAATTTTCATTCGACAAGTTTACATTTTCTTAACTAGGCATTTGCACGTCCATGTATACTAGTATCTCAAAATAAGTAATTAATTTTACTAATTCTTTTATTATCCAAACTAGTTATATGTTCTTGTGGATTCTTCTTGCGACAATGATGACTTCCTTTGATTTGAAACGGGTGTCATTTCCACAGAGCCTTTGTCCGTTGCAATGAATTCCCCTGCGATTTAAAAGGCTTGAGTATCGGAGTGAGAATTTGCAACTTCTACTTCAAAAGGAAAACTCAAGAATCATTTAGAGATTCTGGCATGCCAAGCCACTACAATGGCGAGTCATTTTGTGCTTTTAAAAGGATGGTCACCATGAGGTGCAGGTAATCACATATTAGCTGTTTTTTTTTTTTTTTTTTTTTTTTTTTTGCAAGTCTTGAGCGACTCATGTCTTTTGCGCTACATATCACCAGATCGGAAGGAATCTCGGTCTGGTTGAATCAAATCTCTTACATCAACCTTGCAAACAAGTCAAAAGTTAAATCTTTTGATCTTTATAATTGTTCTTGCTAACTAAACCTTCTCTTAAGCTATCTTTGCTTACAGTTATTATAACCTTAAAATTGGTTATTTTCAATATTAGCTTGGCAGGATCCATATTTCAAATATAATCATTTTGTTCCAATATTGTGCCACCAACCTCTCTATGCTAAGATTTCATATTTGCATAGCTTGTTTGATTCAATTACGTTGCTTTCCCTTTCATCGATTTTCTGCCCTTTTGAGTCCACCTGCTAAAGCCAGCGAGCAGGCGCTACCACCACTCGGAATCAACTCGGAGAATATGTGCTAGTTTTGACTTCTTGGGCGTGCAAAAAAAGGAGCTCAAAGCAGTCAATTCGTCGAGCACATTTTTGTCCAGCGTCCACTATCAGCTTCAGAGACTTGACAACTAGCAATCTCTAGAGGTGACAAAGACTAAGTTTGACCTGGCCCAATCTGCCCTAGGTCTAGAAATTTTTGCTTAGATGCTTCTTGATTTGGGTCAGCTATGTGGCAAAATTTTAAGCAGTATGTTAATCCTTTTCTCCTTTTTGTTGTTGGTGGTGGGGAAGCTATTTGGGTCAATTGAGAAACCTAGATAAACTCAGTCATTAGTTGTGCAGTTCTTCCTCAAAACACTGCAGATTAAGTATTGATTGAAGCAAGGTAGAATGACTCCGGTTTAGTCAGGTAGAGTAGGGTAAGCTCAGTGAGTTGCTATAACATGTGATGAAGAAATAATTGAAAAAAAAGCAGCACTCACTAGTATTTACCACACCATAGAAATTTGTTGGAAACTCTGGGAAGCCAGGGTTTAGGAGGTGCAGTTAATAAGACATACCTGATTTGGATATATGGTTACACTACGAGAACAAATTGAGATAAAATTGAACCACAGGCCCAAAAGGTGCAGCCAATCCTCCAAACAATCAAAGAAATTATTGACATAATAAAGAAATCATCAAATATAAAGCATAGATAAAACTTGAGTAGACAACTAGAGTGAGTCACAAAAACATAATTTGTCCACACAACTAACATTGTCTAAAGATGCTCACACGGAAGAGAAAAAGAAGAAGAACCTTTCAGGCAGCTTTCTGTGGCAATGTTTCAAAGGCAGATACAGTATTGGCGAATTTCACCCGATGTAGTGGAGCACCACTCTGCTTGATAGCACAAGCCACCTTCTCCTCGAGGGGGCAACGAGCCCTCAGCATGGAGAACACATGGTTGTTTAGCCTTCTTGCTTTCTTCATAGCTTCTAATAGGTTCTCATACCCCTTCTCGTAAAGTAGAAAGTACAGTTAGAGATCTAGCTAAGTTGTGATTGACACAAATTTTGTTAAATAGAACAAAAGCAATGGTGCAAATCATTCAACATCTACATCTTTATCAGGTTCCACAGCCATTTATAAATGTTAATTTGCACCTCGCTATTTCTCATAGGGAAAAAAAAGATACCATTTCTTCAGCAAAAGTTGTTTTTCATGTTGTTTATTGTTAACAGTCATGTAACTACGAGGTTCCAAAAGATAAAAAATTGAAAAAAATTGCATCCATTGAATTAAGAGAACCGAAGAAGCTAACTTTCAAAATTGAATTACTCTATCATGGCATCATAACATGAAAAGTTTATATGAAGCTGAAGTCACATTAGGATGCAATGTTCCTACCTGCAAGTAATTAGCACTCCTAGCCCGTTCAGAAGATAGGGACTGAGAGACTGTCCCACTTTCTACTTCTGCAACATTAAGGAATTGGTAAGAGAAGTCAAAAAGCTCAAAATGCTGTTGTTGACCAAGTAAGTAGATAATGGTACAGCCAGCCCAAGCTACTGAGTCACCCAAAAGCTCATGTTTCTTTGATGGATCAAGAATGGTCTCCTCCAAGTATCCCTGAAAGTACAAATATTTCTCTCGATTAATCAAGGAAAAAAAATCAAGAGAGAGAACACCAAGAAAAGTGTTCATGCTCAACCAGTACAAGAAACCTTAATCATCCTTTTGCTAGAAGAAGTTTGAAAATAATGCATCCTGTCCTTATACCGCCAATATAACAAGAATGTCAATGGGTAAAAGAATCATCATTCTAAGATGTCACAGAGGCGCTCCTGATTTGCTTAACATTCTCACCATGTCCTGGTTTGAGGCATCATGAAATGCAACTTTGGCAATAACGATGTCTCTTGAACTTAAATTTTCAAATGATTTGGAAATTCTTTTTAACATAGCAAAAGAAGAACTTATATTCATATTTTCTTATAATATTATGTTAAATGCCCGTGCCTGTTTCCAAAAAGATTTCCTACATAAGCTAGTTTGAAACCTACCATATAAGACAAAGTAGAGTTCCCTTTCCCCAATATGTGCCCCTTCATTACCTTTATTGTGCAGCATGTCTAACCAACTATTTAATAACCAGAACTCAACTGCCTTTTCCAAGAATGAATTGCCAGGAGATTTTATTCTTCTTCTTCAATTGTAGACAACATAGGCAAAAGCGCTAACATTTTATTACAGGTGGCGACGATATTGGTGCACAATATTGCAAATGAATCAGAAACCAAGCTTTTTTTTTTTTCTTGGTAACGTATCCTTCATCATTTTGTGAGGAGCTGAAGGTGCCACCATATCAGATTGCAAAATTGTATTTTCCTAGTAACAGTCTAATAACTTGATGAAGAATCCTCAAGAAACTATACTCTTTCTAATATCAAAATTTTGAGGTAGGGCACTCATTCTCTTGAAATTGGTTAAGAATGACAATAGGAGGATCACCTAAAGGGTTACCCAAATAACTTCAACAGGCATGGCAACAGGATTCATCTCTTTTCAACAATGGTGACGGATTGTACTCTTTATTTACGAGCATAAGGTGCCACTAAATTTGATCACTGAATGATATTTAGCTAGACGATATTATTGATTAATTCAATCTCTGATTGATCATAGTTAAGTATCAAAACTTTGAGGGAAATCAAGCCTTCTCTTGAGATTGGTTAAGTCTGCTATGGGTTTACACCCACGGTGCAATTCAAACAATTTGAAGAGGTGCAAGAAACAAAATGGACCACCTTCATTTGTCATAGCTGACAAATTGCATCCTTTGAAGCAAGGTCCGCTGTACCGGTACCGGTCGGCGTACCGGCGGCAGCCCGGACCGGTCCGTACCCGGTCTCGTACCGGTCCGAACCGGTCCCGCACCGGCTCTTCAACAATAAACTACCGGTACCGGATTCCACGCTGATCCGGTACCGGTCTTAGGCCGGACCGGTACGTACCGGCCGGTACGGACCGGTACAGCAGACCATGCTTTGAAGTTTATCTCCGCTAGGGGTTTAAATCTCAGTACTAAGCCCCATTTTGATTTGCCCCTAGGATGTTATGGAATTGGAACCGGACAGTATGGTTTGGATGGAGTGAAAGAGTCATTAACAACAAGAATATATGGGGAAAAAAATCCCTGATCTGTCCTGACCATCCCAGTGCATCCCCAGTGTGTACGCAACTGGGATGGTTGAGATGAACTGGGATGTCAAGATGTCCTGATTCAAGAGAGAACCGGTGTCCTGCACCAGTCAGGTATTTTCTTCCTAGAACAGTATGGTACGGGCATCTCACCAGTTCCAATGGGACACAAATCCTTGATCTCAGCTTTGTTGCATTGACATTGATATCAAATTATAGTGACAAAATTTGATAATGGATGTCGAGTTCTCACAATTCCAAAAACCATGCAGCCATAAAACTAAATTTGTAGTTGAATGTTACATCATACCCGTAACTTCATAGTTCAACTATAAATTAATAACCAACAAAATATAATGCTAATATGCTTCTTACAAAATATTATAGAACGTGATGCAAGTAGCTTATGATTTATGAAATTATACTCTTTAATTATGCCAACCACATCTGCAAAGAATCATGCTTTACGGACACCCCTACAGAAATGTAAATCCACAAAGGCAATAGATGTTAAAGTTGTCTATGCATCTACCATTTCATAAAATGTTTTAATAGCTGGTGGAATAAAGGAAATCTTCTGAGATTTGTTTCAAGGTTTTTGGTTCTTTCCTGTAATATCATGACACAGCTACATGGAAGAGTCATGGTGGAAAGTTATCACTGAGGTAATTTAAATGGTGTCAAGTGTCAAAATACGCATGCATTGGTATTGATAACTGCATCCATCAAGGGATAGCTCACACAACTTGATAGCTCACACAACCAAGATACAATTTAACATGTCTAACAGGGTGATACTTACAAATTGAAGGCCACTAAAAATGCGATAGAAATCCTTTGAAGTTGTAATATCAATGAACCCTGTCTTTGGTGCTGCACTCCATTTATTATAATGTCTATCCAATGCAGCACTTGTAAAAGCAAGAGTATATTCTAGCACACTTCCAACATTTGTGACTGTTTTATACAAGATATCTGCAGGCAAGAAAGGCAGTTAGCTTCTTATCTAGAAACTAAGACACACAAAATCATCAATGAAAGAATTGAGCAGCCCAGAACCCATCAAGCTGGGTCTAAAACAGGCCAGGACTGCCAAGTAGTTCAGGACCAGGCTTGACTCATATTTTCAGGCCTAAGGACCAATCTCAGCTCAGCCCAAAGTCCAACATGAAGCCTGAAAGTGTTAATATTTCATGAAATATAATATTACTATGGGGATGGCTTTTTAATTCCCAGGGAAAAAGCCAGGGTACTTGTTCCCACTGATATGCAACAATTTTATCCCCATGTATTGCAATAGATAGTTGTGCATGCATGGGGAGATTTCTGTCATTTGATGCAATTAATGCACCAATAAGTAAATAATCAATGCCAAAAAGTGCATTCATTGCATCTTCCAAAATACCAAAAGACCCCCATGCATGTAAAACAATCTAGTAAAATAGATGGGAGTAGGATGCAAATGAGCGGAACAACTCGCAAGCTGCTTGAGCTCAACTCGACTCAACTATTACCAAGCTCGAGTAGCTCGAATAGTTTTTCAAGTAAAGTTCGAGTAGCAGAATACTCGATTAGAAGGCACACGAGCCTAGTCGAGTATACATATATATGTGTATAAAATAATAATGTATTATATTTATAATATATTATTAATTTAATATTTTAAAAATATAATATTATGTTATATTTTATCTTAACCATATCTTTTAATTATGATTAAGGCTCAAATTCGAGCTCGAGCTCCAGTATGGCTTGGTTGATATTCGAGTCGAGTCAATCTCAAGTACTGTTTTCTGTTTTTCTTTTTTGTGATCAGGTCAAATTTGAGTTTAGATATTAAGACTCGATTGATCTTGAGTTGAGTTTCAAGTCCGAGTATTTTGAATCGAGTCGAGCTCGAGCTCTAGCTACTCGATTTGGTTCAATTGCACCCCTAGATGGGAGTAAAACTATCATCTGCCAATGGGAACAACTAAGATAGTTATTCCCCAGGGTTGTCCTCTATTGTTGTATCATGTAAATCTTAACCTTACCTCGCTCCTCTTTAGTCATTGAACCTCGTCCCTCCTCCCTTCTCCACTATCAGCATAGCAAGTGCAATTGCCCCAACCCAAACCACAATGCCAAAGGCCCACAGCAACACCATTACCCCCAATCATTATGGACATGTAGGTCCTGTACTCCTGTATAGTATTGTCTTACCACACTCTGCAGCAACCACAAGACACCTCTTCTACTTGTAGTAGCTTAATCCCCCAATTAAACCCAATCTTTGGAGTTCGTCCTTGAGAGGTTTATTTCAAGCTGGGCACAAGACCAACCTATGATTTTCCATTGAGGCTTGGGCTGGGCTTTTGGAATATCTTGAGCAATTGACATCATGATACATTCAAAATCTCGTCAGATAATCAAATTTATTGAAGATCAAGGAGTGTTTTAAATCTTTGAACTGAAACTATTGCATATCCCTCATATTAAAACTTGGCATTTAGGTATAACATCTAATAAAATATACAAAAAAGTTCAGGCCTGTGAATGATAAGAATTACCAGCAGCTTCTGCTTGTTTTGACATGATTAGGAAAGATGATGGATTTGGACATGTTGGATTTGATAGGACTGCATTTGTGGCAGATTTGAATAACTTGATGATGGGACTATTGCCATTATCCGCCTGCTTTAATTCTCCATCAGTTCCAGGAACCAGTCCTAACCATGGGGCTACTTGCATGAATTGTGTCATGTCAACTTGTCTCTGTTGTAGGTGTCAGATTACAGATATGATGGTCAGTAACAATGTGAACTAAACAATCAAAAACAGCATTATGGGAAATGACAAAGATTATCATGACTAGTATTGCTACTTCGAGAATGAGATTATGAGTGTCAATACATGGTATGAATGTATCTGTAAATGCATATACATGTGTATATATGTATGTAAGTATTGTATGTAGACAGAGAGTGCAAATATGTCAGAGCATAGAACTGTTTTCGCTAGACTTACGGGTATCAAATAAGAAGCAAACAAACAATGATAGAGTTAGCAACATATAAATGTGTTCCCTGACCATATTATTTGCACCTCCATTATTTTCAGTTTAGATCCTTCTATACTCATCAAGATTAAAGAATCATTACATCCTGAAGTCCCATTTAACATAAATAAACTAAGCCTTTCGTAATTTCCAAGTTTCATAATATCGAAGTATGGGGGCATACCAGCTATGGGTGGCTATAGTACCTGCCCCATCGAAGATTTTGCCGATAAAGAGTAATGATGCATATGGAGAGATACAGCCACTATGCCTTTAAAGTTTTTGGCAGGTATTTGCACAATACTTGAGTAGGTTTTGGGGTCCAACCCAAAGCTCAAATATCTCTCATTTTGATTCCCAACTCATGCTCTAATGCAAGACCAAATAATATAAATCAGGAAAATGAGAGGAAAGTTTACCTAGCAAGAATGATTTTCTAGTCCCAAAAATTCAAAAGCAAGCTTCAATTCCACAACCCAATCTCCTAAGGCAGTCTTCCCTTCTCCCTCGCTTTGATCCCTTGAATGGTGGACGATGATTGCAAAAGGGGCTTTTCGATTCAGCCTGAGTGGTATCAGGCAATCCTGCTTGGTTCAGTGCAAGTTTAAGTCAGTTCAGGGTGAACTGTCCTCAATCCACTCTCAAACCACTTGATGAAGTGTCGGTTCAAGCAGTTCCGGTGCAGCTCAGGTGGAATTTGCCCAAAATTAAGCCTCCATGTACCACTGGATACAGCATGTATCAATGGGTACATACCACACTAACTAATATTTTCAAATCTTGGAAGCATGTCCCTTCCCCCCACATCAGACATGCATCTATCTACCTTGTGAGCTAGCTGAAATTTCCTCTAAGATCCAGCTATCTTTTATATCAGTTTCAATAATGCAAAAACATTTAGTTGCTAATATCTCAATGTAGCAGTTTGAGTAGAAGTCACCTCTCCTGGAGAGGTCACTCCACATGACACTGAACTGCAGCTGCTTGTGCAGTAATCATCATGCATTCATCAAGAAACATATATCACCTTTGTCAATGAAAGTTTCTGCATTTCTTCACTCTGTACCTTCCTCAATTAACATATACATGAGTTAATGCTCCCTCATTCGAATATACTATATAACTGATCAACAACTACAGACCAAATTAAACAGATTAATTTATCCCAACCCCAAATGGTCATTGTATCGGCCAATATAAATACTATATCTCAACCCAAAATGGTCATTGTAATATTGGCCAATATAAATACTACAAAAGTATCAAGCATGCAAGTATTTGGATTAATGATTATACGAGTAGACAGAGTGATCTGAGAGTAATAAAAACAAAAAAAGTACCATTGAATTAAATTTAAGCTAAAACTAAAAATTAGCTGGTGAAAAATTAGAAAGACATCTGAATTCTGAACTGTATGCAAAAGCTAAATTTTGTCACTTCAAGTCATGTTAATTAGAATTATAATAAGAAACAAAAAGGATCAGTATCAGTATGTTGCAGAACACCTTAGTTTCCATAAAGCCAGAGGGTATATTTTCTAATTGAGCATGCTAATGTTCTCACCAGTACAATGTCCAGAAGGCTCATCCAATACAATGCACTACCAATTTCCTTCAAACCATGAAGAACTTCTGCTTTGAGATCTGATTTTGCTCCCCAGGTTAGCTGTTCATGAATAATCTTTTGGCAGCCTGTAGTTAGTCAAAAATCGTAACATAAATTTTGTCAAAAATCAATGGATAAAATTGATGTGGAGAGGAAAAAAGACAACTTCAAATTCAAATGCAGTGAGATTTGAAGTAATCAACATGTAATAAGTGCTATCCTATTGTACTTCTCAAGCTTTAGTTCAGATCAGTTGCAAGTTTTGTATACTTCCAAAGAGGTGATATAATAGTGTAATCAAAATTGAAACCCACATTTGAACTAGCAAAGTGGCAGTTTCTTAATTTTAAGTACCAAATCCTAGTAACTGCAAAACATACATGATAACAACAATAGTAGCAATGAAACAAATTAACATAAGAGAATTTTTGAAGATTAAGATCCACATAGTTGAATATTCTTAGACCTTCATCATTGTGAATAATGTTGTTTGGCATATTTGAAGAGATTATAATATATTCTTGTAGACAGATGCAAGAATTGGTAGACTAACATCACTGGAATGTGATGATGAAAAAAGCAATATGTGCGCATGCTTGGATCACTGATGAGACCATCATATCTAGTTGGAACAATATAAAATCTGAATGCATGTGATGCTTAGATTAACAGATGGTCATGCTAATCTGAATTCCGTATGCTTGTATACATGTAAAAGATACATGCAATTAATTTGGAACTTAGGTACAAGAAGTTTGCATACTTAGCCAAGCCAATCTTAGTGATTTCATTATATGATAAAGCCACTCAATCTGGCATTTAATACAAAATTATTATTATCATTTTTAACATACGAATGGAATTTTGTGAATTTTAATAACCAGAATGCCCCCGCAACTCCCATGATTAAAATACTATTATGGATGCCTCTTATTTGCAATTCTATTTAAAAATTTCACTACCTTTATGATCCAACAAGATCATTAGACCTAATATGGACTACTTTGGTCACCATGGGTTGGTCTGGATAGGATTCAGGAGAAAGATTCGTCACATTACAAGACAAATTACACATCAAAACATTTGAAGGACATAACTTGCCCATACAAAGTTCGATTGAGGTGCTCTTTTTTTGATTTTGGGTAATTTTTGAGATCTATGATGCTGCGTCCACCCTTAAAGGTTTGGCATATGTAGTGATTGGGGGATAGTTCCTTTATTTGGGCCTCAAAGCAGGCCGATTAAGGTAACATTTCCTTGGTGGAAAACCTTTGATAGAAAATCTCTCAATCTGTAAAGAAGTAGGCGAATTAGCTATGACAAAGTTGATGTAGCAATCAAGATCTAGCTCCAGGAGGAATTTAGTGTTTTCATGATTATCTCCACTAGCCTTGTCCATTTTGAAAAACTTGTAACCTCTTTTATCTAGAAGAGAAATCCGACATGGATTAGGCAAGGGTACAGCTCGCTAGTATAAAGAGAGGCTTTTTAACTTAATTTTATTAATCCTTAATAAAAGAAAAGGAAGCCAAGACCCTACCTTTCACCATTCATCATATTCTCTGTTATTCTATTCTATACAGATTTGAGTTGTCCAAGTTGAAGGAACTTCTTCCTTCTCCCCAATCGGATCACTTCAATATGCTGCCACAAGATACTTAAGGACAAATATTTGTTCAAATTACCATGTTGAAACTAAAATGCCACACTTGCATTGCATAAGTTCGATTCTTGCTGGCTCAGAATGACTAATAGTGGCACCTTGTTGAGAGAAGATATGGTGTCATGGATAAGAAAAGTCTATATTGCCCATTTAAAATGTAGGCAATCAAGTACCTTCTTGCATTGAGTAAGATAGATTTAAGAAAGAGAGACTGCAAGGTTTATCTTTTATGGGGTGCTAAACATGGGGTAAAAAATAGGCCATAAATAGGAGAGATAGAACCATCAGCTGGTGTGTTGGTTTTACCCCCAACAATTGCTTATACTTTGAATAGTCAGGTTAGATATATTTTGGGGAGGGATGGAGAATAAGTAGCGAAAGGGGTTGAAGTTTGGTGATTACCATTCCAGTTTGGCACTTACGGGATGAAACAAATGGGCTGTTATTCAAAAATATCTCTGTTATACATGCACCACATTTGGTAGAAAGGAAGTTAGAGTGGTGCTAAGCATAGTGTTAGTTACATAGTTTCCAATGAAAAATATGGTGGGTAGGAGGAAGGAATTGGAGTTCATTTAAGATTTTCATTTTTTTAAGCTGATGAATTTGTGTCCCCTGAGCAGTCTCAAAGTGTGGAGGGAATACAAGTTGTGCTTTAATTTTCCTTTAAGCACACATTCTTTGGATTTATAAAGAGAAAAATTAGTGATACAAGGAACACATAAGATTCAGTGATATAATGAACACACTTTCCAACTACTCAATATTTTTTTCTCAAACTTGGTTCCACTAGAAGTTAGTTTCGTTGGTAATCTTATAACTCAATTCTATGAATAATATCACAAGAAAAAACTTTATGAAAATATATCAGTGACAAAAACATGGTTAGCCTTCAGAAGATGGAACAATCTATGATATATAACAAACATGAGGCAAAGAACTATATAAATTTCAAGTGCATTATCATAGTTATGAGTTATGCACTAAGTTCACCTGCTACACCAGCATCAAAAGGCAGTAGTCCAATAGATTTAGGCAATGCTTCTTGTAATCCAGTAATTTGAGGCACAATTGCTGTTATCTAAGATGGTAAGTTTAAGCAGATGTAAGTATTTATGCCGAAAACTTTTTGATAATTAAACTTTAAAACAGATTTTTGCAGATCTGAAGCATTTAGACTGAGTAAAATAAGTATATTATGAACTTGGTAAGAGTAACAGATGAAGAGTAATATAAGTCTCTTAATTTATTAAGATGTAAATAGTATTTCTAGGGTCCTATAGGAAAATCCAAGAAAACACAAAATTCTTGTACATGGGAATCAAGACACTCACCAAATGGAATAAACAACAAAAGTTCAATTGTTCAAGCACCCATAGCAGATGGCAAACTATAAGACTTTGGTCAGAAGCAGGGTACGCCATACCGGTACTAGTAGACGTACCAGTCGCCTACCAGACGGGTACGGTTCCGGTTATCGGTACCGCATACCGGTCACCTACCGGACCGATATGGTTCCGGTTCGGACCGGTTTAAACTGGTACCGAACCGGAAGAGAGGTAAAAGCATGCGCGGATTTTTTTCGTACGCACGCAGGGGCGCACACGAATGCCATTTTGTGGCATTAAATTCCTCCAGCGCGGGGCGGCGCGCTAACCCGCGCGCACCCGGAACTGCCCGCGGGAGCTGGGAAACGCGCGGGGGGAACCTCGCGGGTGCCCTGCCCCGCGCCCGTGCGGGTTCCCTTCCCCGTGCTCGGCGGCGCGAGCATGCAGCCCCGCATGTGGGCCGGTGCGAACCAGTCCGGTTCGCAGAGGAAACCGCTTAGTTCCTGCCCCATAGGGGCCGGAACCATTTTCCACAGCCAAACTGGACTGGTCAGGAACCGGACCAGTCCGGTACGGGCTGAACTGACCGATATGGGCCAGTTCAGCATACCATGGTCAGAAGCATAACATAGTTAACCTCATATAAATATCCACGAAAGCATCATAATTTTTAATGCAAATAAAGTATGTTTATAGCAAGGTTTTAAAAATTGGTGCTGGTGGGAATGCTCTGACATACAGTGCCTAATCGGCACCATGCAGAGCCATGTTGAAACCAAAAAAAAGACATTTTAAAAGTATTTTTCATTGAAAATAATTGAAAAAATGTTAAATAAGTGCCATGTTGGATACTAGTACTAGCTTGGCATGGTGTGAGCAGAACAGCATGGCCAGCACCTAAATCCTTGGTTATGGTTTGCATATATTATGAAGATAATAAAATGGCAAGCGAGGTAGCTGATGTGTTGCCGTCCTAAAGAAATTTATTGCTAGTCTAGTCTAACCAAGATAAAGATTAATTGCAATTGCACTGTAATTTATTTTTTAAATATCTTATGTTGCAAAATTATTTGTGTAGTAATCTGTATGCCAGTTTCTTGAAGTGAATAAATTATATTAGAAGAGACAAAGAAGTTGCCTAATGATTATAATTGGAACACAAAACAGTTGATGACACAAAAATGGTGCAGAATATCAGGATAAAAGAAAAAAAATTAAACTACATTATTGCAAAAAGAAAAGATGATTACAAATATCTGCCCTACAATAAATGACCAACAATGTCCATAATTTTTTGTCTCTACATAGCTCACCTTACTTGATATATAATCTAGTAAAGCTCGAATAATCCAAGGTAAAGATCTGGATCCTAAAAGTCGGACAATTGCAAACATGTGAGGAATCCCGAAGAACTCAGAGTACAGTTCGGCAAGACTTTGATATGCCAAGTTCAAATCCTGCAATAAATGGCATCACATCAAATATCTAGCAAAGGGCTCAACATTTATTTGAATAGTAATAAGAACGAGTCTAGATTTCAAAAAGCAACTTACTTGAGAACCACAATAGAAGTAAGGCTTTCTGCTCAAAATAATTGTCTTTTGTGGAGCATGGCGAGCTCCCTTTGAAGAGCGGATGAAACGTTGAGTAGTATTGCAGAGGATAAAGTTGGGCAAGAAGTCATTTTGCATTGCATTCCAAATCTGGAAGTACAACAAAAAACTAACTGGAAGGAGCCATAAAGGAAAACAGGAACCACAAATTTGTAGCCATATCAACAGGATCATCTAGTTGTGTTATCTTAGTTTCAAACAAAAGGAAAACAGAAACCACAAATTTGTAGCCATATCAACAGGAACATCTAGTTGTGTTATCTTAGTTTCAAACAGCAAATCAGTAATTGGCTGCATGAAAATACATAATGCCTGAGCAACATCACTAAGCTCCATGCTTTAGATCCTTTAAAGAAAAACTAAAATAGCCACTGCTGCATATGTGATCTTACAATCACTCTATTTTGTCTACAGTACGTTATATATCTCGTATATGGTTATATTTTTGTATGTACTTATGCATGTAATTAATCATGGACTTTTTTACATATACAAGTAGACACAAACATACACAAACACATACACTCACTTATGAATGTTTATGTATGTATATGAATGCTTAAATGTCTATATGCACAAACTAATAACAGAAAGAAACAATTTATTGCCATCTGGTTTGGGGTCCTACCTCATTATGGGTTCATATCCAAGGCCAAATCCACCAATACGAATTGTCAAAAATCCCTTTCCAGTACGCCTATTCAAGATACCCATTGTAAATTCCCCACTTTCCAAATTTTCAATCTATTCTGACATTCCTGCATTATTTTACCTAGTTAGTCAGGGGACCAAATTGTTCTCCCTAAGTTTATCCTTTATTGGTGCAAAACTAGTAATTTCTATACTGTAATCTCTCATAAGATAACCAATATAAACCTCAACAGCCATCATAACCTATGATCATCTCATGTGCATGTGCACTCTTCACTGCCTAACATTCTCATTAAGAAAGATGTTCCCCGCTATTTTTGTATTTAAATAAAACCAATTAACTTTATCCTTTTTACCTAAGGTCCTATGTACAATGCTTCTTGACTCAAGTTCTCAAAGGTCATGAGAATACCACACACAAACTCACAAAAATTATTTAACATTTCAGGTAAGCAAACATTAGTGAACAAATGCCATTAAGCAACTAATAACAAAATAGAAGGGCAGTTACCATATAAAATATGCTAACGAATGAAAGAAATAAGTGATCAGCTGCAAAAATAAATAAATAAATAAAGTGAAAGCTACCACTGTTGTTTAGAATTTCGCATAGATACATTTTACATTTTTAAAAATAACTAATATGACAAAGTGCATTTGGATAAGTAACATTTGCCAAATCAGACACTACAACAGGTGCCAGAATCCAAATCCTGCTAAATGTCCAAATAGTGAAGCTTCAAAATTGGTACATATTAAAGGCTTATCTATGCCTTCTTCCTGAACCAAAGTCTATGAAGCATGAATATGGAATAGAGGATATGAGTACAGCACCTCTTGGTTCATGGACACACACCAAAATGACAACTGCAATAACCAGGTTTAGATATGCAACAAATAAATATATTGCTTGTGGTTTACATATATTGAAAGTTTCTAGTTCTCTCTCTTTCCCCCCTCTCAGAAAGACACACATGACATCTAAAGCAAGGTTCGTCGAACCGGTACTGAGACCCGTACCGGTCAATGATCGATACAATTTGGTATCGGTTCAAACCGAACCGAACCAATACCGAACCGGGAGTGCTGATTCATGGATCGGCACGCCCTAATTTATATTTTTTTTGGTAGTTCTCTCTCTTTTCGAACTTTTTCTATAAATTTAAGCCTAATTTGATTTTTTTTATTGTTTTCTTGATGCCTTTTTGATGTTTTTTGATATATCTATAATTCCGGTATAAGCTAGATGATGCATCTTATTATTTCAAAATGATACAAGTCATAAAATGAACATAAAATATCCTCAACTCAAGTTACAATCAATTACATATTTTTAAAGTCCACAACGAGGCCCCGGATCCAGTGTGAACCGACCGGTTCCGGCCACATCCAATCAAGTTCTGGTCTCTAGGGACCGGAACGCATCTTCCATTGGAGACCGGGTCTGCTCGGTCCAGGCTGAACGGTCAGTTCAGCTTGGTTCAGCAATCCTTGATCTAAAGACCTTAATAGATTGTGGAATCGAGTGTTTTAAAACCAGAACCATTTCACCCGCGACCCCCAAGAAAATATAGGATGTGCCCAAAAGTATTCAATTGGCGTATCTCCATATATATTTTTTTAAAAAAAATACTTACAACAAGTGTTTGACACATATTCAATTATCTCAAAGGCGTATTGGTATTTGAGACAATTGTACACAACCACAGCTAGAACAAAAAAAAAGCTCCATGCTTCACCTCATCAAGCCATGAATGGCTAATGTTGCAACCAAAGTTCTATGCACAAATATCAAACTCCATGCTAGCCACATTCCGAGTCAGCACAGTACCAATACCATACCGAGTCACCAACAATGTATGTTGTAGTGTTGCACCATGTTGGTCAGCACAACGTACATCAAAATAAATTTATTTTTTGACTTTTTTGTTTCTTTTTTTGTTTATAGGTTTCTATTGTTGTTTTCACTTGCTTTAATAGAATTTTAGGGTTCCAAGCCCTTGAACAAATCAAAAACCTTGAATTACAACATATATTTTTTCTCTCGAGTCTAATGAAAGCATGGTATGCCATACCATATTGTATATGTTTGGTACCAATATATGGTACGGGAGGTGTATTAACACTCAATATGCCCAATCGGCCCCATACTATACTGACACAGTGATAAGGTGGCACTAGTTCGGTGGCCGTTACAGGAAAGCGTACCTTGATTAAAAATATGAACTTGCATAAAATAACAAGCCCTATTGCATAATCCTAACGCATTTATACATTTAAACCACCCCTATGATATACCCGAACCAGTCGTGGTCAGCTAAATGGTGGCCTAGTGCATGATGCTTCCATCATAGTGGGGTCTGAGGAGGGTCAGTTGTATGTAGCCTTACCCTCACGTACAGAGAGTTTGTTTCCATGTTTCAAACCTATGACACCCATGTCAAAAATGGAGCAACCTTATCTTTATGCTAAGGCTCACCCTCAGTCATGGAAATCTTTCTGATGGATAAATGAAAGATTGGTTTGCTTCATCTAGAGACTTAGACAAAGCTAATCATCTAATAGTTGTAAGAGCCTTTCTAATAGATAGATGAACTAGATTAGTTCATCTATTTAATCAACAAAACAGATAATCCAATGGCTGAAAAAGTTACACTGACTAATAGATGGGTCAGATTGTATCACCTTATCTGCTTACAAAGACAACTATCAAATGGCTATATAAAAAGTAGAAAAAAAAAATCAAACAATCTAATGGACCTCATTGTCCAACTAGTCTATTTTAGAATTAATGAAAGAAACTTATCATTATATGGCCAAAGACGTCACACTTATAATGCAACAAATCCTATTATATCCATTTTTAATAGAATTATGGAAAATTGATGAATATATCATATTAAATCTACAAAAAGCTCTACTTATAACCTATTGGTTGCATTGGACTATAAGTAGGTTAAGTTGCTAAAGTTTCTTGGAGTTATTACCAATGACCAAGTTAAGAGTCCTGCCTGGACTATCAATAAATTTATTACCTCAATAAATTAGATGGGGCTAAAAATCCCCCCCTATAATCTCAAAAGAAAAAAAATGGATTGCATCTGGGTTCGACAATCGACATCCTCAATGAAAAGATTATGTTCAATAAATGGAAATTTTAATCCTACGGCCATAGAGGACCATATTTATCCGAACTTCTTATTCAATCAAACATCATTTTTTAAAAGGAGACCATTTTAAATGGATGAAAACTACCATCTTGTGGTTTTAGAAGGCGGCACTTATTATCGTCAATCTTGGTTTAATCTAGTCCAAAGGTAACCATCAGAACGGGCTTTCTAGAACCAGTTACGATCAAGAAAACCCCTAACTGCTCCTCAATTACAAGAGAAACCAACCATCTGAATTTGGAAACTAAGTGCTATAAAAGGAATAGGAAGATCATTTCTTTCAATCAAACAGATAAAAAGGATTCCTCTAAAAATTAGGTTGTGGCCAAGTAGTCATACTTTGGATGCCTATAAATATCTTTCAATAGAACACTCAATTGGTGAACTCTTGATTACCTGTTCCTTTCAATGAAAGATATAGGTTCTCTGGCAATGCTTAACCTGTGTAACTCATTTAACTTGATTCAACTTGTTGTAGCTTGGGTTGGGCTAAAATAGTTAGGTTTGGATCTAGATTTTTGACTCATTTAATAAATAGGTTGGTTTGAAGTTGATAGATTTTTGACCTAACATGCATTTGACCCGTATCTAGCTCCACCTGACCCGATTGGCACCCCTACTACCATGTGCTCCATCATCTCCATTTTACTTTTTCTTCTCATTCACAAAAGATGTCTCTATCAAAAAGTAGGGCCTTGACCCTTCTACTAATGGACTCTTAGGTGTCCATCTAAAAGAGGTCATGGAGCCATTAACACAAAGTAAGCCTTCAACTATACTTCAATTAGAAGTCAATATAATTCACTGAAATGAAATTTTTTGTCTCATATTAAAATAGGGTATCGACCTTGTTGTACGAGGAGTTTTAGACTTTGCTAGTATAGGTTAACCACCTCTTAAAAACAAGAGGCTTCTTGATATACTTCAACTAAAAGTCCATCATTCAATGTCACGGAGTACTTGACTTCAAATGGGTAGAATGATCTTCCATTAAAAAGGAATAGTGCCTGACTACAAATACATATGAATTATGAGAACATATGAACTTGGAAGAACGAAAGCAAATTATGCTTGATTAAACCAAGTGGATATAAACCTTAGGGAGATAACTCTCATGTTAACAAATTTCTTACTATGCAAAACCTTCAATTTGTGAGAATTAACAAAAAACATTTTTGCACGACAGACCTAACCAAAAAGTATCAAGACACAAAGCTCTTAAAATTGAAAGAATCCATTAAAACTAAAAGAGCAGTTATTTTAAGAATTTTATTCGTGGTCTATTGAATCGGAGTGAACCACTCAATTTACCCTGTACTGAACCAGCAGCCGACCGACACAGGTACCGGTTCAATGAACCTTGCTCTAAAGTCTTTTGAAAGTCAAAAACCCTACTAAAATAATAAAGCACCATTCTATGTTGTTAATTTGAAGGGATTATACTCTAATTTATCTCTGCATCAAATGTCTCTCCTAAGGTTAAATCCCCAGGGGCAAATTTGTGGTCCCTCAGATGGGTCAAATGGCAGTGAGCAATTTTTAGGGGCCATTTTAGTAACAGTGCATTTGTACAGTTTATTGTGAACTAAAGAGCCCAGGTACCAAGCACACCAACCGCTACTAGTGCAACAAAATCCTTCAAATTTTACCAATGCAATCCACAAATTAAAATATAAGCAACATTGGAAAAAATAAGATAGAAAGCCAAACCTGATAAGAAACACGACTAGAAAATGAAACAAGAGAAAGGTTCTCTTGCATCTCATTCAACATCAAAGTAAATGAGTCAAGTTCAAGATCTTTGGAAAGTAACCGATGTGTGAGCTTCAAGACATCCAAGAGCTGTTCTAGTTCCTTCAGAAGTTAAGTGACCAAGTTAGTTTAAGTGTCCGGATAACAAAATTTCATATTGATAAAGTAACTTACCACAATGGCACATAGATCCTGATTCTCAAAATGGTCCAATAGAAAATCAATGTTCTCTCGGAATAACTTGTTCATTCTTTGAGTAATTAAGTTTCTCAGATCAATACTCCTACCCAACACCTAAATATCAGAAAGATGCTCCACCATTAATTAGAGAAATTCCGAAAGAAATAATCAGCTACATGAGAATAGAACTAAATATGGAACAGGGAGAGAAATATACAGCAAGTAGAAACTGTAGACAACAAGGGTCATAAAATCATAAACCGAATCAGAAAATAATATCTGCTCTGGTAGCTGATATTTCAGAAACAGACTCATTAAATGCATGTAGACATGATTATGATCATACCTTGATCAATCTAATTACCAATGCAGTTAAATATTCTCAATTACTTCTAGTCTTTAAATAATAAAAATATATAGAGATTGCTGGATAAAACTTATATAACATGGTAGCTGCAGTAAAAAGGAGCACCTCAACATGAGTAATAACACACTTCTCAATTAACAAAACCTATGTTGCATGGGTTCTGGTATGGGTGTCAGGTTTGGGTGCCAGCTTTGTCTCATCTCCAAGGATAAAGGGCTTAGCTACAAAGGATCCAAAAATTGGCTGCAGGTACAGGAACACACCTAACTATTATCTGACAGGTAGGACCTAGCCATGTTTTGTCCAACTTCTTACTCCTAAGAGGTATCTTATATTTGTATTAGATATAATTATATTTGTTATATGGGAATTTATGCATGTTTTACACACTTGTATCTTATTTTATACACAAGTCAGGGACTAAATATTAAATTGTATCTAAATAAAGGACAGGACATAAAAAAAACTTTTGGGCCAACAGACGCTAGTAATTAAATCGAAAACAGTTTAGGAACAACTATTTAATTTTCCAATATAGCAGTTCACCGAGGGTTCACAGCCACTCATCAAACGTTTTCGTGTAGCTGTTTATTGATGAGATCACAGCCACCCATCAAATGGTACCGCAGTTAAGAAGGCACATGCTACAAAAAAATGCAAAAGAAAAGGAAGAAAAAGGAAGATGTGCCTCGTGCATTTCAGCAGCCCGAAACTGAACCCTCATCTTTCTCCACATAAGCTGAAGCAAATGAAACCATTGCAAGCTCTACTAACCTCTGCCAGATTAACCCAAGTTTTGACGACCACTGCGGACTTTGTTAGCTAGATCCACGTGATCCACTGCATTGGTGGCTCGCCTATATCCAGGTAGGTGCTCTGGTTCCTTCCATTGTTACCCCCTTTCTCTCTCCCTCACCTCTCTCCCTCTAATTTCTATGAGATTTAGTCTCTTTCCTTTTCTGCCTCTACCTTCTAATCAGATCTCATGCCCCTCCAGGTTCTCAAAATCGACATGAACTGCCAGTTTGAGGCGTAATGTACTGAATTAGTGCGACATTGGGTCAATATGAGGGGTCAGTGCAGGATTCAGCAAGAATTAGTCCTATCTGGTTCGAACCAAGTGGAACCTCAACTCGGCTCAGTTCAAACTAGCACCAGCTGGTTCGATCCAAGCCAATCCCCTTAAAACCCACAACCTTGCTTTGTCATACTGCTCTATACTGTTTGGTAAGGGCGTACCATATTGTACTGGGTAGGAACCGGTGTGAAACTTATGTTCGGATCGATACAAGCCCCGTACCAAGGTGTGTAATGACTCATACCAAGGTGTACCGAGATAGAGAGAAAAATGGTTAGAGGGATATTTTGATGATAGAGTCCGTACCGCACCATATCGACCATACCATACCAATAATACTGTACTGATAACGTACTGGTACGATACTCGGTACTGAGATTGCAAACCTTATCCACGACCCTCAATTACTCCCTATCTTTTGATCTCTTGCTCTCTCAATCGCTCGCTCACACCACCCATGCTCTTCACCCTCCACCATGGAGTTCCTCCAGCCGACCAACGCCTTGGTCAGCCTGGGCCACCAATAGGATGCTGACGTTCTCCACCACCACCTTTCTTATCACTCCGCTAGATGGCCTAGTCCTTATTAGGCCTATCTAAGACGATACCCTTCTCAATACAGGCGCTGCACTCATTTGTTTTCTCCACTACCTCATCCCACTTCGAACTCATGCACCTCCTCCTCCCAGCTGAGCTCCCACTATGCCATCGCCATCCAATGACCCCTCGCAAGCCTCTTCCCTGCTTTCCTCTCTCACTTCCCTTCTTTTCTTATTCTCCCCTCCTCTTCCTAGCCGAGCCCCACCACTGGTACTTCTCATCATGCCACCACCATCTGGTGAACCTTTGTTGGCCTCTCCCTCCTCTTAATCTCTCTCCCTCTTTTTCTTTGTGGAGGAAGTGGGAGGGCTCCAGGCCCTCCTTTCCACCACATCATCCTACCTCCCTCTCCCTCTCACTCAATTCTCTCATATTCTCTCTCCTTCCCTTTTCCCTTCTCTCTTCCCCCCTCTCCCCCTCGCTCCCTCTCTATGGAAGGCAACAATGAGGGATTGAGCTTCCCCACCATCTCTCTCACACTCTGCCTCTTTCCTACCTCTTTCTCACTCTCACTCCCTCTCACTCTCTCTCTCTCCCCATTTTACTCTCTCTTTCTCTAGGCTAATCTAGAGGGGACCCTTACCATACCTCCTATCTCTCGCTGTGGTGGGAAATAGGGCAAGGTTATTAGGGTTCGAGGGATCCCTGTGAAGTAGTTAATCTACTTATTTGTTGATGGTTGCAAGGTAAGTAATGTCAATCTAATCTGAGTATTTATATCTTAAGATATATATTTATGATATTATTGCAAGATGTTTGAAAATGGTATAGTTTACTTTATATACTTGTAAATTGGATCAAGCAAGAGATTATTATGTCACCGAAACTCTTAAATATCTTGAAATTCATGTGCCTTCATAATTATGAATTATTTCATGTTTACAAGAAATATTTGAATCATTAGAAACCCTTGCAAGAAACTTTGAATTGTGTCTTTTTGAAAGTGTTAGATGCACTTCTTTGAAAACCATAAATATATGTCAAATATTTGAAATTCTTTTGATGCTCATGAATAAAATAAGCATTTTATGAACTGTATGAGCTATCTTTGTAAATTTGAAACTAGAATGAATGCTATTGGTAAAAACAATTGAATTTTGTGTACTTGCTTTGGACTCTCAGTCTATTAACATAGTGGACCCTGCCAATGGGGCAGTTATATATTGGTACTTCAATCGTTCTAGAAATGGTTTACTATGGACCTACCTAAGAGGGGTTAAACACAATACAATGGACCTACTCCACATGATTTAAATGCAGAACAGTGAACCTACTATGCAGGGGTTAAATGCAGCATGCTAAGCCCTGCCACAGGGATAATGAGGCTGGAGTCTTATAGATTGATGAGTTGTCAAATACTGGCTTTGGGAAATAGTTAATAAATTCTTATTGGAATTACATGTGAAATATTGATGTGGAAAATTGTTTTTGTTTGTTATAAATATTTGTATGTGATATGTTGGTTTTAAAATCCAGCTTATAAATTGCCTTTGGAATTGTATATGGGATATTAGTTTTGGAAAATATTTTTTATATTTGTATTTGGAAATATTTGTATACGAAATATCAATTATGCAAATCCTAACATTTTCAATCGCATTATTTTGTCTTATTTGATAAATAATTTTAGAAAATGGTCATAAATTGCTTATTGGAAACCTCTGCATAAGTAATTTTGGTTTTGGTAATCGATTATAAAAAACTCTCTGGAATTGCATTTGGATGCTGATTTGAAAAAAAATAAATAAATACAGCTCTTTGGAATTCAATTTATAATTTTGATTATAGAAACCCTATATTTGTTTTGTTAAATAAGCTATTGTGTATTGTGGAACCATAAATTGTTAAAAGTTCATTTTGTCATTCTTGCTTGATCCATTTGGTCATAGTGTTGGTTGCTTACCAGGCTTTTCAGTTCACTCTTCTTTCTCTTTTCTCAGAGCCCGAGGGTTAGGAAGTGATGGGTTGTGAGTGGAATGTGAGCATAGAGTGAGAACCTAAATCTAGTTGGACAGACCTTGCCACTATAGTTTTGTCTAAAACCACTTAATATTGTGGTTTTGTAGAACTTGTTGAAACTTCAAAGATTTGAATTGTTCTGTAGATTTATTAGTAAATTCCTTAATGTGTTAGAATGATTTGTATTTGGTGCTTGACACGTTCATTGCCTTGCAGGCTCGTGGAGCTAGGGTCGGCAGAGCCGTCCCAAATCGGACGGTTCCAACCATCCTGAATCATACCGGTGGCTCACCAGTACGGTTCCAGCAATGAAAACGGAACCCGTTGCCAGAGCTGGAGAAGGAGAAGAAAAGAGAGCTAGTGGGGGAGGGAGAGAGAGATGGTGGGACGCCGGCGGAGCGCCACCAGAGGCCATCGGAGGCCGGCCTTGGCCGTGGAAAGCAAGACCACGACCAACGAAACAGAGTCCGACCACGACCTTAAAAAAAATCGCAATTTTTAAGTGCCGCCCTCCTCTAACCCTCCCTCCCCCACTTGATCTCTCTTTCTATTTTTCCCTCTCCTACGGTCCCTCTCTTGGTACGGGCCCGACACGGCCCGTACCGAGTTGTCCCGCCGGAGAATCGATACGGTGCCTGGTACCAGTTCCTCTGACCTTGCATTGGCTTGCATGGAGCACAGCCTTGGTGTGTGGAGCAAGTTGCCACATCCCCCAACACATGCTTTTGAGTCAGGGGCATGACAATTATAGTGGTATTAGAGCAAACCTATGTTGGTAGTGCTTCTCGTACTGGTGGGCTCACTAGCACAAGAGCTTGGATTTATAATCTCTAGGTTTTGTATTAGGATGAGTATAGAATGCTTAAGCAATTAGAAATTTGGTTAGGATCACTAAGGCTAAATATAGGATTAGTGTAAGCAAGGTTATATAATTAGTATATGGGAATGCAATTTTCATGTTGTATAAGTATATTACATTATATATATATATATATATGTTGTGTTTAGTTATTCTTTTGTTATTCTAGTAAATTCTTAAGGATTAAAGAAAATTATGATTCAATAGTAAGACCATTAGTTGTTGTATGAAACAAAGTATTGGGGTTCAAGATACGGAGAAAGACAAACTACAATAATTGATACTAAGGATTGGGAAAAATTGGGGAAATGGAGGGCATAAATATGTAAGATTAAGATTTGGAGTTTTAAGGTGAGAGAAAATGAGGTGAATTTAGATCTTTGAAATGCAGCGTATATGGATATTCTGGGACAAGGAAGACTTTATGAAGGAAGTATCTAGTATTTGGTAGAATGAATGAATCAAAGTGGCACATTGAAAATGTAAAGGAACTAAAATAGTTTGACTTACGCAAGACTTA